>CM053791.1:825939788-826474788 GCA_028749045.1 Cupressus sempervirens
ATTTCTACTTCATTAAATATTATCAAATTTTTAACTTTACTACTCTATCTAATTAAACTATAACTTATGGCAAATACATGCCATTATGTGACACTTGTTACTTCATCTTCATTTTAACAACTTTTAGTTTCAATGGCCTTTTGTATGTTTTAAGCTTCTCTTCAAAAATATTCAATCTTACATGACTATGCTATCATTATGCTATCTTAGATTTCAGTTTCTTAAGACATTTCTAGTTCAAGATTTATCTCAAAATCTTAACCCTTTATAATGTCCCTTTCAACCTTATATTTAATTTAATTTCTTTCTTATTTTTAATAATTTAACTTATAAATTTCTATTACACAAAATTTTCTATAATAATAAAAATTAAAAATTAAAAAATTATTTTTAAAAATAGTCATATAATTATTATTATATTTTTCATTTTATTTGTCATTTCAAACTTGAAATTTATTATTAAAAGTGTTACCTTATCAATAAAAGCATTAAATTAATCAACATGTTTCAATCTTGATAATTATTTTTAAAATTATGCTTAATTCTATCATTATTATCATGTGTCTATAGCATATACTATTGCAACAAGTTTTGTTTATCTAGTTATTAACAAAACTTTTTTCATTCAATTATTTTGGAATTATTTTTGAATTATTTTTATAAAGTAACATGTAAGAATTTTTTAATAATAAAATGATGAAATTTAATTATCCATGCTCTTATTGACTAATAGATTTGAGGTCTTATACAGATATCAGAAATGTTATTTCTATTAGACTATTTAGACAATTTTATCGGATCCACTACTCACATTTAATTTATTCATAGTACCTTTATAATTCAATATAAATAGTGTTAAAATATATACAATTTTCTATATTTATAAGAACAATTAATGCTACTTTATACAGTTTTCTAATATTTATAAAAATAAATAGAAGCTTCAGGAAGATAAATCTAAAATTTATTTTATTAACACTAGGCCTGCACTAGAAGATGACATTTGCAATATTATGGGATATAAGAAAGGCTCTTTCCCATGTAAATATTTAGGTATCCAATTAGATAAGCATTTTAGAAACCCTAAAGCATGGAACTCAATCTTAGATAGAATTGAATCTCAAGTTTATAACTGGAAAGAGGAATGGCTAACCAAAGCAAGTGGAGCAACAAAAATCAAATTTGTTCTCTCTATCTTACCCTCTTAGCATATTTATTGAATTCCTCTTCCTATAGGTATTAACAATAAACTCAAGAGCAAACTAAAAAAAATCTTTTGGAATGGCACGAATGAGAAAAAGAAACTAGCCTTATTCAAATGGGAAGATATTGTAGGTCTAAAGAACAAGGTGGATGGTGTAGGAGCACCTAGGTAGGGCTCATGGAAGACCCAGAATTCCTAAGTTGTTTTGGCTTGTAGTGGTCCTAGCCACACCACTAGTGCAATAAGGGGACTAGCCTAGTCCTAATGTGGGGTATGTTAGTGATGTAGGGAGGGATGAGACAACTAGGCCAAAGGCACACTCAGCTATTCAAACCACCTACAAGAGTAAACACAATAGAAAACAAACACCAAAACAACAAACTTGGGAGATGGAGGACCAAATTCTTTCATATATTCATTCAAATATTAGATACATGCCTAACTATAAGGCCTTCTAGGTTTCAGCCACATTACAATACAATTTCAAACTTCAATGATCAAACTTCACATCTCATCTTGCTTCGGCCCCTCCTATGCTTCTATCTCTCTCTAATTCCCCCTTAAGACTCTACCAAAGACCTCTTTAAATAAATGCATGGCCACAAGTTTTCCTATTGCAATTACAACAAAATAAACTCTAATATTAAATGCATAACCAAGCCACAAGTTGGCTCTCAAGAAATATTAAATACCTATCACAAACTTAAATGCAAAGGTCAGCTCCAACTAGAACCAAACACAGACAACTCGGTTAATGATGAACCAAGGCATGACTGACCATCAAAAGAATCACCAACTTACTTTTCATACAAAGAACTCAGTCGCCAAACAAACTCGGTTCATACAAAACTCAATTAGAACTAGAACTTAGTCAAGACTGGGACTTGACACCAACAACAACTTGGTACCAACAAGGAACTCTACACTAAAAAGAAACTTAGTCAACACTAGAATAGTCACTTGGTTGAAAAAGGAACTCAGCATCATCTACAACTCAATCAAAACTTAGCAAACACTATAACTTGGCAAATAGATTACCAACCAACTCAACAATTGAAGTGACTTGATCAAAGAAGGAAACTTGGTTCAAGCTCGGTCTACACATGAACTCAATCAAAACTATCACTCGGCAACCATAGCCTAAAAAGAGTAGGAAAGTTAAGAAACCAAGGATGCCCCTGCATCTTCTACCAAGGTAAAATAGAAAAAATCTCAGATGTTCCTGCATCAGACTCCCTAGGAAAATAAAAAAATGTGTCCCACATTTTGATTCCAAAAGAAAATTCTACACTTAGCTTCATCTATAGAAAAGGCTTCCAATCCATCAAAGAAAAGAGATCAAATTTGAAAATCAACCATCTGTGTTTCATCTATCCAAAAATCAAAATCTCATCCAATCAATCAACATACTCACTCATAGGGATTTACTGAAAACCATAATGCTCCAGAAGTAATCTCTACAACTTATCATCACAAACAACCATAATAATATCCTCATATATGAAAACCATATCGACAACAATATCCAAATCAAAAACCCAACTAGTATCAATAGTATCTATATTCATTTCTCCAGCAACACATAAATCAAAAACATCATCAAAATCCCCATCAGTAGCAACATTCACATCCTTCAACATCTCAGTAATAGATAAGTTTAGATCCATATCAACAACAACATCATTCAAATCTACTTCAATAACATCTCTAAAACCCTCAACCACATCACCAATAATTAAATCCATCTTCTTATCACGAGAAACATCTAGATCAATAACATCTATAACAAAAGGAACATGTAATTCCAGATCAACATATAAATCCTCAATCACATTTATTCAGTTGCATTAACATCATCCTGAATAATAGAAACTTCCAATTTCTTACAAACATAAGTGAAACTCTCCTCCTCAACAATCTCATTGTGCACAAAAATATGCCCTACAATTTCCATTTCAAATATATCCATCTACTCATGAAAACCAAAAGGTACTTTATCAACTTCAACAAAATCATCATGCATTTCCATGATATATCTTCTTCTCTGCAAAATCTCTTTAACTAACCAAACAACCTTCTTTCTAATCCTTAGATGCCAACTCAAATTAGACTCCTCCAAATCATCAATTCTTTCATGTAATTCATCCCAAAAAGAATCATACATAGTCTTAATAGGTCCTTAGTGACCTTACATAGTATTAATAGTCTTAATAGGTCCTTAGTGACCTTAGTTTCCAGTGTGCCCACATCATGTCAAATAGGGTTTTTTTATGATTTTGGTGGTAAATTGGCCAAGAAAGGGACTTGAATTCCTTTTTCAATGTTTTAATGCCTTAGATAGGCATTTGGTGAAGTTTTGTGGACTTATGATCAAGATTGGCTAGCAAATCAAAAAAAATTGTAAAAGTTGTCAATGTTGTCATTGACAACATTGACAACATTTGTTGCATAAGAGAAACTTTGAGCAATGGGTTTTATAATTGTCTAAAAGCATTGGTTTTGAGCCTTGGTTCACTATTCAAGGCTATGCTTGACCTGATCAATGTGTTGGCTTAATTGTTGAAGAGTGTGTATGAACTAGACAACAATAAGAACAGTCCCAATTTTTGTATTTCTGAGCATTTGGTGTTCTAATAGATTGAATTAAGTGTCATAACCAATGGAAGTGTTAGACTAATTCATTTTAAGAGTATGTGTGGTGTTAGATTTTTATTCTGTAAGATTTTAGTTAGTTTTGTAAATTCTTTTATTTTTTGTCAGTTCCCTAGTCTCAACCAGGCAACTGGTGAAGATGGGGTCATAGATCCTCTTCCCACCATGCCACTTGCATGGGATTTTTAGATTAGGGAAGTGAATCCATATACATATTTTATCCATAAAAAGAAAGAAAATTATTTTTAAGGTGATGCCCTAGGTGGCCAAAGTTGCATGGCTAGGGATCACAATGAGTTGCAAAGGAGATAAGATGGATTGAAGGCATTGATAGCTTCAATAAAAGCTCATAGATAGGTAGACACATGAGTACTAAAATCCCAAGTTAAATGGTAAGTACTAGCGAAGGATTCTTGGAAGGGAAAACCAAGTTCTTGTCAAACAACCTTTGAATACCTTGAAACCCTGATTTTTAGGCATGTTTGTAGGTCGTAATATATAGATAGTTTGGAAGCCAAAGACCTTGTGAATATTTTAGGTCTCTGAAAAGGGTGTCTGGATCAAGGTTTAGTTTTCTTCCTTGTTAAGGACTTTCTTAAGTTATTAGGGTTTTTCACCAAAAGTAGGCCTAATTTCTTGTAACCCTATTTGGGAAGCAATTGTTGTGTTTCTTGGAACTTGATTAGGGTTCCAATGCAAATGTGGTTGCAGGCCTTGTAAAGGATCCTAATGACCCCCTAGAAGTCTACATCTCTTGGTAGGGTAATTGCTGCTCATGTTGGGGCAAATTGTGGAATTGGTGAAGAGGGAGAAAGAAGGGCTAATGCAAGCCTAGGAAGTGGTATGTGGAGTTATTATTCTATCTAATTGGTGTTCACTAGTTAAAGGAATTAGGATCTCATATATAAAATCTTAAGGAGAGTAGGGTTAGTGAGAATCCCTATTAGGTCAGAAGAATGGGCTAAGGATACCCTAGAGAAAGATAGGGTAGGAGAAAGACTAGTCTTACATTAGAGTGGTATCAGAGTAAGTTAATGATTTAGGAATATAGTATATGTCTACAGCTATTGGGGAATTAGTAGGTGAATCAAGTATGGTGAAAAATGTAGAGTTAGCCAAAGAGGTTGATGAGAAAAAGGAGAAGAATAGACTCCTTGGAGAAGCCTTAGAAGAGATGAAAATAAGGTTGGAGAAATTTGTTGATGCAACTAAGAGAAAGGAAGGTGAGAGAAATGAAAGGGGTAAGGAGATAGCTGAGGAATATGTTGTCCCTAAACCAGACCCTATCTTAAATGAAGAACCCTTCTTGAAGGCCATATGTGGGAAAGCACTAGAAGGTGTTCCATTGTTTAGTGAAAAGATGGATATTGAAATAGTAATGGATTGGATTGATGGAATGGAGAACCACTTTGAATGTGGAGTGAGATAAGCACAAAAACTCAAGGTAAATAAGTCAAGACTTAGAGGGTCAACATTAACATGGTGGAAATATGTTCAAGATGAGAGGATCAAGATGGGTAAGTAGCCCGTAGCCAATTAAATTGTAATGGTGACTAAACTAAACAGAATTTCCTACCAAAAGACAATGAGATTCAACTCCTTTGGAGGAAATAAGGTCTAAACAAAAAAGACATGGATGTGACCTCTTATACAAAGGAATTTCAAATATTATGTCGTAGGTCCAAGAAGCAAGAAAAGGAGCCAATAAAAGTGGCCTAATACTTGGGTGGTCTGAAATGGAACATTTAAGAAGAGTTAAGTTTGTGGACACCTCCTATTATTCAAAGATGCCATCAATTCGTCATAAAGGTCGAAGAAAAGAATAGAAATGAAGGGGACTCTAACTTCAAAGACAGGGGTAGAGGAGAAATTAGAGGGTTCAAAGAGGAGGATATCATGGTAGACATAGTGAGTAGAGGAACCAAGGTGAAACCAAAATCACTAAATAAGGTACTAAAAGCACTCCAAGAGGGGGTTATAATAGAGGAAGGGGTAATTAAGGAGGCTCTAATAGAGGCAAAGGATCAGTGAGAAGTAATTCTTACTTTGCTAGCATGAACTACTATAACTATGATCAACTAGGCCATCCAGCATATAGGTGCCTTGATAAACCTACTTTTTTCAAACCAAGACAAGAGAATTGCATATGTTGAAGAGGATAGCTCTAGTGTTAAAGAATCTAAAGTGGACCATATAGAATCAGAGAAAGATGAAAATCTCATGTTTAGAAGGGTATTGATCAAACAACCAGCCCAAGATGAACCTTAGCATAGGAGAGCTTTGTCTAGGATCAGATGTAAGATTCTTGGAAAGGTCTACAAGGTGGTAGTGGACTCTAGTTCTACAGACAATATAATATTATAGGAGGTAGTCAACAAGCTCCAATTAACCAAGATGCCCCATCTGAATCCATATAAGGTAACCTAGCTCAATAAGGGTCAAAGTATTTTTGTGAATGAACAAACTTGGGTTGAGTTCTCCATAGCATGGTATAAAGATAGGTTGTTGTGTGACATCATATCAATGGATGCTTGTCATTTACTATTAGAAAGACCCTAGAAATTGTTAGAAATAATAGTCCACCAAGATAACTAAGAGTGGGGGTGAATCAATTATCCAAAAATTAAAACATTTATCAACCTTAAACAATCTTATCTATTAAACCAAAGTAAACAACAACCATAAAAAGATGCACATAGACAATTACACCAGATGTGTTAACTAGGAAAACCCTTGATTAGATGGAAAACCTAGTGGGAATGATGCCCACAAGATGATGTACTAATATAAATATTCCTTGTTAGAGAATGAACCCTGTTAGGAGTCTATTACAACATTTAGTACATATGAGTCCTTGTTAGGAGACTTTGAATCCTTGTTAGAAGATTTCAAAGCTATTAGGAGTTGTGTTAACCCTATTAGGAGTTTTAGAAGATAGAAGGATCCATTGTCCAAACAACTTCTGGGGATAGATCACCGAACTCACTGTCCAACTGATCTCTCAACTATTCCTTGCAGAATAATTGTATATATTGTACTTTAACTTCTTTCCTTTTTCCTATTAAGCAGGTGACTCACTATCAGACCTTGTAGACTAGGTCATGAACCTTGGACCCAAGTATCAAACGTTAGATCACACAATAAAACCTTGGCAATGAAATTTCCTTCACCTTCACTCTACTTTGCATAACTTCGCATTCCACTCTTTGTTCTTCTTACAATCACTTCATCCATTCCATACATAAATCATAATGATAAAGGAAAATGTCCGTCCTTTATATCAAATCCATAAAAAAATTCCCTAAGTCGGCTATTACACCTTCTCAATTAGTTATTATAGGACCACATTAAGAATACGTTAAACTTAGCAATAACATTAATCTTCTACCTTGCAAATTGAATATCTATCTGTACATGTAACATTATGATGAGAAATATTAGCCACATCATCACCAACATGTCTTCTTCACATCTTTAACTTTGAGTTCTTAGAATAATAATGTTGCTAAGAGATATAACAAGTTTACTAGAACATGCCTTTGTAATTCTATCTTAGACAGTCTTCACCAAAACTTGCATAACTTCTTCTAGATCTAATATCTTATGCTTCCAAGGTTAGCTACATATAATAGAACTTAGTAGCATCTCCCTTTAACCTTGCTTAGTTAAAATTCTTATCTATCTATTCATACCAACTTGATCTTTCTGTTGTTCTTCTGTCAAAAACTACAAAAAACTACTATGTTGACATCAATGACAAACACAGTCATGAATGTAATATATCATCATGATAATGATCTAACCATGTTTCTACAATACTCCCCCATAGGAATACCACCAGCATTCATGCTTCCAACAATCTCCCTCTTTAGCATTGATGGCAACATAGATGAAAATCATCTAGTTCCAAGAATACCAACTGTAAAAGGTTGTTAACCTTTCTTTTCAAATCTTCTTCATCAATCATTCTCTCATGCTATACTTTTCTTGATGTATTTCCTTCCAACTATTTTTTTGAACATGTTGTACTTGTTTCCCATGCTTTCCAAACTATTTTTCCATTTTGTACTTGTTTTTCATGCAACTTCTCCCCCATTGACATTAATGTCAAAGGTTTTAGCAACCATTGAACTTTGCAACAAATATTTCTAACTAGCTCAAGTGTCCAAAGACATGTTTGAAACAACATCCAACAAGAATCCTAGATGACTCTATCCATCACAGATACTCCCCCATATAGGAAGCATTAGCATTCAATCCAAATAAACAATAGTGCTCTGTTACACTGGACTGATGCACTCTTGCATCATCTACTCTAATGTAGGAAGGGACATAGCCCCTAGCATACCTCACAAATACTCAAAAGCCTCTTTGAAAAGAGGCTTAGTGACTATATTTGCAATCTTCTCTTTAGTGCTCACGTACTCCAATCTAATTTCCTTTTCTGCAACTTTCTCTCTCAATATGTGATACTTAATAGAAATGTGTTTAGTCTTAGAATGTGACATTGGATTCTTCAACATATTTATTGTGCTTGTGTGTCTAAATTTCCTTTTGACTACTGCATAATGTGCTTCTCTAGGATCTGCTTGGAATCTTGCAACAATTTCAACTGTATTTGCTATATCTGGCCTTGTGTGAGTCAAATATTGCAATCCTCCAATCATATATCTATACTTCTTCTGCTCAATAGTAGGTGTCTCATCCTTTGTAGATAATGTTTGTCTAGTTACCATAGGTGTTCCAATAGGTTTATATGTTTCCAAACCAAACCTTTTCAGTAAATCTTTCAAATACTTAGTCTGAGAAATAAAGACTCCTTCTTTGTCCTGCACAATTTGTAATCCTAGAAAATATTTCATTTCTCCTGTCATGCTCATTTCAAATTCCTTCTTCATTTATTTTGCAAACTTTTCACTTTCATCATAATTTCCTCCAAATATGATATCATCAACAAATATTACCAAGATCATCAATCTAATGTCAATTTCTTTCTAATAGAGATTACTATTTAGCATACCTTTGCTATATCCAACCTTTGTCAAATGCTTGTCCAACCTTGCATACCAAGTTCTGGGTGCTTGCTTCAAGCCATACAATAATTTCTTTAGCTTGCATACTATGTCCTTTTCATCTATTAAAGGACAATCTTCAAGTTATTCTATGTATACGTCTTCAAATTTTCCATTTAGAAATGTTGATTTGACATCCATTTGATATACTTTGGATTTCTTAAATGTTACATATGCTAAGCATAACCTTACTACTTCTATTCTTGCTACAAGAGCATAGCTTTCATCATAGTCTTTTCCTTCTTGTTGTGAGTAACCTTTACATACCAATCTTTTTTTGTTCCTTACAAATTCTCCTTGTTCATTCATTTAATTTTTGAATATCCATTTAGTTCCTATCACATTCTTTTTTGTTGGTCTGGGGACCAATTCCCATGTCTCTTTTTTTGCTATCTAATCCAATTCCTCTTTCATAGCGTGCTTCCAATGGTCATCTTTACATGCTTCATCTACATTCTTAGGTTCAACTTGAGATATCAAACATAGTTCTTCATTGATAATGTTTTTCTATTGATAATGCTTTTTTTCATCACACCCTTCTCTCTGCTTCAGATGATCTACTCAAATGGATGCTTCTTTGTCATATTCTTACTTAAAGTAGGAGTTGTTATCTCAACTCTTGGATCTACTAAAGCTTCTGAGCTTTTTTCTTGCCTTGGCTTCTACAAATCATTTTTAGTCTCAAAGAATACTTCATCATTCCTTGGTTTAGTAAAAACATCATCATCTGAATTGTAATCAATTATTCTTTCTTGCATCCTAAATTTCTCATCAACTCTTACATTTGCACTTTCCATAATAGTCTCCAAAAGTATTTCTTTTATTACTTGCTCTTCATTAACCAATCTAGACTTATTATCATGGTCTTTCAAGGATCTTTCCATACTTTCTCTAAATTCTTCAACTTTATCAGAAAGTAAACTCTTTCTAGTTTTTTCTTATCCTCTTAGGACATCTAGTCAAAAAATGACCAAATTCTTTACATATCCAACAAAAAAAAAAATCATACCTTTTGGTCCTCTCTTTGTAATTGGATTAATACCTTACCTTGTTTTTATGTCTTCTTTGGATCTGGATCTATCTTTGCTTATGCTTCTATTTTCCTGTATACAACAGAAGGATTTTGGATTTGAAAACTCAATGCTCGACTCTTTACACAAATCTGATTACTCACCAAGAATTTCCATCATCCACACACCAAAATTTCCTCTATTAGGTGTAGGACTATCTTTCTTGAACATTTTTTCCATGGATCTCCCAAAGTTTTTAAACTTTATCTTCAAGGACCTGATGCTCTGATACCAATTGTTAGAAACAATAGTCCACCAAGATAATTGGGGGGGGATGATGAATCAATTATCCAAAAATTAAAACATTTATCAACCTTAAACAATCTTATCCACTCAACCAAAGTAAATAGCAACCATAACAAGATGCACATCAACAATTAAACTAGATATGTTAACTAGGGAAACCCTTGATCAAAGGAAAAACCCTGGTGGGAATGATGCCCACAAGATAATCTACTAATATAAATATTCCTTGTTAGAGGATGGACCCTATTAGGAGTCTATTACAACATTTAGTACATATGAGTCCCTATTAGGAGACTTTGAATCCTTGTTAGAAGATTCCAACCCTATTAGGAGTTGTGCCAACCCTGTTAGGAGTTGTAGAAGACAAAAGGACCCACTGTCCAAACAACTTCTGTGGCAAGATCACTGAACTCACTGTCCAACTGATCTCTCAACTATTCCTTACAGAATAATTGTATATACTATACTTTAACTTCTTTCCTGTGTCTTGTCAACTAGACCAATCATTGTTAGACCTTGTAGACTAGGTCACAAAACTTGGATCCAAGTATCAAACTTTGAATCATATAAGAGAACCTTGGCAATGAAGTTTCCTTCACCTTCACTCTGCTCTACTTAACTTCACATTCTGCTCTGTGTGCTACTTATAATCACTTCATCCATTCCATACATACATCCTAATGATAAAGGAAAATGTCCTTCCTTTATATCAAATCCATAAAAAAATCCCTAAGTTGGTTGTTACACCTTCTTAATTAGTTATTATAGGACCACATTAAGAACACATTACACTTAGCAATAACATTAATCTTTCGCCTTGCAACTTGAATAACTTTTCATATACGTAACATTATGATGAGGAAGATTAGCCACATCATCACCAACATGTCTTCTTCACATTTTTAACATCAATTTCTCAGAGTAATAATGCTGCTAAGAGATATAACAAGTTTACCAAAACATGCCTTTGTAAACTCTATCTCAGAATAGTCTTCACCAAAACTTGCATATCTTCTTCCAAACTTAATATCTTATGCTTCTAAGGTTAGCTACATATACTAGACACTTAATAGTATCACCCTTTAACCTTTCTTAGTGAAAATTCTCAACTATCTATATGTACCAACTTGATCTTTATGTTGTTCTTTTGTCAAATACCACAGAAAATTGTTATGTTGACATAAATGAAAAACACAGTCATGAATGTAACATATCATCATGATAATGATCTAACCATATTTCTACAACACTCCCCCATAGGAATATCATCATCATTCATGCTTCCAAAAGAAATTTGGTAGAGAGACGGTGTATAATGGGAAAGAAAATTGCATATCATTTAAGAAGGGTGGCAAAACTTTCAAGATTCAGTCTTTGTTGGAAGGGGATGAACTATAGTATAAAACTCCTTGTATATTTATATGTAGTGGGATAGATTCTATTAAGTATCTCAAGTATATCATGGATCAAGGCTATGCTATTGTGTTGAAATCCAAAGAAGAGGAACAGACAGTCAAAGAACCACTGCCAGCAGAGATACAAGTATTGTTTGAGAAGTATAAGGAGATTATAAGTGATGCATCCCACCACCTTACCTCCTAGAAGGGTGATAAGCCATCAAATTGATTTTGTCCCTAGTGCATCTTTACCAAACAAAGTAGCCTATAAGCTCACTCCTGACCAAAATTTAGAAGTATAAAGGCAAGTGCAAGAACTCTTGGATCAAGGCCTAATCAAGAAGAGTATAAGCCCATGTGCAGTCCTTGTTGTACTAGCATCTAAGAAGGGAGGAAAAAGGAGACTATGCACAAATTCAAGGGCTATGAATAAAATCATAATCATGTATAGGTTCCCCATACCTAGGATTGAAGATCTCATGGATTGTCTTTGAGGGGCAATGTACTTCACAAATTTGGAGTTGAAAAGTGGATATCACCAAATTAGAATTAAGAAGGGAGATGAGTGGAAGACAAAATTTAAGACAATAGATGGGTTGTATGAATGGCTTGTGATGCCATTTGGCCTAAAAAATACTCCTAGCACATTCATTAGGTTCATGAATGAATTGTTTAAGGACTTCATTGGAAAGTTTATGATAGTGTATCTTGATGATATAATAATATTCAATAAAACAAGAGAGAAGCACATTAAACATGTTGAGGTTGTATTGGAGAGATTGCATGAGGAGATGCTTGATATTAACCTTAAGAAATGTGACTTTTTAAGCAAGAGCTTGTTTATTTGGGCTTTGTAGTGTCCAAGGGATCCTTGAAGATGGATCAAGAGAAAGTTGCAACTATTATCAACTGGCCACAAACCTACCACATCTAATGAGGCAAGAAGTGTTCATGGTTTAGCCCAGCTTAATAGAAAATTCATTAGGAATTTTAGTGGTATATGTGCACCTTTATTAGATAAAATCAATGGTGGGGTCAATTCTAAGTTCAAGTGGACTTTGGAAGAAGAAAAATCCTTTTGAGTTGTTGAAGAAATAAGTAGCAACCCAACCTGTCTTACAATTACATAGTTTTGAGAAACTGTTCACCATAGAATGTGATGCAAGTTCACCATAGAATGTGATGCAAGTGAATTGGTAGTAGGGGGTGTATTGATTCAATAAGGTAGGCTAGTATCCTTCTTCAATGAAAAATTGAATGAAGAAAAGAAGAAATATTCTTCTTATGATCTAGAATTATATTCCTTAGTTGAGTTTCTTAGGAAATGGAGACATTATTTTTTGCCCAAATAATTTGGTCTATTTATAGGTAACCAAGACATAAGCTATATAAACACCCAAGAGAAGTTAATTAATAGGCATTTGAAATGGATGGATTACTTACAAGCATTTACTTTTACAATCAACGAGAAAGGGCAAATGAACAAGGTAGCAGATGCATTGAGTACAAGGTTGTTAACTATCCAAGAAGCTCAATTACATAGCATTGGGATAGAGAGTTTCAAGAATCTTTACAAGGAATATGAAGACTTTGCAAAAGTATATAAGGTATGTTTTGATTTTGAGAACCATTTCCATAGCAAGTTCTCTAAATTTGCCTTGCATAATGAATTGTTATTTAAGGGAAATAATTTATGTGTTCCAAGAGGATCAATAAGAGATAATATCATTCAAGAAAAGTGCAATGAGAGTTTAAGTGGTCACTTTGGTGTGAACAAAACTCTAGAGTTAGTCCAGCAATTTTACTATTGGCCAAAACTAATCAAGGATGTGACTAGGTATGTTGAGCAGTGCATGGCATGTATCAAAGCCAAGGGTGGAATAATTAATGCAAGTTTATACCAACCCTTACTAGTCCCAAATAGGATATGGGAGTGTGTGAGCATGGACTTCATGGTAGGTCTACCCAAGACAAAGTAGGGATATGACATTATTTATGTAGTAGCTGATATAGTCAGTAAAATGAGGCATTTCATACCATGCAAGACTACCAATGATGCTAGCCATATTGGACACTTATTGTTTAAGGAGGTTGTGAGGTTTCATGGTCTCTCATCAAGTATTATTTTAGATAGAGATATGAAGTTCATGAGCCATTTTTGGAAGACCTTATGGAGTAGACTAGGTACAAATCTTTCATTTGTTTCAGCCTACCATCCTCAAATAGATGGCAAAATTGAGGTGCTTAACAACGTGTTGGGTAATCTATTGAGATTCTTGACTAAGGAATATGTGTAGACATGGGATGTTATTATTCCTCAAATGGAGTATGCCTATAATGATAGTAGGAATAGAACCACAGGTAGAAGCCCATTTAAGATTGTGTATGGGATGCATCCAAGGGGTGTATGTGAACTAAGAGATCTTCGAGGCATGGAATATAGGAGTGGTCATTCTAAGGACTTCACTCAAACTATGAAAGAGATCCAAGAGAAGGTGAAAAAGACTATCCAAGATAGTACACAAAAGTTGAAATCCAATGTAGATGAGAAGAGAAAAGACTTTTAGTTTTTAATAGGTGATAATGTCATGGTACACTTGAACAAATTGAGGTCATAGAAAAGTGTACCAACTAAACTATAGATGAAAATAGTGGGACCTTTCCAAATCATAGCAAAATATGGAGCCAATACATATAAGGTTGATTTTCTATCAGATTTGGGCATTTCTCCTATCTTCAATGTACAAGACTTGGTCAAATTCAAAGGCCCTTTGGCTGAGATTGCTCAAAATAGTTAAGAAGTTAGTACTAATTTTGAACCTACTATAGTGCCTTCCCCAACCAAGTTAGAAGTTGAGAAGGTGTTGGATTCAAGAGTCAAGAAAACTACTAGGCATAAGATGTACATGGAACACCACATCAAGTGGAGGGACAAACCAAAAATAGAGGGAAAATGGGTTGTAGAGGTAGACTTCAATAAGGTGGGCATCTCAAAAGACATATTATTCATAGGAGTGACATAAATTTCCTTTGTGGGGGAGTATGGTGCAGGAGGACCTAGGTAGGGCTCATGGAAGGCCTAGGGTTCCTAAGTTATTTTGGCTTGTAGTATTCCTAGCCACACCACTAGTGTAATAAGGGGACTAGCCTAGTCCTAATGTGAGGTATGTTAAAGTAGGAAGCCTTAATAGGTCCTTAGTTAGCTTAATTGCTAGTGTTCCCACATCAAGTCAAATAGGGTGTTTTTGTGATTTTGATGGTAAATTGGCCAAGCAAGGGACTTGATGTCATTTTCAATGTTTTAAGACCTTAGATAGGCATTTAGTGAATTTTGGTGGACTTATGATCAAGATTGGGTAGCAAAACCAAAAAAATGTAAAAGTTGTCAATGTTGTCATTGACAACATTTATTGCATAAGAGAAACTTCAAGCAATGGGTTTCACAATTGTTTGATACTATTGTTTTTTAACCTTGGCCAACTATTTAATACTATTCTCAACCTAATCAAGGGGTTGGCTTAATTTTTGAAAAGTATGTACGGACTGGACAATAACAAGAATAGTCCCAGTTTTTGTTTTTCTGAGCTTTTGGTGTTTTAATGGATTGAATTAAGTATTTTAACCAATGGAAGTGTTAGATTAGTTCATTTCAAGAATCTATGTGGTGTTAGATTTTGAGCTTGTAAGATTTTAGTTAGTTTTTTAAATTCTTTTATTTTATGTTAGTTCACTGGTCTGAACAAGGCAACTAGTGCAGATGGGGTCATAGGTCCTCTTCCCACCATGGCACCTGCATGGGCTTTTGGGATTAGGGAGGTGACTCCATGTATTTATTGTATAGTGAAGGATGGGCCCTAGAAAGCAAGAAAAGTATTTTTAAGTTGATTCCCTAAGTGAGCCAGAGTTGCATGGCTAGGCATCATAGTGAGTTGCAGAGGGGGTAAGATGGATTGAAGGCCTTGATAGCTTCAAGAAAAGCTTGGAGAGAGGTAGACACATGAGTTTTGAAGTCCCAATTTTAATGGGAAGTGTTGGTGATGAATTCTTGTGTTAGTGTAGTTTTTTATTTTTCCTATTTTGCTAGGATTTTCCTTCACTTTTAGTAATCTCGCTTAGGTTAATAAAGCATGTCTTATTAGGTGAATGGTTGTGAGGTGTCACCTTCCTACATGTGAGCATCCATTAGCTATCTTGGGAAGATACTTTTCTATCTTTAGTCTGATAGATGGTTGCTCCTCATTGGTTGGTATTGCCACCTCCTCCCTCTTCCTAGCCTATATAAGCATGCTACCTGGCTTGTATTTGCATCTCTTGTTTTTGCATCCTCATAATGCTATTTTGCTTCTAGCATTTGTATTACTCTCTTGGAGACTAACTCTATGTTGCTACTTTGATTTTGTATCATTTGCATTCATAGTTTAGATATTTACTCTTTGCACTAGTTTTCTGGGTTGTTAATCTTTTCAGATTCTAACATGGTATCAGAGTTTTTCTATGTGCAAGAGTAGATTTTAGTTTCCTTATTTGAGAGATTTGGGGGGGGCTAATAAACTTTATTGTAGTTTTTTGAAAAATGAAGTATGCTCTTCTCTTGCATCTTTGGATGATCCTAAGAATCAGAAAAGTTTTGACAAAAATGATTTTTCTCTAGGGTTTCAATCTCAAATCTGACAACCAACTTGCATATTTGGAGTCTTCAATCAGTATTGCAGGTTCCAGCATGCCATTGATCGACTTAGGAAGTTGATCCAGCATTTGCATGTCATATTTTGGTTGCTGGGGTCATTTTTTATTTTTGGAGCCATTTTTTACTGTTAAAGGCATCTGATTTACACTACAGCAACATCTTTTGTACATCAACAAGAAAAATGCTTTTTGAGTTTTGTTTGCAGCCTCGAAAAACCATCTGGGTATCTTTTAGATTTTGCATACAAGTCGTACATTTTGCAAAATCGAGTATGAAAAGCTACAGCCATACCCCTCTCCGTTAGCAATCACAGATTTGAACGCAGTTTTCAAATGTCTCGTTCTTGCTCATACGGACTCCGATTTTGATGATTCTTGTTATGAACTTGGCTATTTTTTTGTGTTCTATCCACTAGTGGAGTTGATTTTTGATTTTCATGCATGAATTCTTCAAAAATTGCAGATTCTCAGCTGTGACTGTGCATAGTTCTCATTTTGGAAACTTTGGAGGATCATAACTTTCTCATATGACCTCATATCGAGGCGATTCTTTTTTTGAAAGTACATGATTTTTTGAGTAGATCGCAGTGGTGCTATTTGTTTCTTTGATTATTGTGCCCAAGTTTCACTTTTAGCATATGCTCTTCATAAGGGATTGTAATGCATTGAAATCAAGACCACTAAGTATTTCTTTCTAGTGGTAGTTGTAAATGCACCAAAATAAAGTGCCAAATCATATTTCTTTGAGGGGGGGGTTCTTTGATTGAGTAAAAAGGGGGGGGGGGTATTTTCGTGACTGGGTTCTCTTCTTTTTAGCATTTCTTCTCTGCATTTCTTCATCATGGATCAAACAAATATGCCCATCCTAACTCCATACAATTACTTTGAGTGGAAATCATGCATGAAAATTTGCTTAAGGAAAGCTGGATTAAATAGGATAAATATGGGACTTGAAACTGAACCTGCTAAAGATGAAGATAAGCCTAAGTGGTTTAACAAATGTGACGAGGCATTTGGAACATTGTGTTTGTCTGTTTCTCCTAACTTGCTTTTTCACATTGAGTCTTTGGATACACCAAATGAAGTATGGACAAAGCTAGAAACACTATTTGGCACACAAGATTCAATGAGGGGTCATATGTTGGAAAATAAATTAATTAGTTTGAGTCCAGGCAATTTCAACACAATCCAAGATTTCTTCACCAAATTGAAATCACTAAGGTTGCAGTTAAAACAATATGGAATTGAAAAGAAAGATGAACAACTGATTCTTAGTATTCTCTCTAAGCTGAGTTCAGAATATTCTGTGTTTGTCTCTACCTTCTATGCTACTAAGGGTGCACTTGGTACTCAATTCACCATGCCATCTTTAGATGATTTTGCTGTCAATCTTACTCGAGAACAGGACAAGCTAATCTAGATGGGCACTCTTAAGTCTTCTAAGTCACATGCCTTGGCTGCCAACCAAGGCACAAAAGAACAACAAGGACAAAGTAGTAACAATAATAGTAAGGACAAGAAACAAAAGAATAGCGAGGAGAAGGATCAGATATCGATTTCTTCAAAAGCAACTATTGATACACCATCTTTCAAAGGCGATAAGCCTACGAAAGAAAAGGTCAAATGTGCCTATTGTGAAAGACCTGGTCATGATGAACATAAATGTTTGCAGAAAAAACTTCATCACTTGACAGACATTCTTGAGAAGAATAATATCAGTGTTCCTGAGTCTATCAAACAAAGTTCTAATGAAGGGTCTAACAAGGAAAAAGAAAACAGCAAGGGGAAAGGAAAGGGCAAGGCCCTTTTTGCAGTTGCTTCCTCACCATCCACTTGGGTTCTTGATTCGGGTGCTTCACACCACATGGCTTCATCTAAGGAAGAACTTGCATCCTTGGAGCCATGTACTATGCCTTCTATTTTGATGGGTGATAACACTCTTGTTGAGGTGTGTGGGAGAGGGTCTATTGATGTGTGGGATGACACATTCCATGATGTTCCTTGTGTACCCTCATTGTCAACTAATCTCCTATCGGTACACCAAATCACTCACACAAGTTTAGGCAAGTGGGTTGAGTTCACTCCTGATTCAGTGGAGATACGTGAGTTGCACAATGATTCTACAGTTGTAGTTGGGAGAGCAGATCATCAATCACGACTCTATATGTTTTCTTAATTTGTTCTTGATCCTCCTTTGACTATTTCACTCACTCATTCTAATGATGTGAACAGATTATGGCATGAGCGGTTTGGCCATCTTAACTTCCACTACTTGCATAAGCTTAACCAGCAAAGCATGGTCACAGGGTTTCCTTCTACTTTGACATTGGAGTCACTTGGAGTACATGATAGATCTTTTAATGGGTCAGATTCACTTGAGCAGTCTTCTACCTCCACTTCTGATGCAGAGAGTGATTCAAAGGACTCACCTCCTTCCTCTCCTAGTCATCATTTACAGGTTGATGATTCTCCTCTAGATTCTCCATCTTCTGGTCCACTTTGCGCTAGACAGACCTTGCAATTTGTAGGTGATTGGGTTGGGGATCCATCAAACACCAAGCAAACTCGTTCACAATTCCAGGATGCTCTACATATCTTCATTGCTACTACCTCAAATCCATAGTCCTTTCATGAGGCTTCTAGTATTTATGAGTGGGATATAGCTATGGAGGAAGAGTATAGTTCCTTGATGAGGAACCACACTTGGGATCTTGTCCCTTTTCCTAAGGGAAGAAAACTTGTTCAATGTAAGTGGATCTACCGGACAAAATTTGCAAGCTTTGCTGGAGGTGCGGGATGCTTCATCTTTTGGGGGGGCCTCTTCCTCTCACTTGGAGTCCTAATTTTCTTTGGGGAGTCTCTTTTCTCTCTCTTTTGGGAAATTTTATGTACATGGGTACCTCATCAGGCTTGACTTGCCGGGACCCATTTCTACATCCACCTAAGCTTCGCTTATGGGGGGGTGTTAGTGTAGTTTTTTATTTTTCCTATTTTGCTAGGGTTTTCCTTCACTTTTAGTAATCTTGCTTAGGTTAATAAAGCATGTCTTATTAGGTGAATGGTTGTGAGGTGTCACCTTCCTACATGTGAGCATCCATTAGCTATCTTGGGAAGATACTTTTCTATCTTTAGTCTGATAGATGGTTGCTCCTCATTGGTTGGTGTTGCCACCTCCTCCCTCTTCCTAGCCTATATAAGCATGCTACCTCGCTTGTATTTGCATCTCTTGTTTTTGCATCCTCGTAATGCTATTTTGCTTCTAGCATTTGCATTACTCCCCTTAATGCTTTGAGAAAGAGAACCTCCCCTGATGGTTGCTTTTCAGATTCTAACATCTTGGAAGGGAAAACCAAGTTCTTTTTAGATAGGCTTTGAATGCCTTGAAACCCTAATTTTTAGGCATGTTTGTAGGTCATACTGTATGAACTTTTGGAAGCCAAAGACCTTCAGATATTTTAGGTCTTTGAAAAGGGTTTCTGGATCAAGGTTTAGTTTTCTTCCTTGTTAAGGAATTTTTCAAGTTATTAGGTTTTTTCACCAAAAGTAGACCTAATTTCTTATAGCCCTATTTGGGAAGCAACTGTGTGTTTCTTGGAACTTGATTAGGGTTCTAATGCAAATGTGGTCACAGGCCTTGTAAAGGATCCTAATGACCTCCTAGAATTCTACATCTCTTGGTTGGGTGATTGTTGGTCATGTTGGGGTAGATTGTGGAATTGGTAAAGAGGGAGCAAGAAGGGATAATGCAAGCCTAGGAATCGGTATGTGGAGCTATTGTTCTATCTAATTGGTGTTCACTAGTTGAAGGAAGTGGGATCTTATTATTAGAATCCTAAGGAGAGTAGGGTTAGTGAGAATCCCTATTAGTTCAGAAGAATGGCCTAAGGAGACCCTAGAGAAATGTAGGGTAGGAGGAAAACTAGTGTTATATTAGTGGATTAGGAATCAAAAATTTAACTTGAAAAAATGAAGCATTTGGAGAAAATCTCGTTTGGCACATGTATCAAGAAAAAGATAATAAATCGGAAAAAATCCTATATCATAAATATCTAGGAGAAAATGAGCCACTTTCACTATTTTGGGTCAACCTCCTAACGGATCTACTGCATAAAATTTTATGTTAAAATGTTGATCTATCATTAGTTTTAACCTTACCTAGGACACTGGGAATGAGGAGGAGGCTTTCTTCTCGAAAGACTCTTGGGACAGTCTTCCCCCTCCTGATAACTACCATTTATCTAGTAATATAAAAAATGCTCTAATTCAGATATGGGGGTATTGCGTCTCTAACTATAGGAATATCAAAATAGTAAATGATGAACCTATATGGGAATGGAGAATATTAGAAGAAACTAGTGTTTCTCAGGATGAAATAGAGGAGTTCACAAATTTTTTGAAGCAAAGACCAATCGCCTACAAAAATAGACCTAACAAACTTATTTGGGTGCCTTCTAAAGATGGAAATTATAGCGTCAGAAAAGGATATGATATTCTTAACAACACTTATTACAAGGAAGAAACCTATATACCCCTTAACCTTTGTTGGGATCCTGCATGCTTTCCCAAAGGAGGTATTTTTTTATGGTCTGTGATTCAGAAGAGGATATTAAGTGTTGATAGATTTACAAAAATGGGTTTTGGAAGACCTTCAAGATGTATACTATGAAAAGATCATTTAGAGGATTCAAACACCTATTACAAAAACACTCATTTTCCATGCAATTCTAGGAATAGCTTAGATGGAAATTAAACTAGTCTACCCCCTGCCACAAAAACTTAGAGAATCATCTAAAAAGTTGACCCAACTACAATAAGAAAAAAGTATATAGTAAACTATGGAATATTGTGCCTTTGATTCTACTATGGGAAATTTGGTAGGAGAGAAACAAAATAATCTCTAGTAATTTGAATATAGATATTCTTGTAGTCCTTAATAAAGTAGAGGCAAGCACACTAGAAGCTATGAATAATTATCTTAGGAAAACACCCCAAGAGGAGGGATTATTCTCTAAATGGGATGCTAAGATGAAAAATACTTGGTCTAATCTTGTCAATCCTTCATTATTATATTCTAAAAATAACCTTCAAGCAGACAAGGAATGTAAATGGGAACCCCCTCCTCTAGGATAAACAAAACTCAATTTTGAGCAAGCTTTGAAAGGGAACCTAAGTTTAGTAGGAATGGGTTGTATCATACATGTAGATAGTGGAGATTGGATAGTAAAGCACTCAAAACCTATCGGTATAACAAAAAATAACATGGAAAAAGTGGAAGCCCTTAAGGAAGGATTGAAGTTCATCCTGGAATGAGGTATAAGGGAGATAGTAATAGAAGGTGATTCCCAAATTATTCTTAATGCTTTGAGAAAGAGAACCTCCCCTAATTGGAGTATTAATTCTAATCTAGAAACAGTTCTACCACTCTTAGACAAGTTTGAGGATATCATATTCCAACATATTCATCAGGAAAGGAACAAGGCAGATGATCAATTCACCAACAATGATGTATTTGGTGAAAACCTCACTATAGAATCTTGAATCCTAATCCTATTTCATATTTTAAAGTAATAAAGGTGCTCCTATGTATCAACATATCCAATATATTAAATCACACTAACTATCCTTATATAGACTTGTTATTGTTTTTATCTTTCTTACCTACGATAACAGTATCTTTTTCTTAAAGTTTTGATAGAATATTTTCAACTCTAAATTTTGCTAACAAATTGCTCTTCGGTATTCTTTGTAAATGAATCCAGTCCCCTACTTTATTCCATCAACTAAAACATAAGAAATACTATGATACGCTCATAGCATGATTACATTATGAATTCAAGTGCATCTTTCAATTAATTATACTCTATGTGATTGGGATGCAAGGTAGAATGTAAATGGAAACCTCCTTTAGCAAGATGAGAAAAATTGAATTCTGACGGGGTAACCCAAGCTCTATGTGATTGGGATGCATTGTACATTTGGATAAAGGCTTGTAATTAATTAAATGGGTCAAACCTCTAAGGGAGACTTCAAATAATTTAGCAGAATTAGAAGCCCTAATTGAAGGATTAAGTTTAAGCCTGGAACTAGGTGTCAATAAGCTAATTATTAAAGGAGATTTATAAATTATCCTTAACACCTTAAGGAAGAGAAACACCCCTAATTTGGTATTAAAATTCAAATTGGAATATGCATTAAAATTAGCAGATAAAATCAAAGAATAAGAATTAATCATTTTTATCAAGAAGAGAATAAATAAGTAGATTTCTTAGCTAACATAAGAGTTGATGGTGAGAACATCATCTTAAAGAATTTATAGCGTAATAATTCCTAAAAGATCTAATCAGAAGTTTTATTATTAATTATTAATAACATAACACTCTTTTTCTTTAAATTTATTTTTCATTTTAGTTAGACATGAGACCATTTTCCTACTCCTCTTCTCTCTAGTTTATCTTTTTTAAGATTAGGTTTTGCAATGCCCCTTTCCTCTTTTTGATTGATCATGTTCTTTATTCTTGCTTCTCATTTCCCTAAGCTTCTTCCTTTCTCTTGGTTTTTTCCTTATTATCTTGTTATTATCTTATTTTTCTCCTTCAATCTTGCCCCTAGCACTTTCCCCTTTAGGTGGTCTTTCTCTTTTTTTTGCTTTGTGGTTTTTCCCTCCTTTTCTTTGTTTCCCTTTTATCTTCTAGTTTGGTTTTTTATTCTTTTGCTTTCTTAGTTTTGGTGTAATTTCTTTTGAAGTAGGCCTTTTGACCTTGTCTCTTCTTTTTTTTCTTGCTTCTCTCTCATTTTGTTCCCCTATTATAGTTGTGTAAGCTTCCCCTATTTCTCGGTCCTCAAGAAGTCTTAGTTATTTTATCCCCCTTATCCCTCTTTTTTGATATGGTTAGTATAGTCAATTATATATTTATTTTTAGTACATATAAACTTTATCTTTGCTACCTATTATATATATAAGTTGTGATGTTCTTGCACCTTTGACAAGATGTTTATTATATATTTTATTTTTAGATTTTCTTTTGTCTTCCTCCACTAACTAGAATGATGGTAGGACATGATCTATGCAAAATTAAAATTCATGACTTCATCATTTATAGGGAAAGGGAAACATTATCATCGAGTTATTATTGCTTCCTTAGTCTTCTTTTCACTCTCTCCTCAAGCTTCGAGATCAATCTACTAGATTCAAAGAGTGCTTTAAAATGACATAAAATTTTATTTTTCTTCATATGTGCCTTGTATCTCTTTTTTGTTGTTTAAATTCCATGGAATCCTCAATCTATTACATACATATGAGGATAGGACTATGGCCTTTAGGGGCTCCATCAAACTAGAGAGGTGGAATCATATGCTTAGGGATGTAGATGACATGACTAGGCTAGCTACTATCCATACATTGGGAGAGAAACATTTCAACTACAAATGAACTTTGAGAACAAACAATTCAGTTATACGAACCTTCATAGCTTGTTTAGCTACAACTCGAGCCACCCATTAGGAAACCATCAAGCTATGACCAACAAATTTGAGGATACCTGGGTCGATGTTTTATACCAAGCAAGTGTTAGTATTAATAGGCTAGAGATCCCTTACCCATAGGATTATGTGGATCAACCCCTCAAAATTATGCTCAATTCCTGGATTAATCATCTATCTCTTTTATACATCACATACCCTTCCCACTTTGATCAAGTATGGCCAAAAATGAGGACCATCTTACAATTCCTGCTTCCCTAGTGAGGCATGTTTATAGAAATCAATCAAGATTGGTTTTTTAATTATCTTAGGACCTCTCATTATCAGTCATCCCTAGATGTAGATTATAGTGATGTAAGAAAACTTACCTTCATCCTACCCAATCTAAGTAAATCTAGCAAGTGAAAGGACACCAACAACCAAGCAATAGGGAAATAAGCTTTAATTAATGTAGAGGGTTCAAAAGAAGATATTATAGTGGTTGGCCTTCTTGCTTGATCCAGTTGATTTTTTGTTTGTGTTTATATCCACTACATATATACTTTCAACTAGGTATTCAGGTTATGTATAGTTTGTAAAAGGTTATCTCAAAAAAATTTATAAATATGGTCTTAGTTTAGTAATAACTACATGTATCTCATGCCTATAGGTAGTTCTAGATTTGGGTGGGATACTATATTTTTCTCTGTTTCATATTTTGTATAAATATGTAATGCATCAATATCCTTCTAGTTTAGAAGTATATACTACATGGAAAGATGACACTTCAATGTAAAAAGATTATAATGATTAATAGTTCACATACATATATATATATATATATATATATATATATATATATATATATATATATATATATATATATATATATATATATATATATATGTATGTATGTATGTATGTATGTATATATATGTATGTATGTATATATATGGTAGGAGTGTAGCCATTGAATTATAAAATAACATGACTTTAATTGGTTATTAAAAGTATCTTTTTGTCTACGAATTAGGGTCTTCATATTCAATACGTTGTAAACGCATTGTAGCAAATGGGGTCATCTTTCCAAATTTCTAATAACAATATATGCTAACATCCAAAATACTGGAAATTTTGATTATAAGCAATATAAATCACAAATGCTAAAAATAACACAAAGTATTAAACAAATTTTCCTCAAGTGGCAATGCTTCATTTAAAACATAAGGGAATCTAGATCTATACAGAGTGTTGTTTCAAAATTTCTTAATTAACCTACTTAAATTTCTACTTAAGAATGACATAGGGTAAGCAAGATTTAGTATTGGAATAGATACCTAAATAACTAGCAAATTAAATCAAACATGATATAGCAATGAATAAAATCCTCTACTCTATGAATGGAAATTCAAATTTAGAATAACTTTCTTTTATCATTTTCATTAGTTTGGTTTCATCATGGAAAATTTAACCTACTTATATATGTAAGGAAAACTAATAATCTAGAAAATAATAGGAATAATTCAAATCAGTAATATATTGTGATACTAGTAATAGGATGGGGTCTATTTTGAGGAAATCTTCAAGACAATATTGGTCTAGCACATGGGTTAGAATGCAAGAGACCTTAAAGAAGATAAAAATAAGGGTATTCAAATATTCCTTAAAACAATTAAGGATAAGTCTATCTAAACAATGCCTATCTATTAAGTTAAGCTCTCTTAATATAATTCTAAAAATACTCCATTATTTGCTAACACTATTAGTCATAATATAGAGGGTTAGAAATATACGACTAAGGTCTTGTGACAGTAAGAAACTCTTTCATAGTCATTAGATCCTTTCAAACATAAAATCAACTCAAAAAATAAATTGTAAGAAGGATGAACAAAATACAATAAGGAACTCTTTTGAGGTCTATGAACTTGAATTCCCAATGGTAACCCATTCTGATATCTTTATGTTAAGCATGTCTTTACTAACATTTAGCCAATATTTTAGAAGCATTGATTGAAGTTTCAGGAACTACTAAAAATGGAAACACAAGGCACTTTTTTCGGAGGAGGGGATATAAAAAGAACCAAGGATATGTGTGCTTATACTTTACTTTTGTAAACCCAGTCAAGGGTAATCATTGAACGTATTAAAAAATTCTTTGTAAAAAGAATTTTGTAAGAAGGAATACCTTCTAAAGTCCTCATGTATTAAAAAGGGGCACATGTACTTTCTAGATCATTATTTAGTCTTGGGCTATACGAGCAATTTTCTTCTTCGTTCTTTTTTCCTTGGTGCATGTACTTTGAACAAGGTAAAAATATACTATAAATTTATTTAGAAATATAATATATAGGGAATTTTCCTTTTACTAATAAAAAAATTGATTATGGAAAATGTATACATATACATATGTATATATAAATATGGAACTCCAAATGAATGATACACATGAACTTAATGGTCACATTTTAAATATCAAGAGAGTCACCTTCATGTGAAGAGAGTGATCTTAATATGTCATCACCTTTGTATATTAGTATGTGATGTTAGCCTCCATCTAGTTGATGCTAGTGAGGATGATATTTTCTTTATGGCTAAAATTTTCTAATGAAGGTAACATATGCATATGTAATAAGGAATTTGGAAAATATTATCTCTTCTAAGAAGGACCTTAGAGGGAGAACTCAAGAGAAGACAAAGAAGTAACTGATGATGGTACTAGAATTGATGATATATCATTCAGGACCTAAAGGTCCTCAAGAGGCATAGTAATCCTAATCTGGAGATGTCTTTATGGTTGGGGTTAGGATAGAGGGAAAAATAGTATTGTCAAGTTTATTGTTGTGTAAATTTTGACATTCATTTTGTGGGTATTTTGTGTTCCTAATAGAAAGGACATTGCACAAAGACCATTTTCATTTTTTAAATTTGGCTTCGGTTTAAAATCCAGTTTGAACACCAAAAAATAAGAAAATGGTAATAAAAAAATCTTTGACCTCTAAAAATTAATAAGCAAGAACTCAAGAAAAAATGTTACTTTTCTATTTATATAGGGTGTTGATAATGAAAACATATTTAGTCTTAGGCATTTTAAATAAGATTAATTTAGAGTTTTTATTGCTACGAGAAGATGATTTTAAAAATATATCATCATATCCACATGATAATACCTAAATCAAGCACATGTTTTTTTAATTAGTTACCAAGAACATATTTTAAGTTGTTGCAAAAGTTTTTTTTGATAAATCACTTAATTTGTCTTCCTCAAATTGCCTACTTATAACACTTACAAAATATTTCCAAGTATATTGTAGTAAAGGTTAACCAAAAAAATATGCAAAAATAAAATCAATGACCGATGCAAGAGCATCTTGGGCTAGTAGGAAATCATGTAGGAGCATTAGGCTTGGATTTTGTGGACCTTTTTCCTATGTGTGCATAAGGATTGGAGTGATTTTTGTTGGAGTTGATGAAAGATCAACCCCACAACTCCCAAGCATCACCTTATGCAAACACCTATCACCGAAATAGAGAAGCAAAAGCTATGGAGGTTGGAATTCTAGATCTATAGATGATGCATTCATGATGAGAAAAAAGATAAATTTCTATTATCAAAAGTGAATCAATGCATTAATTACAAAGAGATATGTCCTTATAAAGGAGATCAAAACTCTAATAGGTAACTAACCTAGGTTGCATGATAATAATTAATAAAAGAATTAATTATTATATGCCCAACATTTATCTTAACTAAACTAGAGATGATAAGTGGCTTAATAATTAAATCAATAATGATTTAATTAATGAGAAAATATCGTATTACTATAACCCCCCTCCCCTCCCACCCCTTAAGATAAACTTTAGGGAGTAGCTAAAAACCTAGAAACTACTACTAAAAGTAAATTTGGGTCTCAAAAATAAAGCCTAATGAAGTACCCAAGCACAACCAAATCTTTGAAAAGAGGAGAAACGTAGATAACCACATGGGAAAAATCCTACTCCAAAAAGAGATGGAAATAATGCTAAAAAGAACGAGTCAGGGACTGAAGAAGCCTCCAAACTAGGGAATGTCCCAGAAGATAGGAACAAAATATGATCATGAAGAATACCACTTAAACATTTAGAAGCTGCAAAGCTCTATCAAAAGTAGTTGTTTATCTAAAGAACCTCCACTAAAATAGAACCTGACTAGGTAGAGAAGACTATAATCTGCATCAAATTAAGAGGCACACAAAGGAAAACAACTGAACTCAAAGATACAAATGACATGAAACACCAAATCCTAAAGAGTTGATCAATCAAACATGCAACCAAAGTAAGAATGAAAAGAAAAGTGTTTATATGGTAAATGATCCATCTCACTAAAATGCATAGGCACCCAGCCACTGCATCCACCTAATAGATCGGAAAAAAAATTAATACATAGCTCACTCCATCAAACCAAGGAAGCATGAGAAACAACATAAAAACTCCCTTTAATACAAACAAGGGTGAGGTGACAAGAAACTAGAAAAGTGGGCCAAAAGAACTGTATGTCAAGGAAATATGATCATGTTGCACAAAAGAATGCATATGTGTGCACTAAGGTGATCCATTTTAGACACGTCATGAGGCTAATGTCATAGAATGGAAACTCATTGGACAAAGGAAGATGGTAAACAATGGAAAAACATCAACCCCCCATGGCACTTTAATCAGAGTAGTGCATGCACAAAAGGTAAAAGACATGGTAAATCCCAAGAATGCAATAATCTATATGAGTCTCCTTAGATGACATTGCTTGAATCAGAAGGCAAAACAAGGCAAAACAATTGAAATGAAAATACAGATGCAATATGGCACTTTATGTCAGTGTCTTTACAAAAATGCATACAAATGATGTCCATAATAGACTAGAAGATACATAAGGTTGATACAATAGATAGTAAAACCCATGATGAATCATCCGAAGCAACAAAATTGATCCCTAGACTTGAAACAACCAAGATATTCACTGGAATGAAAAAAAGAAAAAAATTGAATAGAATGTGCTTGGAGTAGAATCTGAAAAATAACCAACATCACTGGAAAAAGCTCTGAAAGACCTTTCCAATGATATAAATAATTCCCAAATTAGAGATAGGATGCTCAAGATATGTCTCCCAGAGTGCAAAATAAAACCCCTAACTTTGATAGAAGAAAATACCATTAAAAAAGCATCAATATTGCAACATGCTCAAAACTACCTTTCCGACAATATTTTATTTGTAGAAAATGGAGTCTGTATGATTGAGATATGAGAAAAAATGAAAAGGTAGGTCCAAATGTAGCCTGAAGGAATAAACAGGAATGTTGATGCAGTGTTGATTTCAGCAAGTGACGAGCATAAATTTGACGATCAAATGACCATCAAGGAAAAAAAGTCTAAAACATGACCCCTACCAAAAAAAATCCCAGTTGCCAAAAACAAGACAAAGATGTAAGAAAGTCACTATCATGGGTAAAAGAACCAATGTTGGAGAAGCAAATCTGGTGGTCATCATTTCACCATGTGTTGAAATAATCATCAACCAATGGAAAATAAATTGCCAAAATAAAACACATGTTAATAGCATCAAGTGAAGGAAGAAACTAGTGTTTCCACATCACATATGAAGTGCAGCACATAGGTGGGTCATTGGATGCCATGTATCCTCCAAAAAAGGCAATCCCAACATGATTGTGCACAATCCCCACAAAAATGTAGGGCCACATGCTTTCAAGAAGGTGTGGATTCCAAGTGCATAGATATTTGGAGGGAGTTGGGTGCCAAAACAAAGAAGTGTGGGGACTACAAAAAATGGTTTAAACTCCAATGAAGGTATGATACCCTAAAGAAAAGCTAAAAGAAATAGAAAAATGCATTCTATTACATCTCTAAACTGTCAGTCAAGAAAAACATGCCACTCATAAGGTAAATGGTAAATACATGGCCCAATGAAATATGAATATAAATAATCACTAAGGTGGTGATTTAAACAACTCCAAAGAATGTGTCTGGGAGTCCAAAAAACTTGGCAGCAATTACCAAATTAAAGATCCACCTTCTTTTAATGCAGAAAGTGTAAAATTATCCAAAATTGTCTTCTTAAATCCCAAAAACACCATAGTTGGAAAATGCCAATCAATAAAAAATGTTGATCAATCCTCCTTTGCAAAGCCACATACTATGGGCCCACTCTCATAAATAGAACAAGGGCATGAAGATTTGGAGCTTTAATACCATGTTGAAATTGATGAAAGATCAACCCCACAACTCCCAAGAATCACTTGCACCTATCACAGAAAGGGAGAATAAAAAGTTATGGAGGCTGGAATTTCCAAATCCATAGATGAGACATTTTTTATGAGCAAAAAGATAAATTGATATTATCAAAAGTGAATCAATGTGTTAATTACAAAGAGAGATTGTCCTTATAAAGGAGATCAAAACCCTAATAGGTAACTAACCTAGGTTGTATGATAATAATTAATAAAAGAATTAATTATTATATGCCCAAAGTTTATCTTAAGTAAACTAGAGATAATAAGTGACTTAATAATTAAATCAATAATTAAAAAAATCTTATTACTCTAACAATTGCATTGGAGTTAAAGCTCTTTTGGTGGTTGTTGGCAACATTTTCCTATTTCTTGGGCAAACTTTGAAGATTGATCCCACGAGCTTTGATCTATATTATTTGGCTTGTGTGATCTTAGATGTGGATTGTTAGATAGTGTGTGGGCATATGTGATGTAAGAACAAGTCTTTCTTATCAACCCTAACTTTTCTTAAGGTCTCTAGACTATCTGTCTAGCCTATTAGGGTTCTTTCTCTAATACTATCTTGGAAGGATCACGTTCCCAATCCTTCCCTCCTTCAACTTGTCCACGCCAGTTAAGGAATCAATTCAATCAAAACAATACTCCTCAAATGCTCTCTAGGATCATCCACACCAAATGACCACACATGCTCAAAACTACCCCACAATGGAGAGAGAGGTTTTTTTTCTAGTGCATTGGAGCTAATCCAATGCTCATCAACCAAAAATGCATAGAAATCTTTATCGATTTCATGAAATTGCTCTATGGTAGGCCTAATATGGCTACAAGGAATTAGGCCTCCAAACTCACCTTTTGGCACATAACTTAGAAAATGACTTAGTAACGTGGCAAACAAACTTCATTTTCTGATACTCTTTTGGAAGTCTTTCAAATTCACTAAGTCTCACTTTCCCAAGATGTCCGTACAGTGGGTTGTTGTATTTAAGTCTTAAATTAAGGGTTTCATCAATGTGCTAACAGTATTCATAAGGGTCTAATCAAATCCCTAACAAAGCATGTCACCAGAACTTCTTAGTGGTTATAGGTCTTCTCCACCTTTATATCCTTCTCTCCATCAACTTGGATTGAAGCAACCAATGCACTCAATCCCATCAAGTGATGTTTCAATCATTGTGATCCCTAACCATGCTCATCTGGCTTGCCTAGGGTATCACTATAGATATGCCAAACATGCTTTCTAGGTCCTGCACACTTGCGTACCTATAGTACAAGGATTCATATCACACATTCCAAGAGATCGTACAAATACCACAGTGGAAAGGTAAATTATGACTCCATTTTTTAAAATTGCCTAGTTTAGACCAACGATAGTAAGGAAACAAAAAAATTTCAAAAATGTAAAGAAATGAAACCAAAAGACTGATCTAATCACACATAGAATCTATTATTCACATCTACTAATCCATTCATAGGTCAAACTGTAGGATTCAATCGATTCAATGGCTCAATGAACCAAAAATGCTCTAACTGTGGTAAAAATGCATAACAAAGTTGTTTGTTCATTAATCAAATTTCATGCAAATATCATCCAACCCTTGTCATGGGTTCAGGGAGCCCTTATATAGGTCCAAAACACATGTTCCAACTATGTCGAGGTGGTTATTTCACCTACTACTCAAAAATGCATTTTTGCAATAAAAGTTGTCATGACAACTTTTGTAATTTAGCAAAGTTGTCATGCAACTTGACAACTTTTTGCATATCTAGACCAAAGTTAGTCAAAGCCTCATGAAACTATATCAAATGCTCAACGATGAGCCTTGGGACATGAAATCACCATTCCACTCTCTTGGAAATATAAGAGGAGTAACTAAGAGGGGAGTGGTGAATAAGTTACCACAAAAATAAATCCCAGATCCCTTAGATGCCAATACAAATCAAAACCAAACTATGTTGAAACTGAAAATACTATTGTAACTTGGTTAGCATTGAACCAACTCGACAAACGCTAAGAATTACTATTACTCGGCAATCACTGAATTAAATGCTTCTTAAGATATTTAATGTGACTAACATTAATTAACTTAGTTGTAGAATCAAAAAGAAAATAACATGAACACATATGACACTAGGATTTAACATGGAAACCCAATTTGGGAAAAACCACCAATTGCAACTAGTTACTATTTTTCACTCTTCTAAAGTGAGCCTTGTTAGGATCCAACCCTATTAAAGGTTACAAAAATACATTGTTAGGTGTGACCCTATTAAAGGATTTAAATTTCCCAATTAGGAATGGCCTTGTTAGAGATCTTTAGACACTTCAATCTAGACATGTCACCTTGTTAGAGGACTTGGTAAATAGTTGTTAAGATAAATCTGTTAAGAGATTTGATACACTGCTACAATTATTAGAGAGCAACAATGATACGACCTGATTGTTGATGCAACTATATTTTTGATTTTAGATCTCTATTCTGGCTTGAATATTTGATCCTCTTTGATTGGATAAAACTCTACAGCTTGGTCAACTAAGAATACTCTACTTATCCTTATAATTCACTTCCTTGATTTTTCTTTTTAGTCCCATGTTTCTCTCTTCAATCCCACACTTGACTTTATACTTATATCATTTACCTTGTCAATTTGGCTTGAATGCACTTTCAAATATTCAATATTCATCCCTTAAGTCAGCTAGACTTAACAAATAAATTGATCAAACTAAATATGTTGACACAATAAAACCCTTCATTAGGTAACCCAACTCATTCAACATTAACTCAGGAAAGACTTTCTTCAAACTTTCTTTGTTAATTGTGTGAACTTCGTTAACATTGCATCTTGAATTGAATTCCCTTTGTTAATCAAGTGAGCTTAGTTAACACTGATGTTGAGATAATGGGTGTTGCACACATTGTATAATATTGTTATATTTTATTTTATTATGTAATGTTGTGCCTAGATGGACGTGCAACATGTAAAGATTCCCATGGAATATTCTTGATGAGTTGTATTGTAATATTGTTATAATATTTTATGTAATTATTTAATATTGGGAAAAATAATTAAAAGCCCAATATTAAATGTGGGGTCAGTGGGTTAGGTAGCACATGGTTTTAGCACATGGTTTATGTAATACCACTTAGTGGTTTTGTGGGACTTGCTACTATATAAGCAGCCACAAAGGTAGTTGTTGTAAAGTGACAAGAAGAAGACAAAAGGCAAGAGTCGAGTGGGACAAGGCTTGACAGGTTAGCCAAGGGAGCATTTGTGAAGGTTGAAAGCATGGCATGGGATGTGTGGATTCATGCTTGTTCACATAGTTTGTTCGGTTGTGGCTATGGCCATGAAGGCTTCCATGGTTGTATGGCAATGGTATTTTTGCTAAATAATACATGGTGATGGATGCTTTTGGAGGCTGGGTTTTTCCCTCAATGAGGGTTTCCTAGGGTATATCTTGTGTCACATTTTATGGGTATGTTGTCTATTCTCTTGCATGTGGATTTTAATTCCGTGTTTATTTCAGATGTATTATGGGTTATGTGGAAACGGTTATATTCTTTATTGCCAAGTTTCCTTACAAGTGGTATCAGAGCTATGGTTTTATTGTTTGTAACCCTAGATTGAATCCATGGGAATGCATGAGAGGATAAAAGAAAGGGCAAGATATATGAATAATTATTGCAGATCTGAGGGCTTTGGGTTTGTTGTTATGATGGGATGTTAAAATATTTTGGGCATATGAAATTGTTGGAGAAAAGGATTTTTTTCGGATGTTTCATTTAAATGAGGGTTTTGGGGGGTAGCTTGCAGAAATGACCTCCTAGGTAAAAACAGACCTCACCATTGGATCCGAGTTGACATTTCCATAAATTTTGATATATAATATGCCCTAGTTTGGCCATGTTCAAAGGAAATGAAAGAGTTTTTTGGTTTTAGCCCATGATGGCCATCAAATTTAATACCGTCGGAATTTTCGTCACTGAAAAAATAAAAATGAAAAATCGTACTGAAAATGGTAAAAAGACAGTCTTAGTAAAATGGCCATAACTTTCTCTCAGAATATCAGATTTTAGAGTTCTTATAGGGGTTGGAAAGCTAATTTAGAGCACTACAAGATGGTGTAAGTTTGGTTCTATGATTTTGAAATTTTGTCAGGTTTTAAGAGTCCTAAAGTCAGATGTTGTTTATTTTGAGCACAGATTAGGGCATAACTTGGGCATACGGAGTCAGATTTTGGACTTCAAGTAGTCAACGGAAAGCTCTTGAAGAGCTCTACACATTGGTTAAAATTTGGTGCAGGTTTGGCATGATTTATTTGTTGATATATTGATCTAAATAGTTTATAGGTATATTTTGACTATGGTAACATTGTGAGTTTATGGCATTGGAGATTTAAGATTTGATGTCATTGTATACTCAGTTCATATTTCAGATTGGTCTCATGATGATATGGTTATCAGTGTTTAGTTTGGATATGCATGATGACTTGTTGGGTCTACAAGTTGTGCAGTGTTGTAAGCGGTCTATACTTACAGGTTGCATTTATAGCTTGGTTATGGATAGTCTTTGCCCATTGATCTTTCATTATTGATGCATATTCAGATTGGTGGCTTGGATTTGGGTTGTCTATGCCCTAAGTCACATGATTTTCTGATTTTATTCTTCTTATAGAAGGGATGAGATGTTGTTACCAGGGACAGTCATGGTAGAGGATTATGGTTGACTATGCTGACAGGTTGGACATATTGAGAGCCAAATGCTCAGTTCATGGATGTGATCATGGTGTCATGGATTTTGGAATGACATGATTGGTTATATAGGTACATCCTTGATGTTCATTAGCTTGGATTTCTGATTTGGTTATGGTGGTATATCTTCTTGGTAGAGGATCATGGTTATTTGGTTTCTTTTGAGGAGCTTATGATGTGCACTTTGAGTTCTTTGATGGTTTTATGCCTTGGTTGATTCTCATGGTTAGAGGATGGTATTTTCATCATGATGTCATGGATAGCTTGGATACATAGTTTAGTGGGAGCTTGTGACAGTGATGGGGTGACAAAGCAGGATTAGTTCCTGGTTTGGTTTGGATCTTCAAGTAGGAGATGGATTTTATGATGCCATAGGTGACTTGGTACCATAGTTGAGTGGGAGTTGTTGGCATTGATATATTTCTTGACTGTTTGCAGATGTCAAAAGTTTGTCTTAGATCCTGTTGCTGCAGAAGCGTCTTTGACATTTGCATGGTGCACTTGTTATCTTCATGGTGTGTGAAGATAGATAGATCTTGAGGACTCATGGAGTTCTTGGTTATCTTCATGGTATGTGGAGATGGTTCTTCCTAGTATATGGAGATGGTTTTCTTCATGGTGTGTGGAGATGGTTGCATCTTGAGGACTCACAGGGTTCTTGGCAAAGGTGTGGTTTATGCTTTTATTTGGCATGTTATCCTTGGTATGAGGATGGTTTCATTATTATTTCATGGTATACTCTTGATACGCATTTAGAGTTGTGACATGTTATGGTGTGGTTTCATTATTATTTCATGGTATACTCTTGATACGCATTTAGAGTTGTGACATGTTATGGTGTGTTCATATGGAACATGTTATCTCTTTGGTTGAGATGGTAAGATCATGTTGTCATGTTTATGTTCCTGAGGCCATGGTTGGAACTTTGACATTGATCTTGGTTTAGTTTCTTGGTATTGAGTACACTGATCGTAAGCTGGATACTTCATGATATTGCTATGTTGCATTTTGAGTTGGCATGGATTGATTGGTTACAGGTGCTCATGGATACTTAGAGACGGTGGTGATGCTAATTTCTCTTGGATTAGAGAAGTATTTGTTGGGACGGTTGATGGTTTCAGCAGGAAGTTCGAGGGGCAGTCACCTAATATGGACTTGAGAGGAGATTGTTCTTAGATGAGTCTTGGTTGGAGACTTGGGTATCTTGATGAACATTCTCATTCCCCACTCTTGGTCTACTTGGTGGTTTGCTACTTGAGAGGTATAGCCCATTATTTTCTCTCAGTTGCATTATATTTATGCTTATCTTTCATGGATATGGATCTTGAGCTATGGTACATGAGTTAGTTATGGAGGGTTCATTTGAGAGATGGTTAAGCATTGGTTATCTCCATGTGCATATGTTTTTATGCTGGTTGAGTTTGGGAGATGGTTTTATATTGGGCATATTCCTTGGATTAGGAATGGTTATTCCTTGGATTAGGAATGGTTTTATGAGTTTGATCTTCTTGTGAGAGGCTTACATCCATGATTAGTTATATGGTATGGTTTGGGTATTGTTAAGGCTTCTTGTTGGGATTTTATGGAGGAGATCATACTTGCACAGTTTACATCTAGAGGTGTGTGTAGAAGGACATGATACAGGTTATGATTTGCATGGTTTCTCTGGTCTTGGTTATCTTCTTGGATGTTCAGTTTTGCCTACATTGGATTTGAGATTGGTTGGAGATTGTGATCACTGGTTTGTGCTCATGTATGTCATGTGAGAGATGACATGGTTATTCCTTTATCTCTTTCCTCTGTTCGTTGTGGAGAACTTGGGAGAGCATTGGAGACTTGTTATGAGAGTTGTTCTTGTAGGATATTAGTTTATGTATTGTGGATGTCCTTGATACTACATGAATTTACTTCTTTGAGATGTTGTGAGTGGATTGGTTATAGATTTGACATTATCTTTTGCAGTGGGAGCTTCTTGGTATATATGTGGCAGGTATTGCTCTTGAGGCTTATGATTGCAAGTTGCAGATTGGATATGTCGGTGATATAAGATTCACTTGTTATACCTTTAAGGTATGGATAGTTGGATGGGTTTGGCACTTTTCTGTGGGTGCTATTTCAGCTATAGATATTTTGACAACTACGGATACATGTGATTACCTTTGGATTAGGTTTTTTTGTGCTTGGAATTTTAGTTCGTACAGGATTTTATGATCTTCTAATGCGACAGGTTGGGTGGTTTTCTCTTTGGATGGTTTCTATGTATGTCCAGTGGGAGTGGCATAATAGGAGGTGAGATCATTCGTGTTCGAGATGCTAGATACTTTGATTTTGTTGCAGGTACTAGGATGGAGCACTTGGTGTATTTTTTGATCCATGATGCTGGATGTGCTGGGAGGGATTGTTCCCTTGTTCATTTATGTGGCTACGGATTGACCCTATGCAATGTATACAACAAGTGGGAGATTGTTGAGATAATGGGTGTTGCACACATTGCATAATATTGTTATATTTTATTTTATTATGTAATGTTGTGCCTAGATGGATGTGCAACATGTAAAGATTCCCATGGAATATTCTTGATGAGTTGTATTGTAATATTGTTATAATATTTTATGTAATTATTTAATATTGGGGAAAAGAATTAAAAGCCCAATATTAAATGTGGGTCAGTGGGTTAGGTAGCACATGGTTTTAGCACATGGTTTATGTAATATCACTTAGTGGTTTTGTGGGACTTGATACTATATAAGCAGCCACAAAGGTAGTTGTTGTAAAGTGACAAGAAGAAGACAAAAGGCAAGAGTCGAGTGGGACAAGGCTTGACAGGTTAGCCAAGGGAGCATTTGTGAAGGTTGAAAGCATGGCATGGGATGTGTGGATTCATGCTTGTTCACATAGTTTTCTCGGTTGTGGCTATGGCCATGAAGGCTTCCATGGTTGTATGGCAATGGTATTTTTGCTGAATAATACATGGTGATGGATGCTTTTGGAGGCTGGGTTTGTCCCTCAATGAGGGTTTCCCAGGGTATATCTTGTGTCACATTTTATGGTTATGTTGTCTATTCTCTTGCATGTGGATTTTAATTCCTTGTTTATTTCAGATCTATTATGGGTTATGTGGAAACGGTTATATTCTTTATTGTCAAGTTTCCTTACAACTGATTCCTTGCCAACTTCTCTTTGGTGCTCGAGTGAACTTGGTAGACATTATATTCCTAAAACTTCCTTTGGTGCCTAAGTGAACTTGGAAGACACTACCTCAAAACTTGATTAACTCTAGAACTCTCAGAAGACACAGGAAACTGTCTTCACCACCCAAGTGAGCTCAGCAGACACTTATTGGTAAAGACTTGACATTTTGTGTAACATCAAAGACAATATACAATTTAACAATTATTTTCAACAATCTCCCTCTTTGGTATTAATGGAAACACAAAATCTCATAATACAATGAAATTTTAGAAAAAAAAAAAAAAAAATTAAGGATAATATCCTTAGTTTCATTATGATTCTCATCCATGAGAACTCCCTTTGTCAGTATGAACTCCCTCTATCATTAATCTCTGATTGTAAAGACTACAATATCAAACCCTCCCTCTTTGATATCAACTCAAGTTCATTCTCCCTCTTTGACATCTCGAACATATATTAAAAAATTCTAATATATGATAGCAAACTCTCCTTATAAGACATAAAATTTCTTTGATGTATGACAACAAAATCTCCCTCTTTGACATCTCATACCAAAGATAACAATCAATGAACTTCTATGTACTAGATGTACTAATTCATATCCAATTTTCCCTTTACAATACTACATCAACTTGATTGATCTTCAGCATGCTTGGTTGATGCATCACTAAAATCTTATTAGTGATCTTTATATAGGGGAATGACCCCTAGCTTTCCTCTTAGATACAAAAATGCATCCTTAGGTAATGGCTTGGTGAATATGTCTACAATCTATTCTTTTGTATTCACATATTCCAATCTTACTTCCTTTTCTTGTACCAATTCTCTCAAGAAATGATACTTAATTGCAATTTTCTTGGTTTTGGTATGCATCACAGGATTCTTGGAAATGTAAATTACACTAGTGTTATTATAGAGAATAACAATTGGATCCTTGATTTCTTCCTTCACACCTATCAAAAATTTTTTGAACAAAACAATATTTGAATAATTGATTGTAGCAACAACATATTCTGCTTTTTTTGTTGACTAAGAGATATAATTTTGCTTCTTGCTTGTCCAAGATACTAGTCTCCTTCCAAGAAAGAATGTTCCACCACTAGTGCTCTTTCTATCATCAATGTTTCCTGCCCAATTTGCATCAATGAATGCTTTCAATTCAAAGTTATCTCCTTTCTTATACCACAAACCATAATCTTTAGTACCCTTCAGATACCTTATTATTCTTTTTATTGTTATCATATGATTCTTTTTATTGGATTAGCAAAGAATTGTGCCACTATTCCAACTACTAATGCTATATCAGGTCTTGTATGCACCATATACTAGAGTTTTTCAATCATTGATCTATATGTAGTCAGGTCTACTTCTTTTTAATCATCATCTTTGGAAAGATTATGTCCAGTAGAAATAGGTGTTCCAACTATTCTAGAATCCTTTGTTCCAAACTTCTTCAGTATCTCCTTGATGTACTTAGATTGAGTAATGTAGATACCATCTTTCTTATATTGAATCTACAAGACAAAAAAGAATTTGATCACTCAAAACGTTGACATTTCAAATTCCTTACTCATTTCATCAAACACATATTTGCACAGATCATGATTTCTAGTAAATAATGTATCATCCACAAAGATTTCTGGCAACACAATATTCTTATCTAGTCCTTCTTTGATGTATAGGTTGCTCTTATCATTAGTTCTTTCATAAGGAATTTTTATGAGATAATTATGTGACCTTTCAAACCATGCTCTGGGGGCTTGTTTAAGACCATACAAAGCTTTGTTTAATCTTCAAATCATGTCCCTTTTGCTAGGATCAATAAAACCTTATGGTTGCTCAATGTAGACTTCCTCTTCTAAGATTCCATTTAGAAATGTTGATTTCACATCCATCTTATATACTTTGAATCCTTTGTGAGTTGCATATGCAAGGAGTGTTCTAACACCTTCTAGTCTAGTGATAGGAGCAAATGTTTCTTTGTAGTCAATACCTTCCTCTTAAGCATAACCCTTGTAAACTAGCCTTGTCTTATTTCTTGGAACTCTCCATTTTCTTTCAACTTATTTGTAAATACCCCTTTTGTGTCAACTACATTCTTATCCTTGGGTCTAGGAACAAGATTCCAAGTTATGTTCCTTTATATCTAATAAATTTCTCCATTCATTACTTCAATCTAGCTTTCATTCTCTAATGCATCTTGTATAGATCTAGGTTCAAATTTAGTAAGAAAACATGTACCTTTTAATTTTTTCCTTGTCATTGTACCAACTAACTAATATCCAATTATTTGTTCAAGTGCATGATGCCTTCTGACATATCTAGCAAGTCGAGGCTCCTCCTTTCTAAAATCATGAGGCTCACTATGATCTTTTGAATCATGCTTGGGTCCCAATGACCATTACTCGAGTCCATTAGACTATGACTCAATTTCTACTTGTTAAAACTTAGGTCCTTCTGATGACTTGGGTTGCACTTGCTATAACTTGGATTGAACTGGAGATTTTGGGGACTTGGGTGGTGAAGACTATTGATTGCCACTTTCTTGAAATTTAGGTACAGTATCAGGCTCATAGTAAACAAATCTTTTGTAGCCTTCAAGTTCCTTACAACTTTGTTCTTCACTCTTTTCTACAAACTCATCAATCTTTACATGCGCACTTTCTATAAATTTATGAGTAGACAGATTCAGACATTTATATTCTTTTCTCTTATTGGAGTATCCCAAAAATATGCCTTCATCACTTTTTACATCAAATTTTCCTTTTCTTGATTCCTTCAGAATACAACATTTACTGCCAAATACTTTGAAGTAACACACATTAGGTTTATAGCCATACCATAATTCAATTTAGGTGTTTGATTTGAATCCTTTATTAACTAGACTAGGTTCAAGGTATGAACTAAAGTGTTGATTGCTTCCTTCTAGTATTTGATAGCAACATTCTTCTCTATCATCAGGGTCCTTGCACAATCTATGATTGATCTATTTCTTCTTTCAGTTATGACATTCTGCTGAGGTGTACTAGGTGCAAAAACTTGCCTTTTGATTCCTTTCTCATTGCAAAATTCATTGAATTCATAAAAAATGAAATATCCTCCTCTGCCTAATCTTAAACATTTTAGTTTCTTTCTTGTTTCTTTCTCAACTCTAGCCAGATACCATTTGAACTTGTGAAAAGCTTCTAATTTATCCTTTAGGTACATAATTTTCATCATTTAAGAATAATCATCAACAAATAAAATAAATTACTTATATCCACAGTAGTTATCTGTGCCAATAGGTCCACAAAGGTCTGTATGGACCAGCTCCAACACTTCTTCAGAATGATAGTTTTTGCTTTTAAAACTTGTCTTTCCAATCTTTTTTTTGATAGGTAACATTATTGGTATTATATTGATATTAAAGAGAGAGTTTAAAATATTTGAGGTATGGTCATATACCTTACTACCATATATCTACCCATCCCAAGACCATACATTTAACATTACAAAAAACTATAGAGTATTAACACCCTGCCAAAAGCATAGACCACCCAAACCAAATAAAAAAAACTAGAGACAAAAAAAACAAAAGGATGCCCACTTGCTAATATCATTGTCTCCATTGTCATCCTATTGCTATTCCTTAAACTAGAATGTTGCCTCTTTGCATGTGAATGATGGCATAGAGTGATCATCCAACACCAAAATCCCCTACCTAACCTGGCGATGCTTGCTACAGTCGTCCCCCTCCTCTTGAAGTAGTAAGACTTCTACCTAGACACCCTTTGTTGTGGAAGCTCCCCCTCCTATTGATTCTTCTTCATGAGTTGATGGTGCAATGATTTCCCTAGAGCGAGCGCTCTCTTTCTCGGTGTAGCTTTCATGAAGCCTCACTTAATCTCAGTCAACACCCAAATTTTTGCCCAAATAGAAAATCCACAATCTTTATCCAACCCTACTTTACTTTTGGGAGATGCATGCCTTGTGGATTTGTAGAGGACCACACTACTAGTGGCTGAATAGATGATTCTCCACCACCAATCAATCACCAAGGCTCCTCTTCCATCTCTACACTCACACCCAAGACAACCCATTCAATTATATCTTCCAACCCCAAAAAGCCACTGCATATCCATACAAGTTGTGACTACATAGTGAACCTCCTCCTTCATTTCACCCAACATTAGTGCCAGTGCCAAAAATAGAGATGCCACGTCTAGGTTTGACCACCACTTCCAATATACATCTAGGTACTCTAGTCCAAACATCTATTGAACTCCCTCCAAGAAATCTAGGTCATCAAACACAAATATGTTCTTAAGGCACTGAGAAGTGATCTTACCCTCATAAGTTTACATCTGATTCTCATAGCCCAAAGCAATTATTGCTTCCATTTCTATTGCCTTTGAAAAAATTCTAAATTTGGCTTGTCTTATGCCTGAATTTAACTTGCTGGGAAGTCTTTGAAAACAAGCAAATGCCAGAGTGCCAAGAAATGATTACACACAAGTTGACATGCATGGAGGACTAGGATCTCTATATGTCATAAAATGATAAATTCCATTGAGGCTAGGAGTCATGATGCCTTCCCCAAGAAATCAGCCAAGATGTAAAGGTTTTTATTTGTAAAGTTGGCCATGGCAAAAAATATTTTTCTCTCTTTAATCTAATACAAGATGTCTCAGGTCCTCAAAATTTTTATTCTAAGTTCCAACTGATGTGTTAGCCAACATGTCCACCACCCTATTCGCTTCTTGGAATGTATGGGAAACCTTGAAGTCTTCAAATTCCATTAGCAATCCTTTGATATGCTAAATATATTTATCAAGGTGTCAAGCCTCCATCTTCCTTTTCTTTATGACATTTATGATAATCTATGAATCCTCTTCCAAATGGACTCTTTTAATGCTTATTTTGGCTTCTAAGTCAAGAGCCTCTTTTTTTTCATAACATTCAGCCACATTATTCATGTCATCATGCAGACATTTTGCCACGAAGGTGAGAGTATTGCCCTTGTAATCTCTTGCTACACAACCACAACCCAAGACCCCAAGTTTCCCCTAGTTTCTTGTCAAAGTTAATCTTAACCCATCCTTCCTTTAGTGGTGTCCAACAAACCTTTGCACTTTTTTGAATAGGATTAATCCTACCAAGCCCACAAATGGGCCTTGTCTTTCCCATCTTACCAATTTGACAATTCTTACAAATGGCCATGTCAAGTTTTTTGTGATTTGGAATGCCTCTAACCATTTTGTTCTTGCTTATGTTTACCAGGTTATCAAAGTTCACATGACATAACCTTTTGTCATAACCATATTTCTTCTACTTGAGCAATGAAACATGAACTTCCATTTAGATCTAGGTAGAATAGATTACCTTTATTTTTCTTGCCAGGTGCAAATATATTTCATTTCCCATCCAGTAGATTGGCCTTACCATTCATGAATTCTACCTTGAATCCAATGTTACTCAACTGAGCCACACTAAGTAGATTATGCTTTAGTCCTTTAACTCAATAAGCATTATCACATCTGAGACCACTGGTTAGTGCAATACAAACTTTACCTTTCACATAACATGGTTCATCATTTCCAAATCTAACACTTCTACCATCATAGTGTACCAATTTCTCAATTTAGATTTGTCACTAGTCATATGGTGAGAATAAACAGCATCAATAATCCATTTATCATTCCTACTAACATGTGAGATAAGTTCCATCTTATCATTTGATTCATTTGATTCATCCTTAACAGTAATGTAGACCATTTCATCATCTTCTTCACTACTTTTAGAATATTTAGCAATGTAAGAAGATTTTTTACCTTTGTCCTTATAATCCTTGTAGCTTTTGAAGTCCTTATATCCCTTGTACTTTTCATGCTTTTTTTTCTTCTTTTCCTTCTATGTTTGGACACCTTGCAGCAATGTGACCAACTTCTTCACAAGAAAAGTAGATCAAATGAATTTTTGCTTCGTACTTCTCTTTTCCTTTGGCAAATCTTCTTACAAGTAATGCTTCAATGAACTCAAAATCTTCATCAAAACCATCTTCATCTTCACTGTCAGATTGCTTTTTAGATTTTACATCTTTCTTGTTGATTGATAGCTGGCTTGAAATATAGACTCAAGGTTGCTAGAGTTAAGAATATAATCATCATAGATATCTAACTCAAATATTATCAACCTTCCCACTAGTGCATCCAATGATATATCATTCTTTGGATTGCATCTCAACTCTTGAATTGATGAAACTCTAATTGCATATATAAGAAGTGTTCTAAGAACCTTGCTTACCATTGTTTCATCACCTATCTTTCCTCCTGAGGATCTGATTACACAAACATTGGCTTTGATCCTTTCACTATATTTTGAAATATTCTCATCTTCTCTCATACTCACTTGATCAAATTGACCTCTAAGACTTTTTTCCTTATCACTTCTTACATTTTCATCTCCTCCATAGATGGCTTTCATATTGATTCACATCTAATAAGCAGTACCACAGTCTTTGACTCCATCAAATTCAGCATAGTTGAGAGTTAAAACAATATCAATCATCAAAATGTTATGATTCTTCTTTTCTATAATTTCTTTAATAGTCATAGTTCTAGTAGGTGCCACATACTTAGTGTCTAGGTACTTAGGCCTGAGACTCCAATGGTTTCCAAATGCAATCTCATGAGTTCCTACCATGCCTTGAAGTTATCTATGTTCAGCTTAGGGATCTCCCTTCTATAAGACATCCTGATCTTTAGCTTAGGTCCTTGAAACCTTCTCTACAAGCACCAAATACTCTAATACCAATTGTTGGAAATATAAGAGGAGAAACTCAGAGGGGAGGGGTAAATCAGTTACCACAAAAATAAACCCCAGATTTCTTATATGTCAATAAAAATCAAAACTAAACTCTGGTGAAACTAAAAATATTGTTCTAACTCGATTAGCAATGAATCAACTCGGGAAACACTAAGAATTATTGTTACTCAGCAATCATTGAAATAAATTCTTCTTAAGATATTTAATATGATTAACCTTAATCAACTAGTTTCATAATCACAATGTAAATAACATGAACACATATGACACCAGGATTTAACATGTAAACCCAATTTGGGAAAAACCACCTATTGCAACTAGTTATTATTTTTCACTCTTCTGAAGTGAGTCATGTTAGGAACCAATCCTGTTAAAGGTTGCAAAGCACACTATTAGGTGTGACCCTATTAAAGGATTTAAATCATTGTATTAGGAGTGGCCTTTTTGGAGGTCTTTAGACACTTCAATCTAGAAATGCCACCTTGTTAGAGAATTTGGACAATAGTTGTTAAGCTAACTTTGTTAAGGGATTTGATACACTACTAAAATTATTAGAGAGTAACAATGATATGACCTGATTATTGATGCAACTATATTGATGGTTTTAGATCATTTTTCAGGCTTGAATACTTGATCCTCCTTAATCAAATAAAACTCTTTAGCTCATTCAACTCAGGATACTCTGGTTATCCTTCCAATTCACTTCCTTGATTTATCTTTTCAATCCCACGCTTCTCTCTTCAAACCCACAATTTGACCTTGTACTTATATCATTTACCTTATCAAGTTGGCTTGAATACACTTTTAAATATTCAATATTCATCACTTAAGTCAACTAGACTTAAAAAATAAATTCATCAAACTAAATATGCTAACTTGAGAAAATCTTTCGTTAGGTGACCCAACTCAGTCAACACTAACTCAGAAAAGACTTTCTTTAGACTTCCTTTGTTAACCATGTGAACTCGGTTAACACTACATCCTAAGCTAAATTCCCTTTATTAACCAAATGAGCTCAGTTTTCATTGGTCTCTTGCCAACTGCTCTTTGGTTCTCGAGTGAACTCGATAGACACTATCTTCCTGCAAACTTCCTTTGGTGCTCAAGTGAACTCGGTAGACACTATCTCAGAACTTGATTAACTCTGGAATGCTCGACAAACATAGGAAACTATCTTCATAACTCGAGTCAGCTTGGAAGATACTGACTAGTAAAGACTTGACATTTTGTGTAACATCAAAGACAATAAATAATTGAACAATTATTTTCAACACACCCCTCCTTTGTTCAATATATCCCTCTAAATGCCCAAATGTCATATTTGACAACTTTGACAACAATTGCCCACTACCCAACAACTTTGGACAAACAAGCAATATAGAGTACTTCAAAGGACCTAATTAGACCTCCTAATAACTAAGACACTAATTGGAATTCACTAGCCCAACTTATTTCACTAGTGCCTTGGCTAAGGCCACTATAATCCAAAACTTGACTAGGAATCCTAAGTTACCCTATAGCCTTACCTAGGCGCTTCTACACCATGCTCCCCATAAAATTAAATCATGTCACTCCTTTAGGAAAAATGTTGTCAATAATTCCTAACTTCTTGAAGTCTATAGTTGCAACCCATGTTGCCTCTGACTCTAGCTTAGCTTTCCATTTTATGAGGTGTTTCATGTACACCTTGTGTCTTATGGTCTTCTTGACTCTTGAATCCAACACTTTCTTTGCCTCTAGTTCCATCTTGGGAGGTAAGACACTAGCTTGTACATCCTTGTCAACCTTTGTGCTATTCATATCCATCTTAGTTAAAGGCCCCTTAAACTTGGTTAAGTCTACCACATTGAAGACAGGTGAGATGTTCAAATCACTAAGTAGATCCACTTTGTATGCATTAGCTCCATACTTAGCTAGGATCTTATAGGGTCCCACTCACTTCATCTATAGTTTAGTAGGTACTCCTTTGTGCAACCTATATTTTTTCTAATGGATCATGACATAATCACCAATTGCAAATTGTACATCCTTTCTCTTCTCATCTACTTTAGCTTTCAATCTTTGTGTAGTCTCGTGTATAGTTCTCTTCACCTATTCTTGAATCTCCTTCATGGTTTGAGTGAAGTCTTTAGCATGTCCACTCCTATACTCCATAGCTCCAAGTTCTCTAAGCTCACACACACACCCTGGATGCATCCCATAAACAATCTCAAATGGGCTCTTACCTATGATTCTATTCACACTATCATTATATACATACTCTACTTGAGGCATAACCACATCCCATGTTTGACCATACTCTTTGGTTAAAAATATTAACAATTTACCCAACACCCTCTTAACCACCTTAGTCTAGTCATCAATTTGAGGATGGTAAGCTTAATCAAAAGATAGGTTAGTTCCTAACCTAATCCATAAGTTTTTCCAAAAATGGATCATAAATTAGACATCCCTATTTGACACAATGCTTAGGGGTAGTCCATGGATCCTCACAATCTCTTTAAAGAATAGATGTGCAATGTGACTAGCATCATGGGTAGTTTTGCAAGGTATACATGGCCCATTTTGCTAAATTTGTCTACCACAACATAGATGTTATCACAACCTTACTTTGTATTAGGTAAATATATAATGAAGTCCATGCTTTGTAAAGGTTGGTACAAACCTACATTGCTAGCTCCTCCCTTTTCCTTCATGCATACTACACACTGTTCCACATATATTGTCACATCTTTTGACAATTTGGCCAATAGTAGAACCTTTGAACTAACTCTAGGGTCTTGTTGATGCCAAAATGACCACTTAAGCTTCCATTATGTTTTTCTTGAATAAGGTTCTCTCTCATGGAACCCTTATGAACACATAACTAGTTTCCTTTGAACAACAGTCCACTTTGCAAGGTATAATTAGCAAAAGAACTATGAAAATGATTTTGAAATTTAGATCATACCTTGTAGGCTTTAGCAAAATATTCATCATCCTTGTAGAGGTCTTTGAAACTCTCTATACCAATGCTATATAGTTAAACTTCTTGAATGGTCAACATCCTCCTACTTACTACATTTTCACCTTTGTTTAGCTACCCCTTTTTGTGCTTAATGGTGAATGTGAATGCTTGAAGATATTTCATCTACTTCAAATGTCTATTTCTCAACTTATCTTGTGTATTCATCTAGCTAAGGGCTTGGTTTTCAATAAATACTACAAAACTCCTTAGGTAGAAGGTAATGCCTCAACTTCCTAAGAGATCGCACTAAAGCATACAATTACAAGTCATAAGAAGAGCAGTTCTTCTTGGCCTCATTTAGCTTCTCACTTGGCCTACCTTCTTGGCTTAATGCACCCCCTAATGTCATTACACTTGCATCACACTCTAGGGTAAACGGTTTCTAAGAACTAGGTAGTTTAAGAATAGGTTGTGTTGCTACTTGTTCTTTCAACTTTTTAAATGCATTTACTTCTTCAAAATTCCATCTGAACTTGGTCTTCATCCCACCCTTAATGGTGTCTAGAAATGGTGCATAGATACCATTGAAGTTCCTAATGAATTTTCTATAAAATTGAGCTAACTCATAGAAACTTATTATCTCTGTTGTTGTTGTAGGTGGTGGCCAATTTTGGATGACTAAAACTTTGTCTTGGTCCATCTTCAAAGATCCCTTGGATACTAAAAGTCCCCAAGTATACAAGTTTTTTATTCAAAAACTCACATTTCTCCAAGTTGATTGCCAACTTCTATTCCTACAACTTCCCTAGCACCATCTCCAAATGCTTGAGATGTTCTTCTCTTGTCTTATTTAAGATGAGTATATCATCAAGATATACCACCAAAAATCTACCTATGTAGTCCTTCAACACTTCATTCATGAGTCTCATGAATGTGCTAGGAGCATTGGAGAGCCCAAATGGCATCACAAGCCATTCAAACAATTCATTTTTGGTCTTAAAAGTTGTCTTCCACTCATCACCCTCCTTTATCCTTATCTAATGGTAACCACTTTTGAGGTCCAACTTTGTGAAATATTGACCTCCTCCAAGACAATCCATCAAGTCTTCAATTCTAGGTATGTGAAACCTATATCTTATAGTGATCATTTTTATTGCCTTGGAGTCTATACAAAGGCTCCATTTTCCTCCTTTCTTGGATGCCAAAACTATTGGAACTATACACATGTTGATGCCCTTCTTTATTAGACCCTAATCTAGAAGTTCTTGCACTTGCCTAATTACCTCTCTATTATGATCTGGAGTAAGTTTATAAGTTGCTTTGTTAGGAAGTTATGCACCGAGTACAAAGTCAATCTGATGACTTATCACTCTTCTTGGAGGTAAAGTTGTAGGAGTCCCATCACTAAAAATATATGTATACTTTATAAGCATCTCTTGGATCTCAGTTGGTAAGAGTTCTTTCTTAGTTGTCTCTTCTTCCTTAGGCTTAAGAAGAATAGCATACCCTTCACTACCTTCATGCTTAAGGGTATTGATGAACTCCTTCTCACTACTCAACAATACACCAAGAGTCTTGGGTTGTGATTCATCTTCCTCCAACAAAGACTGAATCTTGAAAGTTCTTCCATTCTTCTTAAAATAAATAGAATTCTCCTTTCCATCATAGACTTCTCCTCTATCATATTGTCAAGGTCTTCCCAACAGCAGATGGCATGCATCCATAGGCAATACATCACATAGTAATTTTTCCTTATAACCTATAATTGAAAACTCAACCCAGATTTTCTCATTCACCAACACACTCTTCCCTTTGTTCAACCAGTCACCTTGTATGGTTTAACATGAGTTATTTTTGTCAACTTGAGTTTGTCCACTAATTCTTCTAATATGATTTTATCTATGGAGCCTGAATCCACAAAGACTTTACATACCTTGCCCAAAATCTTGCACCTAATTCTGAACAAGGCCCTTCTATGCTTGGGTTCATCCTTGATTGGTTGTCTAATCAACACCCTCTTGAAAATTAAGTTCTCTTCTCTCACTGACTCAATATGATCCACCTTAGATACCTTGGAACTTATTGTTTCCTCATGAGCATAAGCAACTCTCTTATCACTGTTTGAAGAAGTAGGCTTGGTAGGACATCTATAGGCAGGGTGGCCCAACTGACTACAAGTGTAACACTTCATATTTCAAAAGTATAAATTACTTCTACCTTTACCTCCCCCTCTATTGGAGCCTCCTTGAGTTCCTCTTCCTCTTGTGTAACCTCCTCTTGAAGTAGTTTCACTACCCTGCTCAACAAGTTTAGACTCCCCTTGGTTTCTTTGATCATTGCCTTTGCCTTGGTATCCATGTCTATGTTGTCTTTGGTCTCTTCCTCTTACTCTACCTCTAAAATTAGAGTCCCATTTCTTCCTTTTCTTTTCTTCCACCTTAAGAGCCAACTGATGGCACTTATGAAAAATGGTAGGGGGCCATAGGCTTAATTCTTCTTGTATGTTCCACTTTAGTCCACTCAAACACCTTGCTACTTTAATAGGTTCATCTTCTTGAATCTTGGACCTTAGGTATAGTTTTTGAAATTATTCTATGTAAGAGGCCACATCTAAATCTCTATGCTTCAAACCTTGCCTCTTCCTATGCAATTGCACTTCATAGTCTTTTGGTAGATAATTCTCCTTCACTTTGGTCGTCATGACATTCAAATTAGCTATAGGCTTCTTACCCATACTGACCCTTACATCTTGCATGTACTCCACCATGTCAATGTTGAACCTCTTCATCTTGACTTTGTAATATTTACCTTCTATGCCTATGTGACACCTTCACACTCAAATTGATTTTTCATCCCCTCTATCCATTCCATCATTGTATCAATCTCTATCTTCATAATAAATAATGGGATTCCTTATATGGTTTTTCCTCCTAGTGCCTTGATGTCCTTTAAGAATGGTTCTTCATTCAATGGAGGTTCTAGTTTAGGTATGATATCTTCCTCATCAATTTTTTCTTTGCCTCTATCACTACTTTCACCTTCTTTGTCTTTATTCTTGGTTTCTTCAGTAACTTCTTGTAGCTTTTTCATCATTTCCCCTAGGGCTTCTTCAATGACTCTATTTCTCTCATTTTTCTCACCCATTTCTTTGACCAACTCTGCATTCATCACCATTATTGTTTCACCTACTGATTCTTCTATAGTCTAAAACATCTGTCTACAAACCCAAATCTTTTGGGGCTCTGATACCACTCTGATGTAAGAGAAAGTCTTGCTTACTTCTCTTAGCATCTCTAAGCTACCTCACTATCCTATGAGGGTTCTTTCTCTAACCCTATCTTGGAGGATCCCATTCCAAATCCTTCCCTCCTTCAACTTTTCCACACCAATTAAAGGATCAAGTCAAGCCAAAAAATACTTCTCAGATGGTCTATAGGATCATCCACACCATATGACCACACATGCTCAAAACTTTCCCACAATGGAGAGAAAGGTTTTTTTTTCTAGGGCATTGGATCCAATCCAATGCTCATCAACCAAACAATGCATGGAAATCTCTATCAATTTCATAAAATTGCTCCAAACTAGGCGTAATAGGGCTACAAGGAATTAGGCCTCCAAACTCACCTTTTGGCACATAACTTAGAAAATGAATTAATAAGGTGGAAAACAAACTTCATTTTTGATACCCTTTTTGGAATTGTTTCATATTTGCCCGGTCTCACTTCCCCAAGTTGTCCATACAAATTAAGGGTCTCACCAATGTGTTGATAGTATTCATAAGGGCTTGATCAAATACCTAACAAAACATGTCACCAAAACTTCCTAGTGGGTATAGGGCTTCTCCACTTTTATTTCCTTCTCTCCATCAACTTGGATTGAACCAACCAATGCACTCAAACCCATCAAGTGTTGTTTCAATCACTATGATCCTTAATCATGCTCATTTGGCTTGCCTAGGGCATCACTATAGAAATGTCAAACATGTGTTACAGGGCCCATGCACCTGCACACCTATAGTACAAGGATTCATCTTACACATTCCAAGAGACCATATAGATACCACAGTGGAAAGGTGAGTTGTAACTCCATTTTCAAAAATTATTTGGTTCAAACTAGTGATAGTGAGGAAACAAAAGATTTTCTAAAATGCAAAGTATTCAAATCTACTAACTAATTCATAGGTCAAAGTGTAGGATTCAATCCATTCAATGGCTCAATGAACTAAAAATGCTCTGACTATGGTAAAAATGCTCACCAAAGTTGTTTGTTCGTTAATCAACTTTCATGCAAATGCCATCCAACCCTTGTCACGGGTTGAGGAAGGCCTTACATAGGTACAACATACATGTTCCAACCATGCTAAGGTGGTTATTTCACCTACTACTTTAAAATGTACTTTTGCAATAAAAGTTGTAATGACAACTTTTGCAATTTAGCAAAGTTGTCATGCAACTTGACAAGGTTTTGCATATCTAGACCAAATTTAATCAAAGCCTCATGAAACTCTATCAAATGCTCAATTATGAAATCACCATTTCACCCATCCTTTGTCCAATCTAATCCTCTAAATGCCCAAATTTCTTATTTGACAACTTTGACAATAATTTCCCACTACCCAACAACTTTGGACAAATAAGTAATATTGAGTACTTCCAAGGACCTAATTAGACCTCCTAATGACTAAGACACTCACTGAGACTCACTAGCCCTCCTTATTTTAATAGTGGCTTGGCTAAGGTCACTACAAGCCAAAACTTGACTAGGAACCCTAGGTTACCCTGTAGCCTTACCTAGGTGCTCCTGCACCACTATGGCTAAGGCCACTTAATGTTATGTTTTCATATGAGCTAGTTATGTATTTTAAACTTGGGGCCTATCCTAAGTGTTTATTTAATTTAGTTTTTTAGGTCGACTTGTGGCTTTAGTTTTATTTAATGTGAGTTTATATTTAATGTAACTTGCTAGGCCAACCTGTGGCTTGGTTTAGTATAAGTAGAGGATCTTGTGATGTTTAGAGTCATTTTAGTCATTGATGATAGAGCAGAGCATGAAGTAGATGAGAGGAGAAAAGTTTAGAATAGCTAGTAGCTAAGTGTGGGCTTTGGAAAATAAGAAGGTTGTTTGGTGGCTTGAGAGCACAAGAATAGATTATTCTTGGGGTTTCTTCCATATTGTGGTCTGGGATAGATGGGCTTTGGATCTTACAAGGGCTTGCAAAATTGTTACTCTAATTTCATATGTATTTGGTCGTAACCTAGAAGGCCTTACAACTGAGCATGTTAATGTTAATATATTGATTCTATTATGAGAATATATGTGGAAATTGGTTTAAATCTCATAGTTATTGTTATATTTTTGCTTTGTGGTTATTGTTGGGGGCTAGGTCATCTCTTTACACTCATCCTTATACTACATCAAGTGGTATCAGAGTGAAGGTTTGATCTAGTTGGTGATTTTTAGGGATTTGTTGTAGAGGGTTTACAAAGATCTTGGAAGATGCCTCTAAGAAGACTAGACCCTAGGATGATTTCAAATCTTTGTGATGTTGTGGAGACTAATATTTCAGATCTGAGATAGAGTTGTTAAAGAATGATCTGGTCACTAAGATCATGAGAGCTATAGTTGGTGTATTGAGGAACATAGGTGTGGAAGATTATTATGAGGAATCTGATAAAAACTTTGAGATTGTTGGATCTAGTGGAGAAGATAGAGTCAATCAAATGGAGAGATTTGTAAAAGATGGAACTGGTTGGTTGGATAGGAGTGGAGCTCAATTGAAATAAAAGAATAAGATAGAGGTTTCTAATTTATTAGGTACTTTGAACCTTGAAGGCCTAATTGATTGTATTGGTGAGTTGGAAGACTACTTTGAGTTAGAGGATATTGGAGTTTTTCTCAAAGTAAGGTTTTCATAGACTAAGTTGAAAGGACATGTTGCTTTATCGTGGAAAGAATCTCAAAGAGATAAAGAAGAAGGTGAAATGAGGATTACTAGGCAAAGATTGATGGTGAAAAATCTAAAGGTTAAGTTCATTCATGATGATTATTAATTGTTTAAGAGGTTACACAATGTGAAGTAGAAGGGTGTGACTGTGAATAATTATACCAAGGAGTTTTACAAGTTAACTATTCAGTTTGGACATAGAGAACTTTCTAAGGAAAAGATGGCTAAATATATTAATGGTTTGAGGATCAATATTTAGGATGAGATTAGTATGTTGAAGATTGATTTGGTTTTGGGTGTTTATTAGCATGCTCTAAGGGTAGAAGATAAGTTGAAGAGAAGACATCAAGGTAATTTCTGAGGGAAAGAAAAGAAGGAAAACTTGGTGAAGAGCAAACAAATTACTGAGGAGGAACTAAAACCTATTGAACATAAGAGAAAAACATGTAGAGAAGGATTTAAAGGTACTTTCTTCATATGTGGTGAAGAATGACATAAATATTTTGAATATCCCAATGTCGACAGGAAGGTCAAAGATTGAAGAGCTTTTATGGTAAATGATAGTGTGGATTCTATGAATGAGCCTAACATGGAAGATAACTTATTAGTTTAGTAAGTATTGTTTGGGGAAAAGATGTTGGAACCCTATAAAAAGAAGAATTTGTTTGAGACTTGATTTAAGTTTGGAGCTAAATACTAGAATATGATCATAGATGGTGGTAGTATTGATAATCTAGTTGTTGAGAAGATGATTCATAAACTTTTTTTGAAGAGAATGATAATCCTTTTCCTTATCAGGTCAGTTGGTTGCAAGTTGAACATGCTTTGGAAGTAAGAGAGAAATTTCTTGTTAATTTATAGATTGGACAATATGTTGATGAAGTGTTGTGTGATATTGTGGACATGAGTAGTTATTACATATTACTTGGCATACCTTGGTAGTATGATTTCCAGGTTGTGCATGATTATATCAAGAATGTGTATACAATTGAAAAGGGTGGTAAGAAGTTTTCCCTAATTTCTTTACAAAATGCTAAAATTTGTAGGAGGAACCTGAGTCTTTGTAGGTGAGTTGATTTGAAGGATTCTCAAAGGATTAGAGATCAGCATGGAAAATAGAATTGTGGCACACCAAAGACATATGTGAAGATGGTGATTATAAGAAAGGAGTTGTGAAAGTGAAATAAAGGTAAGAGTGCACAAGTTGATAATGTGGACGACATGCATGAGAAGAACTAGTTTGGGATTTATGTGGTGAATCCTAGAAGATGTTCTTCCAACTATTGAAAACATCTTTTTGCACCTTGAGTATCTAATGTAGGAGCATCCTTGGGTAGTAGGAAATCTAACAAGAGCATCAAACTTGGATTTTGTGGACCTTATGTTGCATATAGTTAGGGTCATGTTCAAGGCATATTGGTGGACTTTTTCCTATGTAGGCATAAGGATTGGATTATCGTATTAGAGTTAGATCTCTTTCGGTGGTTGATGGTAACATGTTCCTATTTCTTGGGTGAATTTTGAAGATTTTTCCCATGAGCTTAGATCTATGCAAGTTAGCTTGTATGATCTTAGATGTGGATCGTATGATAGCGTGTGGGCCTTTGGATATGTTTTCTTAATGTTATGTTATCATATTAGTTAGTTACACATTGTAAATTTGGGGTCTATCTTAAGTGTTTATTTATTTTAGTCTATCTGGTTGACTTATGGCTTGAGTGTTAATTAATGTGAGTGTTTTTTAATGTAACTTGCTAGGTTTACCTATGGCTTGGTTTAGTATAAGTACATAATCTTGTGATGTCTACAACCATTTTACTCATAGATGATGGAAAGGATCATGGAGTAGCTGAGACGAGCAAAGTTTAGCAGAGCTAGTAGCTAAGTGTGGACTGTTGAAGTTGATGAAAGATCAACCCCAAAACTCCCAAGAATCACCTACATGAAAACACCTTTCACAAAAAGAGAGAAGCAAAAGACTATGGAGGCTGAAATTGCTAGATCCATAAATGAGACATTCTTGATGAGCAAAAAGATAAATTACTATTATCAACAATGAATTATCTCAATTCTTGATTACAAATTAATGTTTACAATAAGAGATCATCCTTATAAAGGAGATTGAAACCATAAAAAGCTCTAACCTAGGTTGCATCAAAATAATTAATAAAAGAATTAATTATTAGATGCCTAAAGTTTATCTTAAGCAACTAGAGTTAATTAGGAAATATCTAATTACTCTAACACCCCCCACTTAAGATAAACTTAGGGAGTAACTAAAAACCTAGAAACTACTACTAAAAGTAGAACTGGGTCCTAGAAAACAAGGCCTGATGAGGTACCCAAGCACAACCAAATCTCTAAAAAGAGGAGAGATAGAGAAAACCACATGGGAAAAACCCTACTCCAAAAAGAGATGGAAATAATGTTGAAAGAACTAGTGAAGGACTGAAGAAGCCTCCAAACTAAGGAATATTCCAAAAGATAGGAACAAAATATGATCATGAAGAACACCGCTGAAGCATGTAGAAGCTGCAAAGATCTGTCGAAAGTAATTGCTGATATGAAGAACCTCTGTTGAAATAGAACCTGACTAGGTAGAGAAGATGATAATCTGCATCAAATTAGGAGGCACAGAAAGGAAAACAACTAAACTCAAAGATACAAATGACATGAAACACCAAAGCCCAAAGAGTTGATCAATCAAACATGAAAGGTTGCAACCAAAGTAGGAACAAAAAGAAGAGTGTCTATATGGTAAATGATCCATCTCACCAAAATGCATAGGTACCCAGCTATTGCATATGCCTAGTACATAGGAATAAAAACTAAATACATAGTTCACTCTAGAAAAGCAAGGAAGCATGAGAAATAATAGAAGAACCCCCCCTAATGCAGACAAGGGTTAGGTGATAGGTAACTAGAAAAGTGGGCCAAAAGAACTGCAAGTCAAGGAACCACAATCAAGATGCAAAAAAGAGTATATATGTGTGTACTGAGGTGATTAATCTCAGACACATCATGAGGTTAATGTCTCAGAAGGGAAGCTCACTGGACAAAGGAATATGGTAAACAAAGGCAACACATCAACCCCCCATGGCACTTTAATCATAAGTAGTCCCAAGAATACAATAATTTGTATGAGTGTCCTTAGATGACATTGCTTGAATCAAAAGGCAAACTAAGGACAAACATCTAAAATTAATAATACAAATGTGGTATGGCACTTTATCTTAATGTGTTTGCAAGAATGCATACAAATGATCTCTAAATAGACTAGAAGAGACATAAGACTAATGTAATAGATAGTACAAATCATGACGAATCATTTGAAGCAAATTAATTGATCCTTAGACCTAAAAAAACCAAAGTATCTACCAAAATGCAAAAATGTAGAAGAATGAATAGAATATTCCTAGAGCAGCTTTCCAATGATATAAAGAATTCCCAAATTAGAGATTAGATGCTCAAGATATTTCTCCTTGAGTGCAAAACTATGCCCCTAACTTTGATAGAAGATAGAGCCATCAAAAAATATCAAAACTAAAAAACACCTATACCACTGTGATAGGCTCAAAACCAACTTTCTAGCAATATCTCTTTTTTAGAAAATAGAGTCCATATGCCTGAGATATGAGCAAAAATGCAAAGGTAGGTCAAAATAAAGCCTAAGGAGGTGACAAGAATGCTAATACAATGTTGATGTGGCATTGACATCAGCAAGTGACGAGCTCAAAATTAACAGTCAAATGGTCATTGAGGCAAAAAAAGCCATAAAATGACACCTACTGGAGAAAAAAGTCCAATCGTTGAAAACAAGACAAGATGATAAAAAATTGTTGTCACCAATAAAAGAGTCGATGCCAGATAAAAATATGGTGGCAAAAAAGTATGACATGTGTTTAAAAATAAAATATTTGGCCTTTAATGACATCAAAATTGTATATAACAAATGCAATATCGCCAAGAAACAAGGTGTCAAACCACATACATAGGAAGGGTTAAATCAAACATAAAACCACCCTACAAAATGCAAAATCACTGAACTTGGAGTAAATTCTACCAATATGTAGTCTCTAACTGCAGTCCCAATATACGTGGTCTCCATAATAACAAGTCCACCAAGTAGTATGTGTGAGGACGAGAAACAAGGCTCATGCCAAGAAATATCATGCAGGAGCTAAGCGCTAATTGGAATAAGTGTCAAAAAACAAGGCACAATCACCAAGATGAGAGGCCAAATACAATAATAGCTGATGGTTCAAAACATAAATGGTAATCATCATATAACTGCCACAATGTACGAATATTGGTAATAAGAAAATTGTTGCATGTGGAAGTTTTCCAAGCCCAAACAAAAAGCCAAACCACAAACAATGCCAAAAAATAACCAATAATCATGCTCCAAAAGGCATTGCTTGTGTTGTCCATGCACCAACAGAATGAAATACATGAAGGGTTCATACCTAAACCAAAATCTGCTAATAAAATTATTGAAGGGGAGGGCCCACTAATAAAGGCACAATGACTGCCAAAATATAAGGGAACTCCAAAAACCCTACCAATGTGGGAGCCATAAGACTCATGTTTCACAAACAAAAAGGCGAGCATGCAAAAGAAGAGTCGAGACCCATTAGCACGGGAGTCTTTTCATAGGGGCACAAAACAAAATCTGGCTAGTAGGGTGATTTGGCAGCTCAATTTGTGATCCCTTCCTTCAAGTAGCCCTCTCCCCATCCACAAAACACACAATTAAAATATTAGGCACCAAAAGCAGTGATCACCAAGAGAAAAAGGAGTTGCATGGGATGTTGAACATGTACCTCCAAATATCATGCCCTCCAATAATGGAAAGTGATACCTTGAGGGAGGATGTCCTAGTGGGGACAAGATAAGACACTACCACCACATTCACTCAATGAGACAATGGAAGGGAACCACTGAACGTGATCAATCTACTTCTCTATGACCATGCACTCAACTTGGACATGCCTTCCCCTTTCATTCGCACAATGTAGCAAAGTATTGTTACTCAATGGTGCATGCAAAAAGAGGTCACTCTATCTTAAATGACAAAAATCTCAAACTGGCAAGTATTGAAATAAAAACCATACACCACCAATCGAGCCTTTCTTAGTGGCAATAGGATGCCCAAGCAAGTGTTAAAGTAATTATTTTGTTTCACTTATTAATTAGATCATCTTGATTTAGTTAATTAAGTGGTTTATTACTCTAGTTCTTAAGCTTTCTTTTAAGTGCATATAATTAATATTTTATATTAATTATAATGTGCAAACCTAGTTAGGGTTTTGTGTTTCCTTTTATAAGGATTCACCTATTCTTCTTTTTTCATTCACTTATTGGATCATAATAGAGATTACTCTTTGCATGTTCATAAGATGTCTTTGGCTTTTTGGCCTCCATATTTTTTCTTGCTTATGTTCTTTGCTTTTTCCATGTGACAGGTTTATGCATGCAAGTGTTATTGGGAGTTTAGTTTTTCACCTAATCTAACATGGTATCAAAGCAATCTTGCTACTCGTTGTTCATGTTTTGTTGAAGTGTTTCAGAAGCAAGAGTTTTTCAAGGGTTTTAGAAGCTTTTTATGTGGATTTAGAGGGGACCTTTGTTTTTGGTCACTTTGGGCTCAAACGAACATCACCGTTGCGCTCATAGGGCCCAAAAACCCTAGAATCCATATAAAATTTGTCCATTTTGGACAAAGTTGGTCTGGGAGGCCAAAAAAAAAAATTGTACAGGGTCGTATGACCTTTGCACGTAGTACGAGGTAAAAATTATCAAAAAAATTGCAAAAAAAAAAACCACAGTAGTTTTTAGTCATGGCGGTTAATTAACCGTAGCGAAGCCACTAGCGATCATCGCTGACGGCCACTACTAGCGGTCCACCAGCGGCTTGCAACAACTCCATCAGGGGCCACCACTGCAGCTCCACCCCGTGACAGCCCACCACCCTCCCACCACTCGACCGTCACTTCACTGGCAGTGGAGAGGATTTTTTGTTTTTTTTTTTTTTTATAAAAAAATAAATAAATTTTCATGCATTTTCAGAGGCCCTATCGATTTTTCTTTCGTAACTTGAGCATACAAAAATATATTTTTTCGATCCAAAAAATGTGCCAGAAAGTTGGTTCCATGATAGAGATGTTGGTATAGTTTTTTTTGGGTTTTGATGTAGTTTGGTTGCCTATTTTGGCTGTCAAAGTTGGATTTTTTGTTTTGCACTCCGGGAGGCATATCTTGAGCATCCAGACTCTTTTTTGGGCTTGCCAGATATTGTTGGAAAGTTGGTTCTGTAAGTTATTCAGTTGCAGAGGTCTTTTATCCAGATTCTACTCCAAGTTCTTTCTCCTCCAAATTTTTCACTTTCGCACTCTTGCGGATTACTTGGATTCTATAGGTCCTGGGATCTCTTCTTATGTTCTTTTGGGCTCACTCTTCTTTCTGACTTCTGAGCATTGTATTCTTCTCTTTTGTTGCATTTTTTTTTCTATAAATGCATTGAGATAAAGTGCTTACTTTTGCATATCTGGGATCTTGTACACCTTGTGTTTGTTTGTACTCACACTCAGTTATTAAGTGTCATGGGGGGTTATGATGTTTTTCCATTTTGTGCTCATCCACCTTTGTCAAGTGAATGTTTCTTCCATGACATTAGCCCATGTTGTGTGTCGATGACACTGCCCTTTATCCTATGCTTGTACTTTTATTGCACTGTTGGTGTTCTTGATTCTTCTTCTTGCAGATGTTTCTAGCATTGCATTTCAGTGTTCCTATCACCCCTCTCCTTGTTCAACATTATGGGGGGGGGGTTCACCTGTTGGCTCTATTGCTTCCTTGGTTTAGTTGAGTGATCTACATATTCATTTTTTGTTCCTATGTACTAGGTGGGTGCAGTGGCTAGGCACCTATGCATTTCGGTGAGATGGTTCATCTACTATATAGACACTCATTCATTCCTACTTTTTGAGGTCACCTCTTCGATTAATTAGCTCTTCAGACTTTATCTTCTCTACCTGGTCATGCACTATTTCAGTGGGGGTTCTAGCAATTTCTTCTGACAGTGTTTGTAGCTTCATGCTTTAGAGATGCTTCATGCTCTTTCTTGTTCCTTTCTTTGCTATCTCTTTTTGGAGAGGGGTTTTTCCCATTGGGTTTTCTCCTTTGTCTCTGGTTTATAGAGATTTCTTTGTATTGGGTACCTAATCAGGCCTTGTTGTCGGGACCCATTTTCCTACTTTCATAGCTTTTCTAGGTTAGCTTCCTCCTGAGCTTTGCTTAAGGGGGGGTGTTAGAGTAATTATTTTGTTTCACTTATTAATTAGATCATCTTGATTTAGTTAATTAAGTGGTTTATTACTCTAGTTCTTAAGCTTGCTTTTAGGTGCATATAATTAATATTTTATATTAATTATAATGCGCAAACCTAGTTAGGGTTTCATGAGTCCTTTTATAAGGATTCACCTCTTTGTTTTTTTCATTCACTTATTGGATCATAATAGAGATTGCTCTTTGCATGTTCATAAGATGTCTTTGGCTTTTTGGCCTCCATGATTTTTTCTTGCTTTTGTTCTTTGCTTTTTCCATGTGATAGGGTTATGTATGCAAGTGTTCTTGGGAGATTAGTTTTTCACCTAATCTAATAGCAAGAAGGGATTGTTGGACAGAGAGAAGAACACTAGAATGGGTGAGCTAGTGGCACAATCACCAAAGACACCCCCTCTGAACAAAAAAGTAATTCAAAAAAGAAGTGCTCCCTTCTCTTATAAAATCCAAGTTCCAAAAAAAAATCATTGCTCTTCCCAAAGTAAGACCATTCAGTGAATCCCAAAACCGAGATTGCAAAGAAGCTCCAAAATAAGGCACCAAAAAAAAAAGTCACTTCACCATAAAATCCTTTCCAAGGATTTCAAAAAAACATAGGCCTCATAAAGTGTGCCAAGGTCAATATGGCCTTGATGCAGAAAAAAATTGCCTCAAATTTCAATAGTGTCTAGAATAGACATATTTTAGATGGAAATGGGGGCTTTCGAGTACTCTAAGTTCAATGGTGATGTCTATTTTTTCTCAATGTGTCTCAAAAAATAGTGACCCCTAAATCTAATAAAAAATTGTTGAAAGTTCATGTTTGAAAACCAATTCCAAAACTCTCAAGAACATAACAGGGGCATGAAAATTTGGAGCTCTGATACCATGTTGAAGTTCATGAAAGATCAACCCCACAACTCCCAAGAATCACCTGCATGCAAACACTTGTCACAGAAAGAAAGAAGCAAAAGACTATGGAGGCTGAAATTGCTAGATCCATAGATGAGACATTCTTGATGAGCAAAAAGATAAATTGCTATCATCAACAATGAAATATCTCAATTCTCGATTACAAATTAATGTTTACAATGAGAGATCATCCTTATAACGGAGATCAAAACCCTAAAAAGGTCTAACCTAGGTTGCATTAAAATAATTAATAAAAGAATTAATTATTAGATGTCTAAAGTTTAGCTTAAGCAACTAAAGTTAATTGGGAAATATCTAATTACTCTAACATGGAGGTGGGAAAACAAGAATGTTTCTTGGTGGTTTGCAAACACAAGTTTAGATTCTTCTTGGGGTTTCTTCCAAATTGTGATCTAGGCTAGCTAGGGTTTGGATCTTGCGAGCTCTTGCATAAAATTTACTATAATTGCCTTTGTATTTGGCCATAACCAGGAAGGCCTTACAACTAGGCATGATAATTTCAATATATTAATTCTATTATAAGAATATGTGTGGCAATTGGTTTGAATGTCCATGTTATTATTATATTTTTGTTGCGTGGTTATTGTTGGGGGCTAGGTCATCTCTTTTGGAGGTACACATGTCCTTGCACTGCTTCATTGACAATTTTTGCCAAAAAACCACCATAAGCATATCAAATTCCATAAAAATACAAAACCAATTCAATAAAGCCTTGCAATTAAACCAACATCTAAAACCCATGTCATTGTAGCCATTATGAAAAGACTAATTCAAAAATTGCTTCCCACTAAAAGAAATTTTTTAGGGCACTAGACAATAACATTTTGACTCAAATAAGAATACTATATAATAAATTACACAAACTCACAAAATTTTAAAACAAATTCAAAAAATCCATGTAATAATTGAGATCTAAGATCTATGTTGAGATGTCATAACTAAATGAAGGAACCAATTTTTAAAAAAAACTATGCAGTGCAACACTAATACTAGGGTATGTCAAGATGCCAAGAAGAATTTTTAGGATAGGGGGGACAAAGGGCCTAAATTTTAGGATAGTGTGGTCACAAAAATGAGGGGTAGGGGGTGTTGTATACTATGCATGTAGAACTTGAAATGTTGTTTCGGTGTGACATACCAAATTGAAATACTGAGACATAGAAAAATTGCAACACAAGCCAAAATCATTGAATGTTTAACTTAGTAACCATAGTATATACCCAATATGGTAACATTCAAAAATCAAAATTCAAGTACCCATCATGATTGCGACATGGTTGTGAAATGGTAGAGGTAGAGGTACTTGTGTACTCCAAGTACCTAGTGAGGGGATGTCTCAAGTAGAGGTTGTTAATATGATTATAATAACTAAGAGGAGGGTGACTCGATTATCCTCAGGTGTACATGTACCAATTCTACTATTAACAACTTCAAACAACTTATTCAAACTCACAATTCCACTCAGTAAAAATAGCATTCATCAAAAATTCAACTTAATCATCTCATCACTAGCTCTTTATTCAATATATGCCAAGTAACAAAAATAAATAATAGTAAATATCATGCACCATGAAAACAACATTCACACAGGTATGACACTAGGATCTAATGTGGAAACCCAATTTGAGAAAAACCACCAAGTAACATGCTACCACTTTTCACTCTTCTAAAGTGAGTTGGGTTAAGAACCAACCATGTTAAAGGTTACAAAACACATTCTTAGGTGTGACCTTGTTAAATGATTTAGTCACCATGTTAGGAATGACCTTGTTAGAGGTCTTTAGATCACTCCATTAGAATGTCACCTTGATTAAAGGATTTACAATATGACTGTTAGGTCAACCTTGATTAAATGATTTTACTATCACGATGGTTAGAAAGTGACAACTAGGTTTGATTTGATAAAATACAACTCACTTTGAAAATTCAGGTCTAAATTTATCTCATTCTTGATTCATTGACTAGACTCATCACATTCACCGTCTCTAATCTGTATGGCAACCCTTCAAGCAACCACTCTTCACCAACTTCTCACTTTTCCTTTGCAAATTTTTTCTTCAAAGGTTCTTCACAAATTTTCCAATCAACAACCATAAAAAAAACTCTTGTCCCCCCTTTAATAGGTAGCTTTGATCTTTTTTTGTTTAAACATAGCCATAGATCTTAGGGTTTGACCATATTCATTGAACATGTCCATCATCTGTCCTTCAACCCCTTTCTTGAAACTTCTAGAAACTTCTCCTTAAATATTCACCATTGATCACCTGAAAAACTCAATTCATACATTAAATATAGTATCTCATCAATCCTTATCATTTACGCATTTTGACCAATTCATAAATTTAGTTGTGTCAGCCTTAAAACTTGATTCTTTCAAAAACTGTTAATTTGCTGACACTCGATCATCACTATGTTCTTCAGCTTGACCATCACTGGGTAGCTTAGTCTCTATTGATTTTGTCTTCACTTGGCTTACACTTGCTCGTTTGACCTTCTCTTTGCTTGGTCACTACTATAGTTCTCTTTTCATCTTGCTCAGCCATAATAATCACTCAGCTAATACTATTTGCTTAGTTATCTCTTAAGTTCATTAATCTTTCGCTTCAAATTCTTCATTTACCATAGGTTACTAGGTCAAACATATGTTTTTCTCACCTCTTCCATACTTCATACAAAGATTGAACAACACATTATCTTGTCAAATATTAATTGATCAAGTGCCCATTGTAATTTCAGCATACTTATTCCTCTTTACTCAACAACTTTACTAGCTCACCTTGTTATCTCTTCTTTTCAAATCCTCTTCATCAATAAATGGGTATGGTACTCTATATTGTTAGCAAATGTCTTACCTATAAGGTTTGACATCAATGACAACATAAAAAATGTTCCAATTGAATTTTCCAACAATATTTCTCTTTGGCATTGATGAGAACACCTTTAGTTACCATGCAATGGAAAAAGTATTCACTTGATTTTCACTATCAACTCCCTCTATGTTCTATATCAAATCTTTATTAATATCCTTAGTTTTATTGTGATTCTCATCCATTCAGTCTCTTTTCTTATTTACACTTCTCCTTCTATGATACCAATATAGATTCTTCATTAGAGTACCAATTGTGATGACATACATCTTCATAACTTTACATACTTCTTCCTTACACAACTTTAGATATTACATTCATATTACCCTCTTCGTAACTATATGACCATCTAGTAGCTATCATACTTCTCCATTTTTAACAAAAATGCTAAAAAAATCATACACTTATACACATTTTCTTCTTTATCACTGTTCTAACTAATCTTTTAAACATCTCTCCCTCTTTCATTTTATGTTTGCAGCTTCATCAATATATACTTTTGTTCTCCTTTTCAAAGCTTTAAGCAACTCCTAAAGTATGGCCTCCTGCATTAATCTGTAAGATATTCTGATCATAACAATTGATTCAATGTTGTATCTCCTCTCAGTTTTCTTTAGATAGGGGAATGGCCCCTAAGTTACCTCTTTGATACACAAATGCATCCTTGGCTAATGCCTTAGTGAATATATCAACTATTTATTCCTTTGTGTTCACATATTCTAGTCTCACTTCTTTGTCTTGCACCGATTCCCTTAAGTAATGATACTTAATTAAAATATGCTTGGTCTTTGTGTGCATCATAGGATTATTAGGTATGTTTATATCACTTGTATTATCACAATATATCACCTCAGGTTCATTAATCTCTTCCTTCATACCTTCCAAAAATTGTTTGATGTACACAATGTTTGAATAATTAACAACTGCAACAACATGCTCAATTTCTATTGTAGATTGGAAAATACAATTTTTCTTCTTGCATGTCCATGAAATCAACTTCTTGCCTAGGAAGAAAGTGCCTCCACTTATACTCTTTCTATCATCAATGTTTCCAACCCAATCAACATCTATGTAAACTTTAAGCTCACACTTGGCATTCTTCTTATACCATAAACCATAGTCTTCTATACCTTTTAGATATCTCAATATCCTTTTCACAACCATTAAGTGATTCTCCTTAGGATTATCAAAAAACCTTGCAACAATACCAACAACTAATGCAATGTCAGATCTGTTATGAACAACATATTGCAATTTTCCAATCATTGACCTATACGATGTCTAATTTACTTCAAAAAAATCATCATTCTTTGAAAGTTTATGTCCCAATAGCCATAGGTGTTCCAACTAGTCTTGAATCTTCCATTTCAAAGGTTTTCAAAATCTCCTTGATATACTTTCATTGTGTAATGTATATACCTCATTTCATTTGATAGACTTGCAAACCAAAAAATAATTTAATCTCTCCAAACATTGACATCTCAAATTATTTCTTCATCTCATTAGCAAATTATTTACACAATAAATCATGTCCTCTGAATATGATATCATCAACAAATATCTCAGTTAGCAATATCTTGTTCTCATATTCACTTTTCAACTACATATTATTGTTTTCATTGATTCTTACAAAACCAATTTTCACAAAATATGTATGTAACCTTTCATACCATGTTGTAGGGGCTTGTTTCAAAACATACAATACTTTGTACAATTTATATACCATGTTCCTCTTACTAGGGTCAACAAATCCTTTAGGTTGTTCAATGTAGACTTCTTCTTACAAGATTACATTCAAAAATGCAAATTCGGCATCCATTTGATATACCTTGAAACCTTTGTAAGCAACATATGCAATTAATGTTCTTACTCCTTCTAACCTTGCAACTGGGCCAAATGTCTCTATTAGAAAGTAAAGTCCACCAATATAACTGAGAGGGGGGTGGGGGTGAATCAATTATATAACTATTATAATAATTATCAACCTTATTAGTCCATAACCATAAGATTAATATAATCAACAACCATAGCAAGATACTCATACACAATAACACTAGATATGTCAACTAGGGAAACCATTGATCAAAGGGAAAACCCCAATGGGCATGGTACCCACAAAATGATTTACTAATATAAATGTACATTGTTAGAGTATGGACCCTTTTAGGAGTCAATGAAATAAATTCAATACATATCATTCCCTGTTAGGAGACTTTGAATCCCTGTTAGGAGTTATACAAGGCAAATAGACCCACTGTCCAAACAGCTTCAGGGGCAAGACATAGTAAACTCACTATCTAATTGATCTTTGTATTATTCCTTGCAAAATAATAGAAAGGAATTGTACTTGTACTTTCTCTTCCTCCATCCTATCAACCAGACTTCTCTTTTTCTTCTTATCTCGATACTAGATCACCAATTTTGCATCCAATAATCCCTTTGATTGCTTAATCATATTTACTAAATACTTTTCATGTCTTCACACATTCACACTTCATCAAAAGGAAAATAACCTTCCTTTATACCATGTCCTCAAAATAATTCCTTGAGTTAGTCTTGAGGCTTTCCCAATTAATTATAATAGGATCACATTAAAATAATTAATTATATCACAATTACACAACACTCTCAGTACATAGTCTTTACAAATTCTCACATGAACAACCTCAGAACTTATGCACTCACTGACATCATCATCATATTGTCTTTTGTCACTATCTAACCCCACATATCATGATTATATCTCTATTAGTAATTACAATCCAACCATCAAAAATTTCTTCTCAAGTACTCTGTCTGTATACTTCTCTCTATAAATCAACCATATTTTCTACATATATTTTACTTTCTTAATGGCACTTAACCATGTCATTAAGACTCACTGTAGAACATGTCCTTAACTGTGCTTTACTTAATCATCAATTCTTTGTCTATACGACCTCGTTCTTTGTCTCCTACTCTGCTAGTCTTCACAAAAATATTGTTATGTTGACATCAATGACAAAGACAATCATGAATGAAACATGTCAATCATGCTAACAATCTCCCACATGATCTAGAAATTTTTAGGCTACTCCCCCAAAGGAATACCATCAGCATTCATGCTAAAAATCTCCCCCTTTGACATTGATGAAAACATAGATGAAAAACATCTAAGTTCCAAGAGTACCAAATCAAACTCTGTTATTGTTTTTATATTCTTTTCAAATCCTCTTCATCAATCAAATATGAACCTCACTAGAAAATTTCTCTATCTACATCTCTTTCTTAGATAGGCATTATGATTTTTTCACAAAACAACTCTTAAATTCTCCCCCATACAATATTTCTCCCCATTGACATCAACAATACTTCTCTCCCTCATTAATCAATCATTCCCCCGAGAGGATCTTCTCTCCCATTCATAGTACTTCTCTATACAATCTCATCCCCATAGTACTAAGAAGACATTTTTCATGCATACTTTCCCCCATTGACATATGTGGAAAAGGCTTCATTATGTCAATCATTTGCTCCAAATCTTCAATTAGCTTGAGTGTCTAAAGAAATTGTTCTAAACCAACTACCACAATCATAGATGACTCTTCTTATTTCAGATACTCCCCTATACAGGAAGCATCAACATTCAGTCTAGTCAAACAATAGTGTTATGTACCACTGGACTAATGCAATCTCTACATCATCTACTCAGAAGTAGCCAGGGGCATAACCTTAAGCATACCTCACAAGTACTCAAATGTATCTTTAGGCAAAGGCTTTGTAAAGATATCCACAATCTAATCTTTTGTATTGACATACTCCAATCCAATTTCTTTTCCTGCCACTTTCTCACTCAAAATATGATACCTAATAGATATATGCTTAGTTTTAAAATGCAATACATGATTCTTAGACATACTTAATGTACTTGTGTTATCATAGTGTATGATAACAGGATCTAAAAATTCTATCCTAATATCTTTCAGCATTTGCTTCATCCAAATGATATGATTACAATTGTTTGCTACTACCACATACTCTACTTCAGCTATACTCTATGAAATACAATCCATTTTCTTGCTTAGCCAAGAAACCAATCTTCCTTGAAAAAGTCTCCACCACTAGTGCTTTTTATGTCATCCATATTGCCTGCCTAGTCAGCATCAGTATAAGCACACAAAGTGAAATCTCTTGATCCATCATACCATAATCCAAAATTAGGTGTACTCTTTAGATATTTGATTATCCTCTTTACTACTACATAAGGAGATTTCTTAGGATCAGATTGAAATCTTGCTACTATACAATTGCATTTGCTATATTTGTTTTCATATGAGTTAGATATTGCAAACCTCCAATCATAGATCTATACTTCTTTTTCTCAACAGTAGGAGTCTCATCTTTGCTAGATAACCTATGACCAATTATTTGAGGTTTACCAATAGGCTTACAACTTTCCAAGCCAAATATTTCAAGTGCTTAGCTTGTGATATAAAAATACCATCTTTGTTTTGTACAATCTATAAACCTAAGAAAAACCTCATCTCACCAACCATACTCATCTCAAAATCATTCTTCATCTCTTCAGCAAACTTATCACTTGCTTCATCGTTACCTCCAAATATTATGTCATCAAGAAATATCACAATGATCAACAAGTCATTCTTAATTTCTTTCAAATACAAATTAGTATTTGTCATATCTTTAGCTAATCCAAGTTTCTCCAAATACTTATCCAACTTTGCATACCAAGTTCTTGGTGCTTGCTTTAGACCATACAATGCTTTCTTCAATCTGCATACCATATCCTTTTCTTCTATTCAAAGGAAATCCTTTAGGATACTCAATATAAACCTCTTCTTCAAGTTATCCATTCAAAAATGTTGACTTAACATCCATCTAATACACTTTAGACTTCTTATTTATTACATAGCTAGAAACATTCTTACTACTTACATTCTGGCTACAAGTGCATATGTTTCTTCATAATGTATACCTTCTTGCTGTAAATTTCCTTTGCATGCCAATCTAGCCCTATTCCTTTGATGCAATGAGAATATGAGGGTACCCCTACTAGAGGTAATTCAAATCCCTACAAATAACCACATAGTGGAAACACAACAATTATGCAAGATCTGATACCAATTCTCAAAACTTTATTCATAAAATAATTAGTTACATGCAATATGCCCGACTGTATGGCCTTCTGGGTTAGGGCCAAATACAAAAAACAATTACAAAATAGTTCTACAAGATCCCTTGAGATCCAACTAAATCTTAATCCTAGCTAGTCCATATCTACACTATGGTAGAAAACCCCAAGGAAATCTCAACTTGTGCTTGCAAGCTCACCAAGCAATCTCCTAGTTTGCCAAGCCTCAACTACGAGTCCTTCTCAAAATTCTCTCCTACACTTCATCCTCTTCTCCAAGCTGGATGAATATGACTTAAAACTCCACAAAAACCCCCCTACTTATACCCAACTAAGACACAAGTCAGCCTATCCCACTACAAATTAAAATAAACCCTTACATTAGATATTTGTAGAAGCCACAAGTCAGGTACAACACTCATTAACTACCCACAACCCAAATTAAGTGCCAAAATTTGGCTCACAAACAACTCAGCCAATGCAAAAGTTAACACCAAACTAAGTGGTAGAAACCACCACTAAGCATCAACATTCTACCAAGCATACCTGAGCTCCATCATTGACCGAGCCAACTCAAGCAACACTACTGTCAAGTCCTAGTGCAAACTGAGCCACAATGTACATTGGTTTCTTCCTTCACAGATTAAGTCCCTTCACTGACCAAGAAACTCAAGCAACACTATTGTTGAGCTCCTAGTGTAAACTGAGCTTATAGTATTTTTCAAGTGCTCCAAGCATTATCGAACTCCTTCATTAACTAAGTCACTTGTTAAACATAGCCACCATGAACAACTCAATATTGACCTAGTACCACCTCTTCACTGACTTAGTCCTCCAACTTGAAAGCCAAAATACCCCAACATGTAGCATTTCTAGCCAACCAAGGTTGCTCTTGCATCAGACACCCCAAGTTCAAAAAGATGTTCTTAATAACTGGAAGAACATCTTCTGGGATTCAACAAAAAATCCCAAATAGGTTCTTCACATAGATATCCTCCAAGTCCTCCACTTATACACTCTTTCCCTTGATCTTCGTCTGCTTCTTCACATCCATCCTTGGTGTTCCATAGGTCTACCTTCCACACTAATCTCTAACCCTCTCAGAGTCCTTCAACTCAACTTAGGTGCCAATAATCAAGTTGCTTCTACTAAGCTCTTCATTCACAAAGAAATCATGGAATGCTTCATGCCACCTTTCACAATTGTAAACACATTCTTGACACAATTATGCACAACCCTACAATCATACTGCCAAGGTCTACCAAGAAACAAATTACAAGTATTCATGTGCACAATATACACAACACTTGATTCTTATATTTCCCAATCTAGAAATCAACAAGGCACTTCTCGCTTGCTTCCAAAGCATGCTCACCTTGCAACCAACCAATCCTATAAGGATAAGGTTGTCTCATTATTTTCAAACCAAGTTTCTGAACCATCCCTTCAGCAACAAGGTTATTTGTACTACCACCATCTATAATCACATTACAGACTCTCTCCTTGCTTAGGTTGATTGTCATGATCCTCAACCTAATTCACAACCGTAGTTCTTCTGTCACCGGCCTTAGGACATTCATAAGATTTAAGTCCTACTTCACCACATTTGTAGCAAGTACCCTTAAACTCACCTCTATCTGTCCTTCTTCTACCCTGAGTTCTACTTTCTTCTAGAATTCCTTAGACTCACTATTGAGCCCCTAGGATCACTACTTGACCTTACTACTAGAAGAACTAATCTCTTCCCCTTCTCAAGACTTCCTATGCAGCAAAAAGACTATCAAATCACCACTTCTCATGACTGATAAAAATTAATCATGCACTCTCCTATCACTTCTTCTCACTCCGCAATTTTCCTAACCAAGACATTCCTTTCTTGCTTAGGTCTTTCTTGAATTCAGAGCTAGCTCCACTACACACATATACAGTAAAAAAAAAGAACATATGTACAAAGGATTCTTCTTGACTCTAGAAGTCCATTTAACTAAATGCAAAGGTCTAAAAGAATCCATTTATTTGGCTACTCCTACATAAGAAAATTCTAATCTACTAAGCTCTTTCAACAAAAAAATTTCATAGATTGAAACTGATTAACACACTAGAACTATCTTTTATTGAATTTAGAAAATCACATTACATTGAAAACTTCTATCTACTAGAAAATAACTCCCTACTAGCTTTACTTTGTTTCCTATAATTCTTCTAATTCTTTTTTCTACTCTCTTTGTGCCACTTGAGAACCTTTAGCTTTTATCTCCATGCTAGCTTGTTCAGCATATCATGAAGATTTGGCATTCAACCAACTTTTTTTGACTTTGCAACTTCTTTCTACTTCATAACAATTTCTTAGCTGATGTGTCCTTTTCCTTTCTGCATGTATTCTTTCTCTTTTTAACTTTTTCAGCTATGATGTTGCAAACACATCTTTCTCACCTCTTCATACTTCTTTCTTCCTTAATTGAGTTCGAAGTTGTGATGTTGTGTTGGTTGTCTGCTTAACACCTTCATGGATTATCCTCTAACTATCTGCTTCATCATTACAACATTGGGAACACTAATCGCAACTTCGCACCTCTTTTCCTAGATTTCTGACTCTACCTTGTGACCATGCAAAAATGTCATAGTGCAACTTTTCTTCCCATTCTCTTAATTGCTTGTTTACCTTTGTGACCATGTGAACATAGACATGCATGGCTTCACAGTTATTCTCCTTAACTATCTCTTGACTATTGCGACCTTGTGAAAAGGTTCTAATTGCATCTTCATGGCTGACTTCACTAACTCCCTTTTCAACCTTGTGACCTTGTGAAACATGGATTACTTAAGTTGTGACCTTGTGAAAGGTTTTGATTGTAACTTGGAAGCTAACTTCATTAACTGTCACTTAGTACTTGTGATGTTGTATGGCTTAGTTGTTTTGGGTTGCGATATTGCGAACTGCCCTTTTTCCTTTGATCATTGCTTCACTATTTCTAGGGTGACTTGACATTTTCTACTAGAAACAATGTGAAACTAATATCTTTCCTTCCTTCATAGCTTCGTAGGCTTCCTAAACTATAAATCACTTAAGGTTGCTATCATGCACTCACCATTGTTCTTCACTCTTTTGCCACTTCACACGTCTTAACACTTTCCCTTAGCTAATTGTCATGAACTTGTAAAACTATATAATTAGCTATTTGTTGAACGTTGCATGGCTATAGAGCTTAACTGCTTGTCTAGTTGTGAACTTGTAAATATTGTATGAATGAGCTTGAGGTCCTTGATGCACTTATTCGATGGCTTTATTTGATGTGATCCACTCCTCGATCATGAACTTGAAACTTAACTAGGACTTGGAGTAAGACCCTAGGGTTCTCCTATACCACCTTCTCTTCTAATCAATAGATTTTGGTTCATCCTTAGCACCTAGTTTAGCTTTTTCTGAGCTATTCTACTTTTCCTTCACTTTGGAATTACCTTGACTTTTCCTCTTCAACTTATCTTCTTCCTTTAGGGCATACTAATAAGCATCCTCAACCAAATCAATCTTAAACATGCCAACCTTATCTTGGATATTGAATCTCAAACCATTAATGTATCAAGTTGCCTTCTCCTTTGACAATTCTCTATGCCCAGACTAAATAGTCAACTTGTAGAACTCCTTAGTATAATATTTCTTAGTCATATCTTTATGTTTCAAATTTTACAACCTCTTGAACTGCTCAAGTTCATAATCAACACAAATGAACTTAGCCTTCAACTTAGTTATCATTAACCTCCATCTAGTGATCTTCATTTCACCTTCCTCCTCTCTATCTCTTTGCAGTTCTTTCCACCAAAGAGAATCATGTCCTTTTAGCTTAGTTTGTGCCAACCTTACTTTTAGTGGATTCTCAATATCCTTAAGCTCAAAGTAGTCTTCCAATTCACCAATCTGATCAATCAGGTTGTCAGGATTCAAAGTAACTGAGAAATTAGAAACCTCCATCTTATGGTAACTTCAACTAAAATCCAGGCTTGCTAAACTAACCAACCCTATTTCCCATAGGTCTCTCCACACAATCAATTATGTCCTCCACATTTCATTTAGCAACTTCAAAGTCTTCAACAACCTCCTCATAACCATATTCAGTACCCACATGTCAAGGTACACCACCGATAACACTTACAATTTCAGCAATCATATCACTCTTCATCAACACCATCTTAGATCTGAATTCTGCTTTAATCTTCTCTGAGATCCTTTCTTTCACAACATCACTAAGATCATCAATCACCCTAGGGTCCAATCTTCTTGGAGGCATCTTTCAAGATCCTTTGCAAACCCAAGCAATAAATCCACAAATCTAGAAGATCAATTAGCTCCACAATATCAACCTTCACTTCCAGCCTTCACTCAAGTCCTAGTGCAAACTACCTCAAATTTGGTGCTCGGTCTACACACTCAAGAACAATTGAGCTCTTACACCACCTGATGTGGTGTGAATCTAAGTGTACCCCTACTGAAGGTAATCTACATCCTTGCAAATAACCACATAAAAACACAACAATAATGTAAGATCTAATACCAATTCTAAAGACTTTATTCATAAAATAATTGTTTACATACAATATGACTGACTGTAAAGCCTTTTGAGTTAGGGCCAAATATAAAAAGTAATTACAAAATAGTTCTACAAGATCCTGCAAGATCCAAATTGATCTTAATCCAAGCTAGTCTAGATCTACACTATTGTAGAAAACCCCAAGAAAATCTCAACTTGTGATTGCAAGCCCACCAAGAAATCTCTTGGTTTACTAAGCCTTGACTACTAGCCCTTCTCAAAATTTTCTCCTACACCAAATCCTCTTCTCCAAGTCGGATGACTATGACTTCAAACTCCACAAAGCCCCTTACTTATAACCAATAAGCCACAAGTCAGCCTAGCCCATTATAAATAAAAACAAACCCTTACATTAAATATTGGCATAAGCCAAAAGTTAGCCTAGCCCATTATAAATTTAAAAAAACCCTTACATTAAATATTTGCATAAGCCACAAGTCAGTTGCAACACTCGTTAACTACCCACAACCCAAATTAAAAGCCAAAAGTTAGCTAACAGACAACTTAGGCAACACAGAAGCCAAGACCAAATTGAGTGTCGAGAACCACCACCAAGCATCAACATTCCACCAAGTATAACCAAGCTCCATCATTGACTGAGCCAACTTGAGCAACACTATTGTTGAGTCCCAGTACAAATCGAGCCATAGTATATGCTAAGTTCCTCCTTTATAGACCAAGTCCCTTCACTAACCAAGCAACTTAGGCAATAGTACTATTGATCTCCTAGTGTAAACAGAGCTTATAGTATCTGTCGAGTGCCCCAAGCATTGCCTCATTTACTGAGTCACTCAGTTAACATAGCCACCATGAACAAATTAATATCAACCGAGTACCACCTCTTCATTGATTGAATCCTCCAACTCCAAAGCTAGAATACCCCAACATGTAGGATTGCCAGCCAACCAAGGATGCTCTTACATCATCCTTATAACTTCACCTTATTCATTCATCTTGTTTCTAAATAGCCATTTAGTTCCTATAACATTCTTATTTTAGGTCTATGAACCAATTCCCATGTATCATTCTTCTCAATATGATCTAGTTCTTTCTTCTTTGCTTGAATCCAATGATCATCCTTGCATGCCTCATCTACACTCTTAGGTTCAACTTGATAAATCAAGCATAATTCCTCATGCACTCTATTTATTGTCATCACTCTATCTTTACTTCCAATAATTTGTTTTGCAAGGTGATTCTTTACCAAATTCCAATTTGGTGTAGGATTTTCTATCTCAACTCTTATCTCTTCTCTAGGTTTCTTTCCTTGTTCTTCTCTTTTCTCAACAATTTGTACATCATTCTACAAATAATTTTTAGTCTCAAAGAAAACTTCAATATTTTTATAGTTAGCCTTTAGATCAACAATACTCACTAGAGTTATCTCTTATTTTACTTCCTCTTTTTAACCAATTCAAGCTCATTATCCTTATCATCACTATCATTCATGAATCTTTCTATACTTTCTTTAAATTCTTCATCATCATCAGACAATGAATTCTTTTTAGTTTTTCTTACTCTCTTTGGACATTTGGATGAAAAATCACCAAATTCTTTACATGTCCAACAAACAAAAATTTCATACCTTCTGGCTCTCTTTTCATAATCAGATCAATACCTTTTTTGATCTTCTTGTCTTCTTTAGATCTATATTTGTCTTTAATCATGCTCCTATTCTTTTGTATGCAACAAAAAGATTCTAGATCTGAAAACTCAATGCTCTATTCTATGCACAAATTTGATATCTCACAAAGAAGCTTCATCTTCTAAATATCAAAATTACCTCCATATGACTTAGGACTTTCTTTTTTGAAGTGACATGCCATTGATATCCCAAACTATTAAGCTTTCTCTTCAAGGACCTGATGCTCTAATATCAATTGTTAGAAACTAAAATCCACCAATATAATTGAGAGGTGGGGGGTGGGGGGGTGTGAATTAGTTGTATAACTATTAGAATAATTATTAACCTTATTAGTCCTTAACAATATGAGTAATATAATCAACAATAGTAACAAGATACTTATAAATAATAACACAAGATATGTTAACTACGGAAACCCTTGTTCAAAGGGAAAACCTCAGTGGAGATGGTATCCACAAAATGATGTACTAATATAAATGTTCCTTGTTAGAGAATGGACCCTGTTAGGAGTCAATGCAATACATTCAGTACATATCAGTCCCTATTACAAGACTTTGAATCCTTGTTAGGAGATTCCAACCTTGTTAGGAGTTATGTCAATCCTATTAAGAGTTGTAGAAGATAGATGGAACCACTATCCAAATAGCTTCAGGAGCAAGACCACTGAACTCACTATCTAGTTGATCTCTATATTATTCCTTGTAGAATAAAAGAAATTAATTGTACTTTTATTTCCTCTTCCTCTTTCCTATCAACCAGACTTTTCTTCTTCTAATCTTGATACTGGATCACCAATTTTGCATCCAATAATCCCTTTGATTGCTTACTCACATTTACCAAATACTTTGCATCTATCTCCACACATTCACACTTCATCAAAAGGAAAATAGCCTTCCTTCATACCATGTCCTCAAAATGATTCCTTGAGTCGGCTTTTAGGCTTACCCAATTAATTATAATAGGACCACATTAAGATAATTAATTATATTACAATTACACAACATTATCAGCTCACAGTCGTTACAACTTCTCACATGTGTGACCTTAGAACTTGTACACTCACTAACGTCACCATCTCTTCTCTCAATATCTAACCTCACATATCACGATTCTGTCTTTTTTAGGAGATACAATCCAACCATCAGAAACTATTTTTCTAGTACTTTTCTATATACTACTCTCTGTAAATCAACCATATCTTCTACATATCTTTGAATTTATTCATGTGCACTTAACCACATCATCAGGATTCATTGTAGAACATGTCCTTAACCATGCTTGACCTAATTATCAATTCTTTATCTGTACAACCTCGTTCTCTATCTGCTACTCTACTAGTCTTCATAGAAATACTGCTATGTTGACATCAATGACAAACATAGTCATGAATGCAATATGTCAATTATGTTAAAAATATCCCATGTGCTCTAGCAATGCTGAGGATACTCCCCCAAAGGAATACCATCAACATTCATGCTAAAAATCCCTCCATAGTCAATTCCTTCCTCTTGTGCATATCCCTTACAAACCAACCTTTCTTTGTTCCTTATGACTTCACCTTTCTCATTCATCTTTTTCTTGAATACCCACTTTGTTCAAATCACATTCTTATCATTTGGCCTTCCAATTTCATGTCTTGATCTTCTCTATTTGATCAATCTCCTCATTTATTTCTTTAATCCAATCTTCATTCAATGCATCTTTAATTGTTTTTTTGTTCAAACTCACATAGTAAACATATTATTCTTCAATTTGTTTCTTGTCATGACTCCTAAATCATTGTCACCCATAATTTGATATGTGTGGTGTCTTCTCACATATTTTTCCAAGACAGGTTATGATCTTCTCACTCCTTGTGGTAAATCACTTGGTTCAACTTACTCAACTTCTATAGGTATCTCCTATTGTAACTTGACTTCCTCTATCTGGTGCTTGGTCTCCTCATCACGTGACTCAAATCCTACAATATGATGCTCAACAACTTGTTGAGGCTTAACAAATTTTGATTGTTAATGCTTAACAGTGCCAGTTTGTTGATACTCAACAGTCTCCTTCTCTGGTTCATGTATAGTACTTGGTTCTCCTTCATATATGTAGACAAAAAAATTGTAATCTCTAGGTTCCTTCTTACATCCTCTTCATTCTTTTATGCAAATTCATCAACTCTAACATTTGCACTTTCCACGATTTTGTTAGTATTGGAATTTAAACACTTATATCTCTTGCTTTTAGTGAAATATACCTTCATCACTCTTTGCATCAAGTTTTCCTTTCCTTGCATCTTTCAATACGTAACACTTGCTTCCAAATACTTTGAAATGTTTGATATTAGGTGTGTAACCATATCATAGTTCAAAAGGGCTTTTGTTTGTACCTTTCTTGACTTGAACTCATTTCAATATATAGATAGAAATACTTATAGCTTCTCTCCTATACTTTTGTGACACATTCTTTTCCATCATTAGTGTTCTTGCACAATCCATGGTTGACCTATTTCTTATTTTAGCTATCTTGTTTTGCGGTTGAGTCCTTAGTGTTGATATTTTTTGTTTGATTCCTTTTTCATTGTAGAATGTACTAAATCTTAGGATATAAATTCACCTCCTCTATCTAATCTCAAGCATTTCAAACTTTTACTATTTCCTTTTCAACTCTACCCAAATACCACTTAAATATTTGAAAAGCATCAGATATTTATTTAAGAAACATCATAGTCATCATTCTAGAGAAACTATCAACAAATAGAATAAAGTATTTGGTACAATATTAGATTTGCAATTCATCAAGACCATATAAATCAATATGAACCAACTCTAAAATATCATCAGAAGAATAGGTCTTGCTCTTGAAACTAGAATTTATCTTTTTTCCCATTTGACATTGTGCCTACATCGCTTTATCAGGTTTTCTCAATCTTGGTAATCCTCTTAGTCTTTCCATCCATCTTACTAATGCTTACCAAATTATCAAAGTTCACATGGCATAGCCTCTTATTATGACATAACCTCTTATCTTTAAATTATGCAAAAAGACATGAATCTTTAGATAGGTCTAGATAGAACAAGTTACCTCTTGTTTGCTCTCCACTTCTAATTAGTTCACCAATAGCATAATAATTTTTTTCCTTTTTATTTTGGAATTCAACTCAGTAGCATGAACTATTTAGTTGTGCCACACTGAACAAATTATATTTCAATCTATCAAACCAATATGCATTGTCACATCTGATCTCATCATTCAATATAATAGATCCTTTACCTTTTATATAACATGGTGCATCATTTCCAAACTTAACACAACTATCATTATAGTGTTCTAGCTTTTCAAACTTACTTTGTATCACTAGTCATATGATGTGAGCAACCACTATCAATTATCCATTTATCATTCTTACCCACATACTAAATTAGAATAGTTTTCTCAAGTTTTTCATCTTCATTAGATTTATCTTTCATTTCAACATAAACTTCTTCATCATGTTCATCAAAACCACTATCAAAACCATCTTCTTCAGCAATGTAACAAGATTTATTACATTTTCCTTTATATCCTTTGTTACCTTAGTTGTCTCTATTGTATCTCCTTCCTCAATATTTGTTTTCTTTCCTTTCCTCCTCATCTCTATCAGGACACCTCACGATGATATGACCAAATTTGTTACATGTAAAAAAGATTATAGGTAGTTTACCTTTGTATTTGTCTTTTCCTTTTGGTAGTCTTCTTGCAAATAATGCTTCTAGATTATCAAGATTGTCATACGATTCACTATCATTGTCCATAGGCTTACTCTTTGAACTTTTTCTTCTTTTACATCTATCAAGGGTTAGTTGAAACTTGAAATAAAATTCAATAGTAGGTTTGTAGTTATCAAAATTTAACAAATCAAATGTAGATCATTTCTAAGTGTAAATCTTGGTTCTTGTATTACAGATACTCTAATTGCATAGATATGAAGTAAAGTCATCAATACATTGCTTCTCATAGTCTCATCAAATATGTCAGATCAAGCACCTCTAATTGTATCCACCACTTCTTTGATTTAGCCATAATAATGTGCAACAGTTTCTCCTTCTTTCATTCTCACGTCATCAAACTTACCTCTAAAGCTTTCTGCTTTATCCCTTAACACATTTTTCTCTCCTCCATGAATTTGTGCCAACTTATCCCACATTTTCTTTGCAGTAGAGAAATCCTTCACATCATCAAAATTAACATAACTTAGGGAAGATGCCAAATCTATCATCATTTGATTGTGATGTCACTTCTTTTTTATTTGCTCAATTGTCATGGATCTAGGCACTTTAATGTATTCATTCTCCAAGTAGTATAATGTAGAATCTCCAACTCTAGGTAGATGCAATCTCATCAAGCATTGTCATGTTAGGAAGTTCTTTTTATTTAGCTTGGGTACCTCTCTCTTGTACATCTTGATCTTTAGCCTAAGTCCCTTCAAACTTTCCTTACAAGCATCAAAGCTCTGATACCAATTATTAGAATGATTAGAACAAATGAGAGGGGGGCAGGGTGAATCAATTATCCTTAGGTCAAGTTGTACCAATCCCACTTTTAACAACTTCAAACAACTTATTCAAACTCACAAATCCACTCGATCAAAATAACAACTCACCCCGATCAAAATAAAAACTCTACAATAATTCAACTTATTCATCTTATCACTAGCTCTTTATTTAGTATATGTCGAATAACATAAATAAATAATAGTAAATAGCATGCATCATGAAAAAAACATTCATACAAGTATGACATCAAGATTTAACATAGAAACCCAATTTGGAAAAAACCACCAAGTAACATGCTACCACTTCCCACTCTTATGAAGTGAGCTCGATTAAGATCCAACCTTGTTAAAGGTTATAAAATACATTGTTAGTTATGACCCTATCAAAGGAATTAATCACCCTTTTAGGAGTGGCCTTAATAGAGGTAATTAGATTATTCCATTAGAATCTCACCTTATTAAAGGATTTACAAAATGAGTGTTAGGTCAACCTTGATTAAAGGATTTTACTACCATAATGGTTAGAAAGTAACAACTAGGTTTGATCTAATAAAATACAACTCACTTTGCTAACTTGGATCTCCATTCGACTCATTCCTAGTTCATTGACTGGACTTCATCACATTCTTCATCTCTTATCTACTTGGCAACTTCAAACAACTTATTCAAACTCAAAAAATCATGAATCTGTTATCCTTGGATCTAGATTTACCAATTCCACTTTTAACAACTTCAAACAACTTATTCAACCTCAAAAATCCACTAAATCAAAATATCAACTCATTAGTAATTTAACTTATTCATCTCATCACTAGCTCTTTGTTTAGTATATGTCAAATAATAGAAATAAATAATAGTAAATAACATACATCATGAAAAAGCATTCATACAAGTATGACACTAGGATTTAACATGGAAACCCAATTTGGAAAAAACCATGAAGCAACATGCTACCACTTTCCACTCTTTTTAAGTGAGCTCAATTAAGATCCAACCCTGTTAAAGGTTACAAAATACATTGTTAGGTGTGACCCAGTTAAAGGATTTAATTACTTTGTTAGGAGTGGCTTTATTAGAGGTTCATTAGAATGTCACCTTATTAAAGGATTTATAATATGATTGTTAGTTCAACCTTGATTAAAAGATTTAACTGTCATAATGGTTAGAAAGTAACATCTAGCTGGTTTGATCTGATAAGATACAACTCACTTTGCTAACTCACATTTCCATTCAACTCATTCCTAGTTCATTGACTATACTTCATCACATTCTTCATCTCTGATCTACTTGGAAACCCTTCAAGCAATCACTCTTCACCAACTTCTCACTTTTCCTCTACAACTATGTCCTTCATTGGTTCTTCACAAAATTTCCAATAAACAACCATAAAAAAAACTCTTGTGCCTCCTTAAATATGTAGCTTTGATATTTTTCTACTTAAACATAATCATAGATGTTATAGTTTGATTAGATTCATTGAATTTTTCCATCATTTGTCCTTCTACCTCTTTATGGAAACTTTTGGAAACTTCTCCTTAAATATTCACCTTTGATCACTTAACAAATTCAATTCATTCATTAGATATGCTAACTCATTAATCCTTATCATTTATGCATTTTGACCAATTCATAAATTCAACTTTGTCAGCTTCAAATCTTGATTCTTTCACAAACTGTTAATTTGCTGACACTCAGTCATCACTAGGTAGCTCAGTCTCTAATGATCATGTCTTTACTCAGCTTAAACTTGCTCGCTTGACCTTCTCTTCGCTTGGTCACTACTATAATTTTATCCTCATCTTTCTTAGCCATAACAATCATTGAGCTAGTACTATTTTCTTGGCTATCTCTGAAGTTTCTTAATCTTTTCCTTCAACTTCTTCATTTTCCATAAGTTAGTAGGCCAAACTTTTGTATTACTCATCTCTTCCATACTTTATACAAAGATCAAACAACACATTATCTTGTTGAATACTACTTGATCAAGTGCCCATTGTAAACCCATCATACTTAATCCTATTTACTCAAAAAATTTACTAGCTCACCTTGTTATCTCTTCTTTTCAAATCTTCTTCATCAATCAACTGATATGGCACTCTACAAATATCTTACCTATAAGGTTTGACATCAATGACAACATAATAATTGTTCTAATTATAGTTTCCTACATAGGTACTTTGAGGTTTGGGGCAAGTGTTGTCGATAATTTGGTTAAGGTAGACATTGGATGTTGTCATTTGTGGCAACATATCTTCATTATGAAGAAGACAAATCTTGAAGATTAAGTTATGACATTCATACTTAGAAATTTGTCAAGTATCATACAAATTATCTGGCAGAACAAGGAGAGTTTTGGTTAGCAAGCTTCATAGAAAACATATTGGCACATGCCCACTTAAAGAAAGGAAGTACAAACTATGATGATGATGTATGCTCGAGTACAAGTCAGTATGGATAGAGTTATGAGCAAATTATTAGTTACAATAGTATATAGGCGGAACAAAGCATAATAGAGAAATGGGTATTTTGGCTTAAGGAATTATTTTATTTACAAAATAATTACTTAACTAATTAGGGATGACATCCTAGATATTAACCCTTAGTCAGTGAGTTATAATAATATAGGCCGATTGGGCAATAATATTGTAGTTGTAAAGGTATAAAGGAAAGATTCAAAATATGAAGTCAATATGAATGAGTGTAATATAGATGTGATGTGTGATATGCAAGTGATGAATGATCTGAGGTATGTGAACTAAGATAAATATTTGTACAAAGAAGTAAAGGCAAGTATTAGAAACTGAGGATATCAATAGGAGTGTGAAAGATGTTTTTGTATCCAACTCTTTGTATTAAGGAACCACATTGTATATTGCATGCTTAGACTATGGGCTCATCTTGGATACATTTTGTGTTTGTATATATTAACTTCTAAAATGGTTGAAATAACTCCTAATAGAATTGAGGCTTCTAACAAAGCCTAAGTCCTCTAACAAGGATCGAGACACTATACAAATGTAATAAACTCCTAACAGGGTCTATGTATTTAATCAGATACTTTTGATTAATGGATCATTTTGTGAGTACCATCCCCACTAGGGTTTTCCCTTGGCTAGGGTTTCACTAGTTAACAAAATATGGCGTTATGAGTTCTCTTATTGCATTTTTATATTTTTTGTTCAACATAATTAGTTTACTCTCATATGCAAGTTATAAGGTTATCAATAATATCCACTTTTGGGCTAAAGTTTGTAAAACATTGATTCAACCCCACCCCTTGTCTTAGTATTTCATATTTCTAACAATTGATATTAGAGAATAGTTACTCAAAAAAGGCTTAACAACTTGAATAAGATCCCTATGGATATGGAACAATTACAGAAGAACCTAGAAGAAGCTCTTGAGCATATTGATATTATTACTAAAGAAAGAGATAACTTGAAAGAAAGATATAAAGATGCAAAAGACTACATTGGGAAGCTAAAAGACAAGATTGGTCATCTCAAGCCCAAAAGGGAGCCTAAAGATCAAATCAAGGATAGTAATGAAGTTTTGAGATTGAAGAAAGAAAGTGAAAGCCTGAAGCACGAACTAAAGATTACTAATCTGAAATTAAGCTTGAAGAAAGATGATAGTAAAATTGAGTCAGGTTTAAAATTTAAGAATGCAGATCTAAGATCCAACCTTACAAAAGTTGTAGTATGCAGAACTTGAATCCACAAAGTTGTAGTATGCAGAACTTGAGAAGTACAATGCTAGTGTGAAAGGAGAGCTAACCTAGACTAAATAATAATTAGAGAAGCTATATTCCTATTGTGAGAATATTGATGAACAAATGTATTTTCAGAGACCTTCTTATGATAAAACTGGCCTTGGATATTTTATTAGAGGAAAATCAACCAAGAGATATGAAGCTAGAATAGAACCTAGTCCTAAAGTTCATTAGCCTATGCAAGAGAAAGAAGACCTGAACAAGGTTGAGTCAAATCAATCTGATAATGTACCCAAGGAGATTAAACAAGTTATTCAACCCAAAAAAATTGATTAACTTAATTAATTTGAGAAAACTAAGTCACCTAAATAAGTGAGATATGAATTTAAAGGTAGATGTTATGCATGTAATGAAATTGGTCATGCGAAAAGAGAATACATAGGCAAGCCATTTAAACATGTTATTGATTATTATTGTTATAATTATTATGGTTTTGGTCATAAAGAAGATAACTGGAAGAACCTAAGTTTGATAATAGTAATATAAATAGTAGAATGTTTAGAGGTACTAACCCTATAGGAAGAAGATCTAAAGAAGGAAACAATGGATCAAGGAACAACATTATGTGTTACAAGTGTATTGACTTTGGACACATAACTATACATTATAGAGCACCTATAAACTAGCCTGGACCCAGATTTGGAAACAATACACCAGTATGCTATTTGTGTAACAACTTTGGGCACATAGCAAGATTTTGCAAAATGGATGTGAGGAACATTAACAAAATTCCAAACTTCAAAAAAAATATGAATAGGAATAACAGAAGAATAGAAAGCAACAAAGATAGTAAAAAAGAAAGCTTAAAGGAACATGTACAAGAAGCTATTAGATTTCCACAATCCATAAATATTGTCATATTTGATTTATGGGCATGATTGTGAGATTTTTTTGTCATCAACGTTTCAGATCATACTACATGATCCATCATCAAGATGCAAGAGAATCAAGGAGAACAAAAAATATTGTTGCCGACAAAAAAACTCACACAATCAATGCCCAGAAATCAAATATGACATGTAGAAGAATTCAAAGAGGTATTTTTCAAAGCTAAAGATCCATCCTCTCACACGTGTTGTTGGAAGAACAACCATTTGAATCGCATGAAGGAAGATTAAAGTTAACAATTATATTTTGAATTAAGAACTTTAGATAAGAGATTGAGCATATTAAAGAAAGGTAAAGATGATGTTAGAGAGAAACTTAAGGTTTGCATGGTTAGTATGAGGTACAACATGATGTTCTGAAGCTATGGTTAAGAGCATAGATGATTTGAGATCATATGTGAGTGTGCAAAAGAAATTAAGTTGCTTGGTAACCAATTTTTTTTTTTTGGTGATTACATACTTACGCAATTAATGCATAAATGAGTTGGAAGTAATTTAAGTATCAATATCAATTCATTGTGCTTCATTTGAGCATGTAAGAATTAAAGAAGTAATTTGGAGAAAATTTAAGGCGAAATTGAAAGAATTCTCATGTGCAAGCAAGAAGAAGCTCTAATTAGCAAAAATCAAGTATTTACCATAAGGAAAGTTATATAATGAAAGCTTTACTTGTAAATTTGAATTTAGAATTTGTGGTAATAATGAATAGGAGTTTAATTCATAATGTTGAGATTAAGGTTAAACCTAATATCAAGATTAACCCTTACAAGAAGGCCCGACAACAACATTTTCTGTTATTCCAAATGGGGTGTTGTATTTGGAAAATGTAGAAAGTTACTTGAAAAGAAAGTTGAGACAATAGGCGAAGGAAGCATATCAAAATAATTTCATCATGTGTACAACCAAGACATGAGATTTAAAGATGATTATGAACATCTTGAACAGATCGAGATAATTAAGATTTTATTTTCACATGACTTTGATAATGAGGATTGGGAAAAAGTTATACTGAGCAAGATTCATGAAGAGTAGTTTTGATTAGGAGACAATATAATAGATATATCAACTGGCTTCTACAATGAAGGATAAATTCCATTCAATGAAAAGAATGTGAAGAAACTTGTGTTGGAAAACACCAAGTTTGAATACAATGGAAGAGAAATTGTGATAAGTTAGATAAAGCAACATGATGTGAGATTCATATTCATGATCATGACATCCAAGATATATGCTAGCTCCTTAGATGATGACATGGAAACATGTTTTATACATGTGTCCTACAATATGTGTGGGGAAAGAGTAAAGGTCAATAAGTATGAAATCTTGAGAGTGCAGTTGATAGAGAATTTGGAAATGATAAAGAAAGTAAATAATAGTCAATTCAAGTTTAGATCATAGATCAATTATATATTTTTCCATTTGATTAAAATATTTCCATTAATCTATGATTGAACTGATTAAGAATTATAAGTGCACAATTGATAAGATAACTAATGTGTATATAAGACATCCAGTCGATAAGATTGACAGTAGTGGAAATCTTATTATGAAGGCATTCCAAGAAGAAATGAAACAAAGGTATAGAATCCCACTTTCAGTTGTGAGGAAATTCAAGAATGATATATGCTTTATGGTTGTACTGATTTTACCTACATAGAACCTGTTGACCAAGAATGACTTAAGTTGAACCACTTGGTTATGAGGTTACAAAGGAGCAAGTTGAGGGATATGTGGAAGTGATTCTAAAATCAACAAGAGATGATGAATTCAATAGGTTTGGAACCTATGAGGAAATTATGCAAAAAACTACTCAATCTCAGCTTGAGAAATCTTCAAAGAAGGCAATAGAGGCTAAAATGAGGAAAATCATGGAGGAAGCTAAAATGATTCTAGAAGAAGTGAGAGTTGTAAGAAAAATAGCTACTAGTATGAGATAGAGTGGTTAGGAAGGAATCACATATGTGACAACACTTATAATAGCATGACCATCATAAGGTAAAATTGTTGCAAAATCTCAACCAACGGCATCAACTATACCCTATGCCGTAGTCTCTCAGGTACAACCTATAGTTCTATAGTTCACACAAAAAGGTAAACATGAAGAAGAGGTGAGCATAACAAGAGTCTAGACAACAAGCACTAGCAACACTAGGAGATTAAAAAGACTATAAAAAGTGAAACAAGAATTAGTTGAGCCACAACCCAAGAAAAGGACCAAGTAGATGGCTAGTGGATCAAGAAAAAGAAGAAAGACTCTAACAGTTAAATTTGAGGAATCAGAGGAAGAGGAAACAAAGGCAAGAGAGGTAGAGAAACCCAAGGAAGAGGTGAAGACACTTTCTAGAAGAAAGTCATGGAAGCCAAAGGTTGTGAACTTAAATGTTCAAATTATTAAGAACAACAATTTTGTACAATTGAATAAATTCTACGATCATTATAGCATGGACAGATTGAAGTTAGAGAATGTTGTAGTTAGGCATATGATCCTAACAAATAAGAAGTTTCAAGATATACATAAGGATACACCAGAAGATTTGTATAATAGACTAATTAACAAAAGAAGATGAGTAATGACGAAGATAAAAGAATTAGAGAAAATTTGATTAGAAAATTTTGTGAAGTTAACAATGATGATGATATGGAGAGAATTGTGAAAGGTATTGAGCCCTTGTTAAGAAAAAAAAGGTAAGAAATTTTGCTAATGGGTGGAAATTATGAGGAGGTGACCAAAGAAGTTGAGAAAGCTATTGCAAAGTTTATGACCTCCAAATCAAGCCAAGCACATGAAGCAGTAACATCAACAATAAAAGAATTAGCTCCGCAAGTCCCTATTGGTATTGATACCATGCAAGTGGATAATACAAGGATCACTTTAGACACTACAAAGGATCCATTTAAAGACTATGACACTAATATTGGCAATTTGGTGAGCTACACCAACTCTGAGAATAAAGAAGAAGAAGAAGAAGAAGAAGAAAAGAAAAAGAAAAAGAAAAAGGCTGAAGACAAAAAGAAGGAAGAAGAAAAGAGGAAGAAAAATAAATTAGAGTAAGAAGAGAAAAAAGAGAAAAGAAGAGGAAGATAAGAATAATAAAGAAGTAGAAGATAAGAAGGGAAAGAAAGAGGAAGAAATTTTTTAAGTAGAAAAGAAGAAGAAATTTGAAGAGGGTGAGCTGAAGAAGAAGAGATAAGAAGATGGAAGGAAGAAAATGTAATAAGAGGATAGAAGGAAAAAGGAGGAATGACCAAGAAAGTAGAGGAAGAGAAGAAGAAAATAGAGGAGGAACAAAAGAAAAAGGAAGAGGAAGAGAAAAGGAAGGAAGAAGAAGAGAATACAAAGAAATAAGAAGAAGGAAAAGAGAGGAAAGGAAACATGTGTTTGGTAACAACTCTTGAGAACTTAACTAATGATGATGATCAACAAGGTTTGATATCATCTTTAAGTAAGTTATTTGAAAATAATAAAAAGGTCAAGAGTTTAGAAAGCACCTTAAGCAAGATATTAAACAAATTACAAGAAGTTGTATCTATTAGAATAATAGATACTGATCTACAAGAAAGAGCAGTCAAGCCAATAAGCACATTAACAGTGAATTCACTCAGTTAGCTGAGGTGACAACCAATCAAGTGCAAATCAAGCATGATGCACAATTATTTTAAACTGTGTGCACTAATGTGAGAAATGATTTACATACACTTGATGCTTGCATTAAGAAGCTGAGAAGATGTCTAGATGAAGGCAAGAAATTGTATGGAAAATGTACTTTGTCATACAATTACATCAAAGACATGATTGATGAGTTCAATGGTAAGCTAAATGTATTACAAGTTTTGACAACTAGACTAGGACAACTAGATGAAACATTAAAGATCTTGAGGTAGAAATTCTACAAGTATATGATGATATTAGAATTATTGAATTAAGAAAAGAGAGTGTGATAAAGAGGTTCTCTTTGCTAAGAAAGCATCTAAGACTGAAGATCAATAATATGCATAAACAACTTGAGGAATGTCTTACAGCCAAGACATCATATGATAAATTTGTATATATAGAATTGAATGTAGTTGAGGTGGCATCCTATGGCCTATGTATGTTTCTCAACATATTAGAGGCAGTAAAGGACACTTGACATAAATAATTAGACAGATTGAAGACAAGCTTTGCAAATTGCATATCTAGAGTCTCAAATTTGGCATGAAGCAGAGGTAATACAATTTTGACTTGTACATAAATTTTGGCACCTTTTTCATTGATGTCAAAGGGGGAGAGAAGGATAAGGAAATTTATATAGATGTATGTACATAGAAGGATAAAGATAATGAGAGTAAAAGATAAGGAAAATAGATTGTATATTGTATAGAAAAATATGAAATGGATATTAGTCAAAGGGGAAGTTATATAATTTAATTAGGAGATATAAGGAAATATGGTTAAAATGTAATGATCCACAAGTTTTAAATTCTGAAAATTTTGTTAAGGCCAAATTTTGTAAAGCTTTGATGTTGTAAGTTTTTGGTACTTAACCAATTTTCTTGCATGTTGCCATTAATGCCAAAGGGGGAGATTGTTGGAAAATTGGCTAAGGTAGACATTGGATGTTGTCATTTATGGTAACATATCTTCAGTATGACCTTGAAGATTAAGTTACGATATTCATACTTAGAAAATTGTCTAAGTATCATACATATTATCTAGCAAAACATATAGAGTTTTTGTTGGAGAGCTTCACATAAGTCATATTGGCACATGTGCACTTAAGGAAATGAAGTAAAAAATATGATGATGATGTATACTAGAGTGCAGGTCAATATAGACAATACAAATAGAGTTATGAGCAGATTATCAGTTATGATAGTATATAGACAAAACATAACATAACAGAGAAATGAGTATTTTGGGTTAAAGAATTATTTTGTTTATGAAATGACTATTTAACTAATTAGGGACAACATCATAGATGTTAACTCTTCGCCAACGAGTTATAATAATACATTTTGTAAAGTGTGTAAAAACATAAAGACCTACTGGGCAATGATATTGTAATTGGAAAGGTATAAAGGAAAGATTGGAAATGTGAAATCAATATAAATAAGTGTGATATAGATGTGATGTGTGATATGAGAATTCTGGTATATGATCAGAGGTATGCGAATCGAGATTAAAAAAAAATTACAGAGCAGCAAAGGCAAATATTAGGTATTAAGGATATAAACAACAGAGTGAAAGAGGTTTTTGTATCTAACTCTTTGTATTAAGGAACCACTTTGTATATTGCATATTTGGGTTGTGGGCTCATCTTGCATACATTTTTTATTTGTATATATCAACTTCTAATAGGGTTGAGGCTTCTAACAAGGCCTAAGTCCTCTAACAAGGACTGAGACACTATAAAGATGTAATAGACTCCTAACAGGGTTAATATCTTTAACCATATACTTTTGATCAATGGATGATTTTGTGGGTGCCATCCCCACTAGGGTTTTCCCTTGGCCAAGGTTTCCCTAGTTAACAAAATATGGTGTTATGATTTCTCTTATCGCATGGTTATGTTTACTATTCAACATAATTAGTTTACTCTCCTATGCAAGTTATAAGGTTATTAATAATATCTAATTTTGGGCTAAAGTTTGTAAAATATTGATTCACCCCCCTCTTAGTATTTCCTATTTTTAACAGGTGTGAGTCCCTAGCTTTCACTTAAGAATTACAATACCTCAAATTTCTTGCTCAAATCTTGCTTGACACTTTCTAAGCCTTTGCTCACACCACAATGCCAAATTACCTACAATTTTTTTTTTGAAGCCAATGCCAACAAACCTAAGCAAGAGTTTTATTTCCACTAGTAATAATTTTTTAAGGTAATAACTAACATTAGAGCTAAAGCAAGAAATAAAACAAATTAGAACAACAATAAAGCACTGACCATTTTAATAGTGAAGCAATGAAAATAATCACTTCAAAAGGTTTTCACCAAAGTTAAACTAGGGAATTAAAAAAGTTTTTAAAAAAATAGTCACCGTACCTAAAAACCCTCCTCCCTCAGCTCTTGCTCAACCCTTGCCATCACTCCCCCCCCCAACCCAATTTTTCTAATAAAAAGAAACAAAACATATTAGAAATCAAGAAAAAGAAATATTAAAAGAAATAATAATTAGAAAATATTAACATTACAAAATATAAGAAATAATAAAGAAGAAATCAAAGAAAAAAGAAAGAAAAGAAAATTACTTTTAAGGCTCAAAAGGCTAAAGATAGCCTATGGGACAAGCCACTTCACACCCAATTTTTTGCATTTATCTTCTTTTCTTGTTTAAATCGATGATGACTATCCAAACTGCTCAACAATCTCCTTATTGAAAAGATCAACCTAAGAGTTTATTGTCAAGAGAGTAGTAAACTTGTTCCTGTTATCCTTGATGCACCACATTCTAAGATGAATGCTTTTCTATTTTTACTTTATCGGAAGTGCAAAAAAATTCAATTTTTTCTTCCCAAGCCTCTTTTTTCTTTTTCAATGCTGGGTTTCACAATAAGATTGATAAGAGTTTTGGATTAACATAAAAACAAGTTTTGAGGGGACCCAAAGACCCTTTACATCATAGAAACAAAAGATATTCGAAGAAAGGCCAAACATTCCAAAGGGATCCAAACAAAGGTTTTATAGGACCAAATACCCCAAGTAAGACCCCAAAACCAAAAGCAAACTACCAAAGAAAAACATTATATGTCTAGCAACACCAACAAAAAAGCTAGAAAAGAAAACCAAATAGAACTCTTAACCAACCATCCATCAAGGGAACTAAGAATTTCCTTTTACTCCCTTTTTGTGGGAGTGTAAATTCATATCAAATTAAGGGCCTTTTTAGATCCTTTCCTAGTAACAGACGTCCACCCCTCCTCCACCATCACAACCTTAGACTACCAAACTTGAGAATCCAAAATAGAGGGAAACTCATCCAACTTTTGACAAGGACCAATTATCAACACTTTTGCCAACATATTGGAACTAATACTAGTAGTCTGATTACCAATAAAAAAATTACAAGCACCAGAGCCAAAAGTGCCAATACCAAAACTAGAAGAAGAAACATTACCAATGCCAGTAGATATAACTTGAATAGATCCAATAATCATAGCACTAGAAAGCTTACCTTGTCCAAAATTAGTGGCTACAACATCAAAACCACTAGTATTACCTCAACCAGAGTTTGCACCCAAATCACTAGATCTTTCACCTTAACCAAAAACAATAGTCTCATCCTCCTTTTAAAAGGATCTAGGACTATCAGTAGATAAAGGACCAAAACCATCATAAACTTGAGAATCCATCCTAGAATTAGAAGCTGTTAGATTGTGGTGACTGATCAGGAAAGTATTGTACATACTTCATAACTTCTTTGGGGTTCCAAAAAAATTTGGGCCCTATTTTATCAAGATTTTGGGCTGACATGTAATTATTAATTATAACTCTAAAGCGATTAAAATACTTGTATAAAAGGGCTTAGGGTTAGGGATTGTTTTATAAGGTGTGATGCAAAATTGATTCTTGCGGCGGTATTGAGCTGTAAGGGATTACAGATTGTAATCACTGGATCATAAAAATATTGGACTTGTTGTTTGGTGGATGTAGCCTAGCGATTGGGTGAACCACATTAAATCTTGGTGCCTTGTGTTCTTTTCTGTGTGATCTATTATTTTTTGTTATTGATTATATTTGCACGTAATTGTTATTTTTGTCCGTGGTTTAATCCTAATAGAAGCATTTTCCATCAAACAAAGACCTGAAGGAACAACTTCCACTATAGAGGATGGAGCCCCCAACTCTTCAAATCTAGAAACGTCATCCACTAGATCAAGTATTTTTTACTATGGAATAATGTTGCTTCAATACATCCTTCCACCAAGAGAAGGGTCATTTATTTTTGGATTTTCCAATCTCGCACTTAGCAACAATATGTCCATTATTGAAACATTTTTTTACACCTAAAAGGGAGACCCTCATAATCTAGCAAATGAGTCCAAGAACCCTTCGAATAACTTGTCGGAATGTCCAAAATGGGAAGAGTACTTCTGAGAGGGGGGGTGAATCAGGAGTACCACACTTTTAACTATTTTCAACAATTTAAACATATAACTAAAAATCAAATTGCATGCAAGTAAACATATAAATGAACATGAAGTAAATCACATGCAATAACACATAACACCAGATTTGGTAACCCAGTAAACCCTCCAAGAATAAGAAGGTAAAACTGGGGTGGGGATGATACCCACAAAAATCCCTGTAGCAATAAATGTTCAACCACTTCTGATGGTCTGCCCTGTTAAAGGCTTTACACTATGGCAATAGTGACCTAATTAGAGGATTTACAAACACTTTACATGAAGTGTCACCCTGTTAAAGGATTTACAATAGGTTGTTAAACCCACCTAATACAATATGATTTTCAATCACCTTCTCCAAAGGTTCTCCTACCTACCTGTTAAGCTAACCTATCAAAATAGGATTTTCAACTTCTAATACAATGGTAAGAAAGTATTATGAATCTTTGACCTGATTGCATATAATCTTCAATTGCTGATTTCAGGCACTTGTTTTTCTCCTTCTAACCTTGATCCTCTGAGATCTAATATCTAGTCGTGTCTCTTGTCCCTTGTATTGTTATGATCAACTGGATATGAAATTGTTGCTCTGTTCCTCTAAGTCTTTCCTTCTTCACACTGAATTTCACTATAGTCTCCCCATACATTTTTCTTATCCACACACACAAAATGGGGTTTTCAACCTCCTTTTAAATATTGTAAAGACTTAAGGTTAGGTATGGATCTATGATCCATATTAAATCTCAAATTCCTACTCATTCTTTGTATTTTTCTCATTGGTTGCCTGCCTTTTCCATTTTTCTGATTGGTTGCATGCAAATCATATAGGGAATGTAAAAGATTCATCCTTATCCTTTTTCTCCTTCAAAATCCTTCTATGTCGGCTCCAAAAATAGTTTACATCTGAGTTTGTGAGGGCACAAACTTATATGTTGATTCTGTGCTACTCGGCACATATTGGACTACCGGTGCTCAGCACACATACTATCCTAGATTGCTCAACACCTATTACACTCTATCTTGCTCGACACATATATGATTCTGACTCACTCGACATATAAAGCATTCTGACTTGCTCGACATCAATTGTGACTCGACACCTATATGTCACTTGGCACTTATCTACTACTCAGGACCTGAAGTCACTTGACACTTGTTGGAATTCTGACTCGACACACACTGTGGCTTGGCATACATAGTGTACTCGGATTCAATGTAGAAAGTGATTAAGTGTGTTGACACTTAAATGTCAAAACCATCTAAGGACCAACAATCTCCCCCTTTGACATGAGTGTCAAAAACACTTAACTAAACATTGTTAATTTGTCCTTACAAGTACCTTATCCACAAAATTTCAAAATTTGTTCAAAATACCTTAACTTCCCTTGAGCTGATTATGCCTTGACATTCATCAAACCAAAATTCTATGCTGATGTACCTGATACTCTTTTGCCTTTGCCCTGTTCCTGTATTCTGTAACTGTGTGTTGTATATTCCATATGATTGCCAAAATTTTGTATATCCCCCAAAATATATATCTCCCCCTTTTCTTATTATTATTTCTCTTCTCCTATCTTATTATTTTCCCCTTTTGACACTTATGTCAAAGGGTTCTAAGGAGTGATGCCATACTTAGCCAAAAAGTTACTATTTACCTCCATTATTGTTTTCAGAGTTGCATCTGAATTCTCCAAAGCTATGTTCAGTGACTTGTGGTGGTTGGCAATCTCTGCAGCAAGGTGTACAAGTCCATCAAGTGTAGAAAGATTTGGGTCTTTCTTTAAAACTATGTCAGCATAATCTTGTTCCTTATGGAGGACTTCTAAATGAGGGGTTATGGAGGACTGAATTTGCCAGTTTAACCTTAATATTAGCCTCCTCTGTTGTAAGCATAGTTAACTCCCTTTGTATGTGAAGGGATTGTGCAAAATGCTTCTCACTTTGAGCTAGATCTCTAGGTAATTGCATGCTAGAGATTTTCAAGTATATTTCCAAGCTCATTATTCTTTGATTAGTTTCTTGTGTGAAATTGGGAAAATCACATAGTTTCCTATACAATGAAAAAATGTTTTCAAGGACAATTTTGACCTTATCTATTGTCTTGGCCGACTCTACCTATTCAAGTGCAATTCCACTTGATATCTTCTCATTCACTTTTCCTTGAAACTTTCTCTTTGACCATTCCATGAGTTTGGTATCGGTATCTTGGTCTTCATTTGTCACCTGGTCAACTATGTTTGATAGTTGCTCAATTATTGGCTTGGCTTCATCTGGTGACTGCAAGCCGAAGGCATCCATGAAGATGTCCTTTATGTCATGAAGTGCTTGCTTATGTTGGAATTATTTCCTCAGTATTTCCTGCCTCATCCTTTTGTCTAATGCATTTTGCATTTTAGTCATTTGTGCCATTGTTTTAGTCTTGGAATCATAGGAAGGAATCACAATATCTTCATCTAATTCAGGGTCTCCATAGTGAAGTACCCTGGCCACTCTTGTTGAACTCGAGCCTAGAGTTGAAAATTTAAAGGGGATAGCATCAGTACTTGGCTTCTAAATGGTGTTTGTAGGAGTGCCAGTCTTTGGTAATTCTACCAATGTTTGAATAGCGGCCTGCTCCTTTTCTTTTGTTGTATCCTCCTTCTCATCTGACTTCCTTTCCTCTACACTCGGCATCTAATTAGTATTACTTGTTGCACTTGGTGGAGGTGGTGGTGGAAGCATCAAAATCTTAGTGCTAGTAGTTGTGTATGTGAAAGGCGATACCTTTGGTTTCACCTTTTCCCTTTGTGGTGCTGCTACTACCTTTTATAATTCATCAACACTCACCAATACAGGGCTTGTGCACAACTGTGCCTGTAAAGTAGATTGGTGAAGGATCTTGGAGAGATCCTCTATAGTAAGGGGATTGATGTTCTGAGTTGATTTGTCAATAACATCCTTGATGATTATTATCTCTGCAGGTGTGATGGTTGTATGAGGAGGGCTAGGAGGTGGCAATTGTGTGTCTTGCACACTCTGTTCAACTTGTTGTTCTTGTTCTTGATCAGCTATTGCCATTTCTTCTCCTTTAGCTAATTCCTCTTCTTCTTTCTCCTTATTCTCTTCCTCTCTTCTTTCTTCCTCATCTTTCTTTTCCTCCTCTTTCTTTTCTTTTTATGTTTCCTTTGCCTCTACCTCTCCTTTATGTTCTTTTGCTTTCTTTTCCTCTTCCTTCTCTTTGGCACTAGTTTATGCCTTATTGGTTTCCTCTACTTTATCATCAATAATTTTATAAATTATTTTCCACAATTGTGTGGATTTATTTACAACATCTTCAATCTTATTCTGAAGGATGCAAAAGGCTCTGTACTTGGGTGCAAACTTGCCACTATGTTTCTTGTTTGCCTTGGTTATTTGAGCCTTTGTCATGTCAGACTTCACTTAAGCTAGGGTAGATTCTCTAATCTCCCTTTGCATCTTTAGACAATAATGCCATTTATTCTCAACTATCTCGTATAGTTCCTTTCACATAGTATTGTCAAGCTCTAGAGGTGTGTTTTTAAATTCTACCATCATGGCATACACGCATTCCTCTACTTTATTTTGTTCTTCCCTACAGAGCTTATTGAAATTAAGTGACTTTAAATCATTCAAATCTACATTTTTAATCTTATTACACAGTTTATCAATTGCAGATTTAGGAGGATGACTTACCACTTTAAATTGGCTAATGTCCTCTAATTCTGTCCTTTCATCATTTGTATCTAGTTGTGCCACATACCTTCTTCTCTTCTTGGGCTCTTCAGTAGGTTGTGTGGTGGCTTTCTTCTTCTCTTTTGATGCCTCTTTAGCCTTTTGAGTAGATGCTCTTGTAGTGACCCTTGTTGCTGGAGCTAGTTTGGTAACCTTTTTAGGCTTGGGTTGAGCTGTAGGCTGAGTTTCTGCCTTTCTCTTCTTTTGCTTGGCAGGTGTTGGTGCTTCCTCCACTTCTTCTCCCTCAACACCTTCCTCCTTGTCTTCTCCTTGCCCTTGTGTCAGCTGAACTAGGCCTTGCCCTTGCTCACCTTCTTCCTCATTGTCTCCTTCTACTTCTTCTACTTCTTCTTCTTCACCTACTTCTCCTTCAATGTTTGATCCAAATGTCTTATTTATCTCCTTTACCATTTTATCTATCTTTTTTATAATAGAAGCAGTTTTCAATTTAGTTTCAACTTTGGACTTAACAACATTATATGTCCCAAAGTGAGGAGCTGCATTATCAATTTCTTCTGCCAGCAATGTTGTGATTACTGCTAAGGCTTCATCTACATCAAGCTCATATCCTAATGACTGTAGCCATCTTACTCTTGGTATTGTTGTCTGGATGTAGGTGTAGTCAATGTCAACCAAGAAACATATGTCACTGACATGTTGCTCAACTAATGATATTGGTATTCTCATTCTCTGCTTCATAGACTTCTTTAAGTCTTCAAAATAACTAGTCATCTGAGCCTCAAAGTTATCTCCCATCTGATCTACGAACTCATTTATTTGTGTGACTGCAAACTTGTTGGAATTCTAGTTTACTTTCCCAATTGAAGGGAATTCTTCCATCACATAAAAGAATATGTAGACTAATACTGATCCAAATTTACATTATACTCTCTTGGATCTTCTTATAGCTCCCAAATTTTCTTTAATTTGCTGAAGCATTAGCTCTGCCAGATCATAGGTATGATCTTTCTTCACCAACTTGTATGCCACATCAACAACTATGTAGGGTATGCTATTCAGTCTGTTGGATTGGTAGAATTTATGTGAAATTATCCTCATAGCAAAGTCAAGTAGGGGTTTAGTTACAGTATCTATGATCATTCCCCTATTGTTCCATTTTGCACCTATATTCTTCTCAATAACCTCCTTCCTATCGCTTCTCAAGGTCTTTGGCCAATCTAGGGTTGGGAGTCCAGTAACCCCATGAACTATTCTCTTGGTAATCTTGATAGGCCCTATCTCTAGCCACAGACATCCATCATGAATTTGACTCAAAACAATGCGAATCCATTCTATCTTAAACACTGTAGGTAAAACTAGGGTTTTGGTTAGACCCTTCTTCTCAACAATTTGGAACTTGTCCTTCAATATCCCATTGTCACACAACTTATCATAGGCATGGAAGATTTCTAGATCACCTATGGCACCGATTTGCAGTTGTAGCACTTTTTTATGTCCTGAACCATGACAACCTTAGGTGGGATAATAGATAATGCACCAGCCAGATCATTTTTATAGGCAACTTCGAGGATTGGCCTAAATTCGGGTTGTTTGACTTCATTGCTAACTAGTTGGATCTCATGATCTTCCTTTGCTTTAGCGTTTCTTGAACTAGAGGCCATTTTACCGAACTAGGGTTTTAAATGTATTAGAACTTTAACTTTTGTGTAGCTTGGCACTTGATAAATACCTTTAAATCGACGAGTTCATGCTAAATTACAGTTGGAATCCATGCAAATGGCTTCTAGGTTGCTGCTTGATTGCTTCTTTGCTCTTCTTGACTTTGCTCTATGTTCAAATGGTGTAAAAATGAATGAAATTCAACCTTATACCTGTCAAAGACCTAGCATTAAATGCTTCATGCATACAGCTATAAACTTGACACTTGAAGGATTCAACATGTCTCGGCTCCCATTGTAATTCATTTATTTGGCCTCTACTAGACTTCTACTTCACTCGGCTTCAACTATTAGCTTGACAACTATTAGAAGCTTGACATCCATTGGAGCTTTACTTGGCATCTAAAAGTAACTCGCCAGCTTCTTCAAAATTTTGCATGGCATCGTTTCTCATGCTGATTTCTTCTCTACAGTACTCTTTTGTTCTTTGGGACTGACGTATGATATAACTTTGCATATCAGTCCCATACACTCTTCTTTTGCTTAATTGGATGAAGTGTGATCACTTGACCTCTTGGGTGAAGTGATCTCTCCATTTGATGTGATGCACTCATCTTTCTTCTTCCAAGTCTTGTTCATTTGCCCTCTTATTCGTTCAACATCAACCTTCTCTTTTTCTTTGTTGACTTCTGTCTTGGGTGCTTTTGACTTTGTAGGGCAGTTCTTGCTGATATGACCAGTTTTCAAGCAACTAAAATATGTAGTTTGGCTTAGCCATCTGCTGTAACTCCCTCCAAAATGTGTCCTTATGCAATTTTTAGAAATTTTTCCATACTCTTGACAATAGTGACAGCTGTACCTAGTATTGTAATCCCAGTTGTAGTGATGACCATGGTTGTTTCCTCTTGCAGGTTGATTAGGTGTCTATACAGGCTTTGATCTACATTCAAATGCTCTATGTCCATATTTTTTGTAGTTGTAGCAATGACCTTCAAATCTTGGTGTCCTCATAGCCTTGGTTCTACATTAATGTGCTTGATATCCTTGTTTTTTACACTTGTGACAAAAGCTTGCATTGGTAGGTTTATCATGTTGATGACTGTTCTTGCTCCTGCGCACATTAGAGGTATGTCCCTTTTTACCACATAAATGACAAGTAGGTTTAGTGTTCTTACCTTTGTTACTCCTTTCTTCTGTAGTCTTGGATGATTCTCCCTGTTTAGTGCTGGTGTAGCCAAGTCCTGAAGTATCATTACTAGCCCTTGTTGATTTCAACAATTGTTCAAAGTACTTGATAGCCTCATTGGATTTGTTGTAGCTTTTTGCTATCTCCTTTTCTTTCTTCAATTCATTCTGCATCTTCAGAGTGGAAATCTCAATATCCTTCGTGTTTAGCTCATGATGAGCATTCATCATTTGACTTAAGGTGTCTAGCTGCATGTTTGAAATCTTTTCAAACTCAATTGTCTTCTCTTCTAGTCTATTGGTAAGATTTCTCTTACCATCTTCTATCATGGCCTTGTCTTCAATGGCTCTCTTCTTTTGTTCAGTCACTTCACAAAGCATTATGGCTTGTGATTCTTGTTCAAGCTTGAGTAATCTGACTTCTTCAGCTTGCACTCTATTTTTCTCCATTAGTTTGGCTATTGTTGCATCAAATTCTTTGGAATCTCCATTGAAAAACACTTGTGTGGTATCAATCTCCTTGTAGTGTATGTCATTTTCAGCTATGGCTATCTCTTTCCTTCTTTTTAAGGATTTTCTCAATTTTTCTTTAGTTTCTTCCACTTTGTGTAGAGCTAGGTGCACATCAATCACCTAATTGTCTATGATCTTCCCAAGTTTGAAGACTTCCATCTTTAGACCTTTTCTCTAAGCTGTTAGGCTTCTCGTTGTGAGAACCTCTACTATGATACCAATTGTTGGAATGTCCAAAATGGGAAGAGTACTTTTGAGAGGGGGGTGAATCAGAAGTACCACACTTTTAACTATTTTCAACAATTTAAACATATAATTGAAAAGCAAATTGCATGCAAGTAAACATATAAATGAACATGAAGTAAATCACATCCAATAACACATAACACTAGATTTGGTAACCCAGAAAGCCTCCAGGAATAAGAAGGTAAAACTGGGGTGGGGATGATACCCACAAAAATTATTGCAACAATAAATGTTCAACCACTTCTGATGGTCTACCCTGTGAAAGGCCCGCCCTCTTAAAGGCTTTACACTATGTCAATAGTGACCTGATTAGAGGATTTACAAACACTTTACATGAAGTGTCACCCTATTAAAGGATTTACAATAGGCTATTAAACCCACCTAATATAATAAGATTTTCAATCACCTTCTCCAAAGGTTCTCCTACCTAGCTGTTAAGCTAACCTATCAAAATAGGATTTTCAACTTCTAATACAATGGCAAGAAAGTATTAGGAATCTTTGACCTGATTGCATACAATCTTCAATTGCTAATTTTAGGCACTTGTTTTGCTCCTTCTGACCTTGATCCTCTAAGATTTGATATCTGGTCGTGTCTCTTGTCCCTTGTACTATTCTGATCAACTGGCTATGAAATTGTTGCTTTGTTCCTCTAAATCTTTCCTTCTTTACACTGAATTTCACTATAGTCTCCCCATACATTGTTCTCATCCACATGCGCAAAATGGGGTTTTTGACCTCCTTTTAAAGATTGTAAAGACCTCGGGTTAGGTATGGATCTACGATCCATATTGAATCTCAAATTCTTGCTCATTCCTTGTATTTTTCTCATTGGTTGCATGCCTTCTCCATTTTTCTGATTGGCTACATGTAGATCATATAGGCAATGTAAAAGATTCATCCTTATCCTTTTTCTCCTTTGAAATCCTTCTATGTCGGCTCCAAAAATGGTTTACATCTGAGTTTGTGAGGGCACAAACTTATATGTTGATTTTGTATTACTCGACACATACTGGACTACTAGTGCTCGACACACATACTATCCTGGATTGCTTGGCACCTATTACACTTTGTCTTGCTCAACACATATATGATTTTGACTCACTCGACATATAAAGCATTTTGACTTGCTCGACATCAACTATGACTTGGCACCTATATGTCACTCGACACTTACATATTGCTCGGCACTTGAAGTCACTCGACACTTGTTGGAATTCTGACTCAGCACACATTGTGGCTCGGCATACATAGTGTACTCGACTTCAATGTAGAAAGTGATTAAATGTGTTGACACTCAAATGTCAAAACCATCTAAGGACCAACATAACTTAAAATAATCTCAGCTGGGAGACCCTTAGAAATATCAATATCAACCAAAATCCTAGCATAAGTGGAATAAAAACACTCAAAAGATTAGGAGTCCAACAAACAAAAATCCCTTAAAGCCTCGCCAATTTCCTTAAAATAGAATCCACCCAAACATGAAGAGGAAGATTAGGAAGCCTTACCCAAGTTGGCATTTTGTAGAAAGACTCAGTTAGATGGTTAAAATCTGGATGTCATGGTTTAACCATCAAAGGAAAATAATTCTCCCAAGAAAAGACCTGATCATAGAGAATGACTGGTGCAGGAGCACCTAGGGTAAGGTAAAGCCCTAAGTCTAATTTTGGTTTATAGATGATCTAACCAACCATTTGGATAATAAGGACTAATGATAAATTCCCAATGCGTGCTTAGGAGGTTTGCTTTGATAGGTTTTGGATTAGGAGTCTAATTTTGTCAATTAGGTCTTGATAATGGAAAAATTGCAAAAGTTTCTCTAAGAGGCAAAATGAGGTGAAATGCCATAAAAGGGGGCAAAGACTGTGTAAAGATGGCCCTTAGATGTTCTAAGGTCATCCTAGAAGGTTTGACAACATTCTACCCAAGTTTGAGGAGTCTAGGAGCAATGTTGCAAAAGTTGTCAAAAAATGGCATTGACAACTTTACAATTTTGCAAAATTGCTTGACAAATTTTAGGTAGTTTTTGTAAAACCAATGAATTGGGCAGTTATGGTTCAAACTGTAGGCTAGAATGGAGTATGAGGTCTATTTAAGACTTCTCCAACTCATTTCCAAGGGTTGGACAGTTGGGTGTACATACAACACCTGTAGTAGGACATTTTTATGCATTTAAAGCATAGTTTTGAAGTTTGATTGGAGTGTTTGGATTGAATAAGGAACTATTTTTGATGGAGTAGTATTTTGTGTTTATGCCTTGAATCTGTGTGTAGTTGTTTTGTTTTCAAATAAGCATTTGATAGGGTTTAGAAAACTATTTGTTTCTAGTAATCCTACTGTCTAGTTTTGTGTTGCAAGAATGAAATGGCCTATGGCTTGAGTGTCCTTGGTCTAAACACCATGGCTCTTGGAGACCAATAAATAGCCTTTGTACATAGTGTAAATAAAGTTTGTGGAGGTTGTAGAAGGCCAAATGCTATTTTAACAAGCGAGCCCTAGGCAAGCAGACAAGCTTGGCAAGGTGCAAGGAGATGCTTGTAAAGAGGTTTTGTGATGAACATGTGTTTGGCATGGGTCAATCTTGAGTTGGCAATGTAGGAGTAGTGCATTAAGGGAGCAAAACTTAAAGGAGGAGGTTGGGAATGGAGTTTAATTCCTGTGGAGGAGAAAACACTAACATTGCCTATAAAACCCTTAAAAGTAGGGTTTTCTAAATCTATGCTATACGAACATTACTGGAGCCCAAGATTTGCAAATTTTTTAAGGGTTGGTCATAAGGAACAAAAGTCTAGTATACAACAAGGGGCTTTATTAAGGGTTTTTGGGAGTTATAGCACTTTCCTTGTTTCTAGGAGGGCTAATAGGGGCTCTTAGGGCTACAAGGCCTAACTAGTCAATTTGGTGATTTGTGTGAAAGAAACTTGGAAGAATGGTGCAAAATGATGGGAAATGAGTCAAGAACCTCAATAGGAAGGTTTAGCCTTGTTTTTGAGGCACTTGGTACATTTAGGGAAGTTTTGGCAATCTAGGCCAAAGAATGCGTAGTAGGTAAATTGGGAGAATGACATAGATATTTGAATTCTTGGGTGAGTTTCTTGGAGAAAGAGGGATCCTCTAGGTTAGGGTTAGGAGAGAAAAACCCTATAGTGGGCTAGGAGTAGCTCGGGAAGAGCTAGAAAGCTCTTAGTTGAGGAAGCTCCCCATCAAAGACCTTCCTATCCTTTGGATTGAGGAAAGAAATAATGAATAAACCTTTGACCAAAGGGAAGATCTCAACAATAGCCATAATATATGGATCCTATTGCTGTGAAATCCATGCATGAAGATTTGAGAGAGTGGGCCAAAAACCCTTAAAGTGACGAATAATAGAATCCTTGGAGAGATCCCTAGTACATTCCTCAATTTCTACAAGCAACACATCCTTAGATTAAATGATATTGGCTTCTAGGTGGGAATTGGAAGAGAGACAACAGGTTTTGTGGCCTTTTCCAAACCCCCACCCTTGCACAAGGATTGAGCTTATAAAAACAAGATTGATAAGAGTACTCTTTAACCAAGCAATGATAATTTTGATTCTCCAAACGATTTTAACCCCAATGCAATCTTTTTAATAGTAATTAAGACTAAACTATGCAATATAATACTCTTTTCTCCCTTAATTTTTTTCTCAAGTCAGAAGTTTTTCCTTCTTTTCTTTGTAAATTAGAACACATTAATTCCCTCTCTATATAGAAGAGGAGGAAAAAAACCATTAATTTCAAATTAATGGTTAAAGAAAAAAGAAAAGGAAAATTGTAACGTTCACCAGGCCCAAAGATAGCCTCCGAGGAGTTTTCATTGACAGAAGAATCGCTTTTGAACGACATGAAAAAAAATTCAGTTTAATCCACAAAATCTTTGATTGGATGCCGTGAAGGCCTCGGACGCCGGTGGGGAAGCAAATTTTTAAGCGTGGTCATAATTTGGCTATCATTGTAGCCAAGTGAAGCTCTGGTATGTAGGGTTTATCAGGAAAAAAGGATACACAGACATTTTTGTTGGCCATATCTATAAAATTAATATTCATAGCAGCTGCTCCTATGGAATTACATTTAAATTTGAAGCAAGAAGCACATGCTACATTCAATAAAAATATGCCAAAGTTTATTATCACTGTTGTAACCTTTTATATTTTTAAGTGCTTTCTGTTATCTTAAGACCTATTTAGGCGGGAAGATTTTGAAAGGAATTTTTGTGGATTGGCACGGGAATTGATTCATTCATTGAAACTGACCAGGAATTGGGATGAATAAAAGAGCAAATGGATTTGGTGTATAGATACCATTTTACGCCTTCTTGTATGGTATGGAGGCGGAGATGGAGGGGCATATGCCATTGCTGTGCAGGTGTGGAGCTCAACAGAAAAAAACAAGTGGTCTTCATGGGCTCCCCTATTGTATGTGTGCGTGGTGTAAAACGTGTGCAATTAATTTACGTACTTCAACATTTTGGTATGACAAAGAAAATGACATTGTCTCCAATTCCATACAGGTGGCTGCCAATGCGCTGGACAAGTTACTTGATGCATCTCATTCAGAGCGCTCTATTTTCGATGTAGGATTTCTTCTTACTTTTACAGGCATTGAGCTAAGATATATACATTTCTTTTTCGGATATATTTTGAAGGAAAAAAGAAATAGTAACTCTGTTGGAGTTCAATTGAAGATAATCTTTCGTAATTTGAACTCTGCGAGAGTGTCATTTCACTCTATCTCTGACTTCTGTTCCAAACCTGTAATAACAACCCTAGATTTTGTTGTGGTTCATCTACCATGTAATAATTAAACTTCTTGCATGTCACAATTTACAGAACGACATTTTCTGTAGCGTGAAATGGAACACTGGTGGTAAATAAATGGCATAAGCTATCCCAAAGAATCATTTTATACAAGGTAAAAACAATCATATTAGAGGAATTGTATGCTAGATCACTTGAATGTCGCAAAGACATAAACGTGAATGGTATAAGCATACAGGTTATATTGCATTGATATTGGCTATTGCATTCCAGGGAAAATGTGACTAGTGAAGTTGGGTTTGATGGTAATGGTGTGATGAATCTCTTGAATGTTAGGTTTATGATGATCCATAGAACAATCACTGATTGTGATATTAAAATTGAAACATAGACTTGTAGGACTTGTACAATCAAAGCAGGACACGACAGATGAAAGCAGCTTCTTATCAACCACCCTAACTGTCGTTGTTAGATCTCTTCTTGCATTGTTTTGTTTTATATTATTAATATATTACTAACCAAGTAGTTTACTATAATAGGACTTTATCATGCATGGAACTGAGAATAAATAATGAATATTCATCATATTACTATTAATATCTGCTCTTCCCACTAAACTTGAGTTTCAGACTCATGCACATCAGTAGGATGCACATCTTCATATCTCTAACTGGTCAGTTACATTGTTGATTTTGTTGGCTCTTTCACTACCTTGTGCTACAGAGTTGTATGTTTAGTAGTAACGTCTTTTGGTCATATTCCTTGACTTGCAAAATTGGGGATAGTTCTTTTGGGTTAACTTCTGTTGTTGGGAAATTTGGGTAGTTAAACAATTGGAATAACCGAGGGAGTTACAAGGGTGCAACGGTTCGCCTCGCACCCCCTCGGGCATTATATGTATGAACTCTCTTCATAGAACGGGATATGGATACTGATGTAGGAGCTTCGAGCTTGAATTTTGGTGGAGTTATGCTTTTCATGGTTAGGGATGTGTTGGAGACACATTGGGGAACCTTTCCTCATGATTGCATAGAGATTGGATGGATTGAGATGAAGTTAGAGCTGTTTTACCTTGCTACTAGAGTTGTATGTTCTGGTTTCTGTGTGCCTGTTGCGGGTGATGTAAATAATTTTGCGCAATGTTTCTGAAGCTGAAAATTTCATGGATTGAAGAGGGTCTAGAGTACTATCTATGGTCCAAGGCGCAAGTCCTAATTCATTATGAGTTGGGAGATATGGCCATTTTACTAACGCATCGATTTTTTGCCAATTTCGCGACGGGTTTCTGTGCGTGAATTTTGGGATGGATGCACACTTATCCTTAGTGAATCAGCCTTTGTGCACTTAAGGAGTTGTAGAGGACCTAAATTAATTCCTTCAGTTCAAAGCACAAACTCTAATTCAATTAGAGCTAGGAGATATCGCCGTTTTCCTCGAACATTGATTTTCGGGTAGTTTTCGCGGAAACGTGTGGAGTTTTTGTCTTGCGCAATTTCGTATGAGGAAATGGGATCTTGTTAAGATAGTGAAATGTTATTGTGTCATGTGTGGACCTAAATATAACTTGTCATTTAGTTTTGTTCCTATTTGTTATAGTTTTGGTTTACTCTTCCAAGGTGCACCTTTGTAATTAAATGCTTGACTAGCTGACTTGCGGCTTAGTTGGCTATTTAAGGAGGGCTTGGGTAGTGTCTTAAGCATAATAGAAGGAGAGGGCAATTAGGTTCAGAGTGGGAGCTAGAGGGCAAAGATTCAAGTTGGAATCTGGAATAAGAGTTTGTGAGAAGAGCTAGTGGCTGCGGTTTAGAAACAAGGAGGTTGCTTGGTGGCTTGCAAGCATAAGTTGAGATCTTGGAGGTTTCTACTAGATTGCTGTTATGCTACAGATTTGGGTTAGCTAGGAATTGAGTGGGATTTTGAGGGATCTTGGGGAACTATTGTATTTTCTTTGTATTTGGCCATAATAGGGAAGGCCTTACAGCCCGACACATTGACTGTATCAGTTGTTTTATGAATAGAGAATTGCAAATTGGTATTAGATCTTGTGTTATTGTTTAATTTCTGCTGTGTGGTTATTTGCTGGGGTTTAGGATATCTCCATTGGGGATTCTCCTGCCTTGCACTGCATCATGTGGAGATACTATTGTATATGGTGATCAATGAATAAATAAAATGTTGTTGAGTTCTCTCTATATTCTATGCCGAATACCTTGCTTTTCTATCTGAATGCAATAAGTTCCTGTTACCCCATGAGGGTAAACATTTTCCGTTGTTGTCGACTGAATCTAGGAAGTGACAAAGGTATGGAATAGGGTGGATAAATGGGATTACCTATTAATGAGAATATCATAACCAACAAAGATGGAGTTATAAAGCTTTTCAAAGGGGAACATATTAGAAAGGTCATAGTTGCCGTTGCACCAAAAGACGACCTGTCAATGACTAATACAATCAATAGTCTTGTAGAACCACAGGAGACGGTTAAGCCATGTCGCGAATCCTGCGAGGGACACTAGCCCACTGCCAACAATCCCCCTCCTAGTGTCACTTGTGTTGAAGTATAGTATCATTGAAGTGATATACTCATTACTTTGAGTATTTGTATTCATGATTTAAATGAACATTGTTTTATGTCTCATATTACTGATAAAAATATATGTGTGTGTGTGTGTGTGGTGTGTGTATGTCTATGACTTACATAAGCTACGAGACATGACTTTGTTGTTGTTTACCGTATAGGTAAAGAGATCAACACATACAGACAATGAACACGAACAACAGAATTATATTCGCATATGCCAGACATACAATATGCTTCATAAGATTCGCAATAGTAGATGAATGATGATTTACAAAGATCCTAGACGGGCTATAAATACTACTGCCGAACCTTCCCGAAGGAGTCTGTCGGTCACAAATATTCTATCCACTACAAACTATTTACCGACGATGTCGGCTACAAAATACAGAAACACCGCCGGACATCACCTCGTCGGCTACAGAATATAGAAACACCGCCGGACATCACCTCGTCGGCTACAAAATACAAAACACAAAACACCGCCGGACATTACCCCGTCGGCTACAGAATCACCGTCGGAACCATCCAGTTGGCTGACACCATCCCCCCCAAAAAGAAAAGTCGTCTCCGGACGACAATTACAAAATATCTGAGACAAATTAACAAACAAAATATATCATCAGAGTGACTACAACAAGAAAAATCTGCTTCTATCACATCACTTCACTTTGTCTCGTGCTTATAGCCTCTGCTAACACAATATTGTCTCCTCAAGCTGACCTTGATAGCCACCTGTGCAGCTTTCTCTGCTTTCAACACTGGGTCCACTAAGCTAAGTGTCGCTGCACTGCCTCCAACTGGATGATTAGCTCCTCCCGAGCTCTCTACGCATCCACCAGGACAACCTCCCGGTCAACACCTACTCCCAGTGCCTCGGTCCACAAACAGTCCATGCCTGCAGCAACTTCAACTCTTTTGAACTGGTCAGACTCCCACGACTGATATCCGCCACAACTGGGGGTTCAGGGGGCAACGCCCCCGGCGGGGTCGAGGGGCAGTGCCCCCGCGGGGTCCTGGGGCATCGCAGTACAGGGCGGGGTCGAGGGTCAGTGCCCCTCGCCGCCGCCAAGACCAAATTGGCACTTCGCAACCCACAGAGAAATGCACGGAACACACCATTTCTGTCATTTTATGCCGATTCCACACTCTTTCTGGCAACCACTGATGCTTCCCCTTCCCTTTGGCATTATCTGTCACTCATTCTGAACAACTTGATTCTGTCGTCGTTTTTTCTTTTTTTTTTCTTTTTTAGGCTATTGGCTTGAGCTCTACAACACGCCAAATTCCAAATTCCGTTCTTCAAGAACGCCTCAATATGAACTCTGAAATCAAATATTCTCCACCTCAAAATCCTTAATTGCGGTAACATACTCGTAGCTTAAAATAACATTTTGCTTCGCATGCTCTGGTTCGCGGATCAAGTCGCTGCAATGGCTGCCTCAGAATCCCTTAGCCTCACGTGAGGAAGTGGAGGCACGGCAAATTGGAAGATCTCTCGAAACCCTTTGTTGACATGCAATTTGCAGGAAAGCGCCAAATTTTCCTCCACGCCGGCAGGAAAAAGCTTGTGCTGTTTGTCTTTACAGCCCTGCGGACTGTTGCGAGACCCTGCTAACAGACTTTCAAGTCGCTGTTGTAAGCATCCCCCGCGGAAAGAAAGCAGTTATAGTTTTCTGTCCGGAAGCATTTATAATTTTCTGCCCGCGGGAGTCATTTTATTCCACCCGCGGGGCTTTTCACTTACGGCCTTTGCTTCTTTTTACACCCGCGGACAGACTGCCTTTTTTCACCCACGGACAGACTGCCCATGGGGCCTTTCTACACCCGCGGACAGGCTGCCCGCGGGGCCTGTCTTACTTTTTTTCTTTTTTTTCTTTTTTTTTTCTTTTTCAATTTTTTTTTTCTTTTTTTTGTTTTTAATAAAAATACAGAGGTACCTCAGTTTTGCCTCCAGGCGTCGCCATTTTGCAATGACGACGGAGTCAGCTGGCCATCCTGTGATAGCGACGGAGTCTTCCTGGCACCATATATTTTGAATTTGGATCCGTTGACTGCCGGAGGTACCTTCTGCCCGTCCAAAGTTGATAATCTGATCGCTCCATTGTTGCCGACCTTCTGAATCTAATATGGTCCAACCCATTTGCCCTTAAACTTTTTCACTTTGATTTCATTCTGACCATCGTACGCCTTACGTTTGTTCTGTGCCACCTCCGTCGCCCACTGTGCCTGCGGTCGTTGCGCAACTGGATTATTTCCTTGCTGTCGGTGCCCTTCCACTAATTTTATGCTGCGGTGTAACCTTTTCTTTCCGCGCGGTCCATTCACCATGTACCGGACAGTGGGATCTTTCTTTTTTCTGTGTTCAAACTATATGTTCTTCCCCTCAGCTTCAGCCATGGCAGCTTTTCCTTCTTCCGCTTCCTTGCATTTTTCCGGACATTCACTTTCCTGTGTTTTGTCACGTTCGTCGACCGTTAACATATTGCAACTCGAAAACAGTTCGTAGTCTTCTATCTGCCAGTGGAACAGGCCATTCACCAAGTCCAAGTCGTCGTCATTCGATCTTCCATCAAGTCTCAATACTCCCTCTTCGTCTGGTTCCATTCTCCTCTTTGCTTCGTCGTGACTCTTTGAATCTGACGATGCTGCCTCCTCACCGACCATTTGTGTATGTAGGTCAATTGTGAATCTTTTGCCTCCGTGCTCCATTGATAGGGTATTTCGTTTCCAATCATGTTTTACTTTTGCTTGCACCAACCAATCCCGTCCCAGAATAGCATCATATCCTTTTCTTTTTAATGGAATGACCACAAAATCCAATAAAAATGGTTGCGTACCAATTGTTACCGGTTGCGCTTTCAAGATTCCCAACGGTTTGATTCCATGTTGGTCTGCCGTGAGCAACTGAAATGCAGGTGGTCACAATGTTGGCTTTCCCAACTTCTTCCAAGTATCCTCCGGCAACACATTCACGTCGGACCCTCCGTCGACAATTGTGTCTGTCAAAACATTTCCCAAAATCCCCATCTCGACGACCGCCGAATGCCGTCCGGATGTGAGTGCCAGCAGCATTGGGTCTGTTGTCATCACTTTTCTACTATCCCTTCCTGTGTCCTCCGGTGCTTTCGAAAACGGTGTATGATTCAGAATGGCCATCCGTAACTGGGGAATTGTGAGAAGGAGGTCACTTATCTTGATCGGTATCTGCGTTTGTAAGATCTGTCGTACAATGTTTTGTTCTGTGAAGTTCCTTGCCAAGGTGCCGGTGATATCCTTCAACTGAGATGTCCCCGCCGACGATGCCTTTGCAATGTCCGCCTGCGCTTCCCCCACTTTTCTCTTTTCCTCCACTTGCCTCCGTGTAATTGCCAGAACCTCCTCTACATCTGTGCCAACAGTGATCAAGTTTACTCCAGCCTTTGGACACTTGGAATCTTCGTGATCGCTGGGTCCACACCATCTGCATAATAATTTCGGTGTGTTTGCCGCTGTACAATCCCGTGCAAAATGACCCCACAAATTACACTCTCGACATTGAACGATCGGCCGTCCGTTTGCATCATACTGAGTTCGACTTCGGCTCCCATTATTATTGTTATTATTTTGCCCTCTGTTATTATTCCTGTATCCTTCGGATGTAGCACCGACGGTATTCGTGTTTCCGCTACTACTCGACGGGGAAGCCTCCTGTGTGAGAAACACCTGCGGAGATCCTCTTGTCTTCATGTTAAAGGTGCACTCCTTTGTCGAATGGCCCATGATCTGACAAATGTCACAGAATTGGTTCTTTAGACACGATCCTTTAGTATGCTCGTCTGTCTTACACTCCGTGCACCGCAGCTCACTGCCTTTTGGCTCCTTCTGCATGTTTTTAAATTCCTTCATCATGCGAACCATATCCTTCTGTAGGGCATGAACCTTCTTGCTGTTGCCTTCGTCGTCATTGCTATCATCTCCGGCAGACTCGTCGTCATCAGAATTAGAGGAGCTAGTTTTCTTCTTCTTTGTCTTCTGTTCACTTTCAAGGTCCAGTGCTCTGTTATACGCATCCACATATGATGACAGTGGGACAATTTTCATTTTCTTCTGCAATTTCGATCGTAGGCCGTCCACGAACCATCTTTTTTGCAATCTGTCCGCCAACTTGCTTTCCATTTTGTTCATTAAGTCTTTTAATCTCCTGGCGTAGACGCGGACAGTTTCGTGCTTCCCTTGTTTGGTATTGAAAATCTCCGCTACGATTTCATTATCATCCCGCAAGAGTTTAAATTCCGCCAGGAACTCCTTTTTAATGTTATCCCAGGTATCCAGCTTTTGTGGATCTGTATCCGAAAACCAATCAATTGCGACACCTCGCAGGGTTGCCAGAAATTTCCTAACCCATTCGTCGGCATCTGTGATTCCATTTGCCCGCCAGATTATCTCACATGTCTTACAATGTCGGATGGGGTCGGCTGTACCATTGCCTTCAAATTTCGGCAACTTTTCTTTGGGTCCCGCCATCACAACATAGGAGGTCTGCATGGTCACACCGGAGGTTTGCACTCCTACATCGGTGATCGGCACTCCCACACCGGCGGTCGGCGCTCCCACACCGGTAGTCTGAACTCCCACACCGGCGGTCGGCACTCCCACACCGGCGGTCGGTACTCCCACACCGGCGGTTTGCACTCCCACACCGGCAGTCTGAACTCCCGCACCGACAGTCTGAACTCCCGCACCGGAGGTGTCGATAGCTGCGAACCTTAGTGAAGAAAAAGGATCCTCTGAAATTGTTTCCTGTGAAAGTCTATCTCGGACGAAGAGGTCACTCCACGCTCGTGCTCCCTCGGCACTGCGAGCCGTGCGAGTTGATGCTCTTCCCTCGGCAAACACAAATTCAAGAACTCCTCCCGTGCTTCTTCCACCAATTCCACCCGCTGTCGAGTCTCCTCCAACAATTCCTCCGCACTTCGGTTTCCATCGGCAATCTTCGGAAATCTTCGTCGGCGTTCGGCTTGCTGTGCTAGAATTAAATTCTCCTGCGCAGTACGGATTCCATCTTTTCCCTTCGCCTTATTCTGTTCCTTGTTAAGCTGATTTGGCATTAATATTCATTCCTCCCACCTTCTAGATTCATAAGGCAACGACGCCAAATGTTTACCGTACAGGTAAAGAGATCAACGCATACAGACAATGAACAGAACAACAGAATTATATTCGCATACGCCAAACATACAATATGCTTCATAAGATTTGCAATAGTAGATGAATGATGATTTACAAAGATCCCAGACAGGCTATAAATACTACCGCCGAACCTTCTCGAAGGAGTCCGTCGGCCACAAATATTCTATCCGCTACAAACTATTTATCGACAATGTCGGCTATAGAATACAGAAAGATCGCCGGACATCACTCTGTCGGCTATAGAATACAGAAACACCGCCGGACATCACCTCGTCGGCTACAAAATACAAAACACCACCGTCGGCTACAGAAACACCGCCAGAACCATCTAGTCGACTGACAGTTGTAGCCTCTGTTGGATTGATTTTATTAAAGCTACCTCATTGATGATAAATTGTCCTTAAGATATATATATATATATATATATATATATATAATGTAATAGAATATATATTATATATTATGCATTATATATCTTATATATATATATATATATATATATATGATATATGTAATATAATATGTATTATATATATTATGCATTGTATATTATTATATAATAATATAATAATATAATATAATATTACATATATGGTTAATATATTAATATTATATATATGTTGAAGGTGAGTTATACATATAGTTATTTATAATCTAAATGGTGATTAACAATAGAGACATGTCTCTTAATGTTTCTTGAAGAGACATGTCTCCTCTCATATTTATATGAGATCCAAATCTGCATTTGGAAATCATCAATTATAATGGCAATGATTATACATTTGCAAAAACGATTTTAGTTACTTTAACATGGTATTAGAGCCAACTGCAAATGTAAGACATGACATGCTGAATAAGTGACTATCTGATAACCAAAATAAAACACAAGAGAGATATACACAGGGAGAAAAATAACCCTAAAGTAGATGTTTCCAAGGTCGAGGAGAGGACATTTAATATGCAATCATCCTCCTTTAACATGGTATCACAGTTTAAATTAATTTAATGAGAGAAGTTTGGAATATGAACTTGAACAATGATAAGATGTAAATATTCAAGTCAATCCCTGTGATCTTTGGAGAAGGAAATATTAAGTATAGATTGCCTATTAATCCCTGTAGTCTCCAGTAGCTGACAATGAACCGATCATTAATACATTCATCCCTCTGTACATGTTGACCAGCTTGTGTACTTGACTGCAACACCTCTTACCTGCGATGGCAACATTAATGAATTGAATGTGCAAGTATGAGCCACTTTCAAATGGGCGTTTCTTTTGCATGTAGCATACCATGGCATTCATTGGTAGTGTTGGAGGAATCTTTTGTTTCTGCATTAATGGAAGTTTGCTGGTCTTCCATTTTTATTTGTGTCGTATATGATATGGTGGTCATCTCCTAGATGGCTGAAGGTGAAATGACTTGTATGATAATAGTCACCACTCCTCCTCATTCCTAGAATCACAGTGCGGGAGTCCTTTGTATTGTTGGCAACAGTCTCGTTGAGTATATCTACTCTCTTCATTAGAATTTATTATACCAGCAATAATACAGGTCCATTGTGCATCAAGCTTTGTAGAGATATTGGTCTTCGCCGACAATGTTCATCTATCCATATTGTTTTATGCTAAAGGATTAATAACAGAAAGGGACAATGTGTCTGGTGAAATGATATGACAGACTTGTAATTGCTGACAGTTTTTTTTTTTTGAAATAAGCATTCTATCTCTATGATTGATCTGGTGGAAGTTTTCTGTTTTGAGGGACCAAGCATAGCTCTTTTTTGTCAAATTGAACAAGTGGTGTTTATATGAACCGAACCACGCACATAGTAGCAACAGTTCGCGGGTTAGGGGCCAGTCTTGTCCTGGAAGCAGTTTTTAATAGACTTCGATTTATTCTTCACTTTTCTGGCTCTGTTTTTCCCCGGTCCTATCCTTAGATAGAGTATATAAAAATAGAGACCATGGACAACTCTCTTCTTATTATCGTGAATCAGAGGGTTGTTATCATGTCTTCTTCAAGCATCACATTTGATTTTTTTGTCTGCTTCAGACTAATATATGATCAATGTGAGATCATTCTTAGTGTAGTAATCACCTATATGTAATTATTTGTTAGTTACCTTTTGTATGACAACAAATGAAATCAATGTTTCATTTTTCAAGTATTGAAGAATTAGGAAGGCCGTTTGTTTTTTTACGTCACTTGCATAACTTGCTTCCCATGTCAGCAACCCTGAGTAGAGAAAAGTCTACGAAGATTATTTGTGGCTTATAATGCCTGCATGGATTCTCCTTAACCGATACCTATTAAATCACATGACACACAGGCATAATATGTAAGTTATAAACACCTTGATCATGGAGAGATGTCACACGTGGACCGATATGTGAGTAAAGGTTCTTAAACAAATAAATTGGAGGACACGTATGCATCATAACGTCAAAAGAAGTAAATTCATGTGTCATTCGACTTATTTCAAAGGCAGTCAAACTCCAAGGTTAGGTCGTTTAGTCCAAAGCGATATAAATGGATGTGGATAAAGAAGTGTAAAAGAGGAAAATAGATAAATAACAAGATAAGTATTTTTTAATTTTCAATGTTACTTTTAATTATTTTCTTATAAGTGATCTTTACAAGGAAATAATATAGATTTAGAAGTTTGAACATATGCATACATGTTCAAAATATATTTTATTGGAATGGTCTTATTATGTAGATTTATTATTCTTATTTCTATCCGAGCTCTATACCTTGATCTTTTCCTTCGAGAATGTTATTGTAGGAAGAGAGATTGAGATTTAGAAGGAGACTAACATTTCATTAAAGGCAACCTTGAAAGAGAGGGAGAAAATAGAGGATATGACTTAGTCAACCTTCGGTGATCTTGATCTTAAATTTGGAATACATAGATTGCAAAATATTCATTCATGTGGCACAACCATAATCACTTAAGATATTGGCATATTGTGGACGAGTTTGAGAAAATGAAAGGACATGTTAGTTTCTACTATTAAGCCTAATAAATTTTTGGAGCTCCAATGGATGAAAAGAGCAAGTTGGGATTTAAAAAGAAGTTGTCAAATTTGATGTGATATAAAAGTGTTCAACGATATAAGAGTGAGAATTTTACATTGACGGGGGAATAATAGGCAATTTTTCATTCTCACTTGAACCATCCTTAGAAAAGGAGATATTCCATGACCCTCATGGGTAGATAAGTACTTGTATCTTTTACATTTATCTATTCATTTATTTGTAATTCTATACATACTATAGGGTTATTTGCTTTGATCTTTTCCTTTATGTTTGAGGATATTCTTACAGGAAAAGAAGGTTGGTACTTCACATATGCTACCAAATATTGTGCAGACTAAATCTAATGATAGTAGTTCCAAAGATCCTGATGATTAAGATGGATAAAGTGAGACTCTTGAAGAAAACATCTTTGATGATTAAGATTATGAGATTCTTCTACATAAAGAGGGAGTATGACAGTTCTTCGAAGGCAATGCTGGAGCTTAGAAGATTGATACTTAGAGGGAGTCTAGAAATACATGTGGGTGACTGCATGATGTTGATGGGCGTACTTCTACATATATCATGAGGGAGTGATGAGTTTGACAGGCATCCTTGGGTAAAGAGAGTTTCTAAGGAAGTAATAAGAGGATCTGACTTCCCAGGATCGATGTTCAGAGGGAGAAATTTTTGAGATGCAATCCTTTGTGGATGATATCTTCTCTATGAGGAGAAGTTCTAAGAGAAATTCTTTATAATGTGCTCTCCTCTATGAGAGAGAATTATAAGGTGAAAACCCTTTGTACCACCCTATGACTGGGTTCATGGTAGTTACTATTTTACATATGATATGTAATGAAAGGTGACGATCTTTCATTGACATATATAAACAGAAGGTAACCATTATAAGATGATGATCTTATAAATGGTAGACCTGTTATCATGGTTTTTTGGGCCGGATTTTGTCGGACACCATGATAACGAACAAACACAAGGTAATTTTTGTAAGATGACGATTTTGGAAATGATAGGCCTGTTATCATGGACATTTTTAGATATTGTTTCAGACAATTAGAGATCATAAATAACGAATCCATTATGATTACGCTAGATATTGTTTCGGACAATTAGAGATCATAATATATGTTATGATAGCGTTCATAACATTGTGATTGTAGTTATTTGACAAGTCACTATTTTAGAGCGTTAAAGTCAGATAATATGTTGTGTATAGATATCTTTAATTTTGATGTCTCATAAAATGTTCTTGTTACTTCTCTCTAGCTAAGAGGGAGTGTTGAAGTATAGCATCAATCGAAGTGATATACTCATTACATTGAGTATTTGTATTCATGATTTATATGAACATTGTTTTATGTCTCATATGACTGATAAGAATATGTGTGTGTGTGTGTGTGACTTACATAAGCTACGGGACATGACTTTGTTGTAACCTCTGTTGGATTGATTTTATTAAAGCTACCTCATTGATGATAAATTGTCCTTAAGATAAGTATCTTATATATATAATATATATTATATATGTAATATAATATATATTATATATGTAATATAATATATATTATATATATTATATATATATATATATATATATACGTATATGTAATATAATATGTATTATATATATTATGCATTATATTATTATATAATAATATAATATTATATTACATATATGGTTAATATATTAATATTATATATATGCTAAAGGTGAGTTATACATATAGTTATTTATAATCTAAATGGTGATTAACTATAGAGACATGTCTCTTTATGTCTTTTGAAGAGACATGTCTCCTCTCATATTTATATGAGATCCAAATCTGCATTTGGAAATCATTAAGTACAATGACAATGATTATTCATTTGTAGAAACAGTCTTAGTTACTTTAACAACTCGCCGTGGCGTGCAAGATTCGAATCTGTGACCAAGCTCTGATACCAATTATTAGAAAGGTCAGAGTTGCCATTGCACCAAAAGATTGACTTGTCAATGCTCGATACAACCAATAGTCTTATAGAACCACAAGAGGTAGTTAAGCCATGTTGCGAATCCTGCGAGGGACACTAGCCCACTGCCAACTGAACATGCCCTGATACAGACTTCCACATTCTGTTTTGGGAGACCATTGAGACTTTTGTACGAAGGGAGGCTACATAGGAAGTAGTTGCTGAGGATACTGTGTGGGACGCATTGAACATAAGCCCTGTTGCAAATAGGCTATTGCACCACCTACCTCATTTGTTAGCACAAGCATCCCTTGCTCAAAGGAATCGAAGGGAGGAAATCAAGTGGGAACAAAGCTGACAATAGATCTTGCAAAATTTTTCCGAAAATAACTAGAGGGAGGAAGAAGAACGCGATGGAAGCCGACGTAGGACCAATCCATGAACTTTCAACCTCTGAGAAGGGAGAATAAAAAATGACACTGTAAACTTCAACTTGTAATGACGAAGTCGCACATTTGACCCACATTGTACAGAAACATGAATTAATAAAAAGTGTTATGTTTAAACATGATGTTTTGTTAGAGAATTGATGCCTAAATTGTTGAATAAAGATAGTAATAAGATGGAAAAAACGAATGCCTTGGAAGCCACACATGAAGCTCTAATCTTCGCATGACAAATAGAATGCTGATGGAAGTTAAGGCAACTTGCTAAGGGACAACTAGCCGAAGGGTTTCCTGAAGGAGATCACATAGGTGTCATGGAAGGGGACCACGAGGGTGTTATAGGAGGTGCAACAATCGAAGGGGAACACTACTGTTTGCCAAAACAATGACAACTAAGAAGTAGGTAAGAATTACTTGAGGAAACACAACAAAGGCTAAATTTGATTGGGGAAACACAAGAGCAATTTATAAACCTATCTCGCACAGCATAGGTGGAGGAAACTCAAAGTAGGAGTGAAGAGGGAACCAATGTTGTTGGAGGTGCTAAAGCGACACAAGCGTTGGGTAGCCAGGACACTGTTTGTTCCTAACTCACTGAAGTAGGAAATACAATCCGGTAGCCAAAACTTTCTATCCAACCCCACCACATCTTAGTGCAATATAGGCAAAGCGGGTGTATAGACATAGACCTTGCCACCACCACAAGGGGGCACAACCAGTACAACAACCATTAGTTATGGCCTCAAACAAGTAGAAATTGCTCAAGTTCATGGGCCATCCAAAAGAGGATCCTGTCCACCATTGCCGAACTTGCACGACTATCTGGACGGCTAATGGAGTTACTGATTAGGATGAGTAGGTCAGACAATTTCCCGCTACACTAAGGGAGGGAGTCATTGGCTGGTACTTTGGTGTGGATAATTTAATGTTCCGTTTTCCCTTATTTCACAACCCTACTATTGATTATTTACCAGAGGTGCTAATGGAGGTGACCGTACGCTAGTGTTGATGGTAGAACCTGTTGTACGGTGGCAATAGGATACTATTATGAATGGCTGTACGGTATGGGAGTATGACCATACGGTGTTGGTAATTGAGCACAGATGATGTACGGTGAGGGGGACAAGTGAATGCAAGCCTGTGAGGCTGTATGGTATTACAATGAGCCATACAGGATTGGCCGTACGGTGTTACTACGAAATGACTGTGTGCCAATCCAGAGTTTGTAGATTTGTGTAGTTGTACGGAAGAAGATTTGGGGGTAGTGGAGTGAGTTTGAACAATACAACCTTGAACAAGATGAAATCCAACTAATGAAAATTGAACACAGGTATACTCAATTTATAATTGCAGATAGATGGTGCTTTGATTTGCTAGATCCGAGCAAAGTGTTACAGGCGACGGAATAGGGTGAGGGTTGAATCCCACTGAAATCAGACAAACCAAATAGGGAAGGTCTTTCACTTCCAAAATGGCCAACAACAGAGAACTCCAACAGGAATTCACAGTACGTAGAAAATAATCCAAAATGCATACCAACTACTACCTATAAGACGTGCTTAAATACCCGTCGGGGAAACCTTTTCCAGGGTGTATAAAGATAGCCAACAACAACACTTACCAACGAAAACTAAAAATTAAAATAGGTCCGAGATATATTAAATCAATTGGAACCACAAATACAAATATTAACTTGGGCCCATATTAATTAATTAAAGTAACTAATTAAAGGTCCTTTTATTATATTATTTAAATTTTGGGACTAGTTAATTAATTAATTAAATTAAATTATTACATTAAAAATTGGGGACATTATAGATAAAACCAAATTGACGGCATGAGTGGAGCTAAAGAAGGAATTTCAGACGAAATTCAAGTTATTGCGAGACGAAAATGAAATCCTTGCCAAAATTTACGGTATGCAACAAGGAAAGAATGAGTCTGTTAGAGCTTATCGACAACAGCTAAAGGAATTACTCAGAAAGATGGGGTGTGCACCATTAGATGAATTGAAGAAGCAATGGTTCGTTGAGGGATTGAAAACTTCCCTTCGAAAGAAAATGAAGATCGTACTTCCTACATCATAGGAAAATGCATACAATCGTGCAATGGATTTGGAGAGTGAAAATAAGACCTCCAAGAGAACCAAGTCATCGGATGATGAGTCCTCAGAGGAAAGCAATGATGAGGAATCAAGTAAAAAAGTACATGCCTTACAAAAAGACCTCCAAGGGATGATGAAAGAACTCAAGGCAACAAAAGGAGGATCCAACAAAACTGAGGAGGGTGAATTGTGGTGTACCGACTGCAGAGAAGTTAGACACACGACAGGTTCTTGTCCAAAGCAATCCTTTTGCAACATTTGCTAGATCATAGGACAGTCCACTTAAGAATGTCCTACAACATGAGGGCTAGGAACCAACAAGTGTTGTTTACACAGGAGTAACTTTCCACATTTGGAATTGATGCTCAACAAAATAACAATATTGTGTCATCTGACGACTATAGAAATAACCAACAGGACGGTTGAGGGAATAACAATAACAACAATACTCACACCTGGATCCAATGTGATGCGAAGAGAAGACCAATGATACAATGTAGAACTTGCAATTAGTGGGGACACTTTGCCCGTAATTGCCAGAAGGAGGAGACCCCACAAAAGCTGTGCAGATGGTGTGGGTCGGGAGACCTCGAGAATACTAACTACCCAAAATCTACGTCAACCTCCTTGACGTCGAAGGAAGAGGCATAGAGGAAGAAATCCTGGCAATCACACGAGCACAAGCCAAGAAGACCACATATCCTGACCCCCCTACGGGAAAGTAAAGGGCACTAGAGGAAAAAGGCCAAGATTGAGAAAGAATTGTAGGCCCGAAGGGAGCCAAGGGATACAACCGACACTTCTACCCAAGCAATGGTAGAACAAAGCATTTTGAGGCAAATGATGCAATTGGAAATACCTGTAAAGGTCAAAGACCTACTTGAGATGATGCCCCACCTAAGAATAACCCTACTAAGCACTTCAACCGCTCCAACTAGTAGAACGAACCGAGGCTCCTGGCGGTCCCACAACAGACCTAATGCTACTTACTATAAATGATGGATGAAACCCTGCTATAGTAGAGATGGGCATTTTGAACACCATTCTTACCGACACCCATTGTTGTGATGGGTCAAGAGTGAATGTTTTGTTCAAAGACACTTAGAAGAGCCTCTGGAAGCCAATGCTGTGGCCTTGATCTTCAACCTCTTGGGGGCTGCCCAACATGGCATCAAGCTTCTTGAAACCTTAATGGCACAACAAGTAACTATCGACAAACAACTGTTTACCTTGGACTTTGTAGTAACCCCTCTTCAACGGAAGGGATATGATGCCATCCTAGGGAGAAGGTGGCTGGTGATTGCCAAAGCTAATCATAATTGGAAAAAGAATATTGCTAACATTTATCAGACTTTACCTTTGAGAGATTGACTCTTAATTACTTAAGTAAATATTCTTATTCGAATCCTTTTACAAAATCTTATGGTGTAGTGATTGATATGATTGATATAGAACTTTAGAATCTATAGAATTATGAGGATAATAACGACAGATCAAAACTAGAGAAGGATCTCTCTCTCTCTCTCTCTCTCTCTCTCTCTCTCTATATATATATATATATATATATATATATATATATATATATATATATATATATATATATATATATATATATATATATATATATATATATTGCTGATACGACTACATTCAATTTTGAGCAACAAACTGCAAATATAATGAAAAGGCTTGATTGACCAATCACTCTTTACTTCTGAAGACTTGATGACCCAGTCGTTGCAAGCAATGAAGAGTAGTTGTTTGATTTTCCCGAATGCTGCAGAAGACAAAAGGCTTATTTGATTTATGTGTTTGATGTATTTACAGTGTTCGGAGGCAAGATTAATATAAGCACGGGGAGTCATGTCCCTGATGAGAATGACACGGACTCCACCGTGGAGTCATGTCCTATCGAGATGTGACTCTTGGTGATTTATTTCACCAACTAAAACATCGACTAAACATAGTCGCATATTTAGCCGTTCAAACCATCCTTAAAGGCAATCAATGATATTATATATATAATATATAAGATATATAATATAATACATTAGCAATATTTGGTGATATATATATTATATCAATAACAATATATATTGATAATATATGACAACAATATATTTATGTTTTCAATAATAATTTTGTCCTGATTGAACTAACACATTAACACTCCCTCTTAGTTTAGAAGGATAAATACATGAAAATAGAACACCATTGGTAATATTTGGAATTCACACATCAAGGAAATCTTTGATCAGAAGACTTCCATTATATAATATCATATGGGTATTGGCCTATTAGAATGTCAATGCATGACATTTACCAAAGACTCTTTTGATATTATATTAGGTAACACAAGTATTGGTCTTTCAGAACATCAATCAAATGATATTTACCAAGTACTCTTGAGTAATGACCTATCGGAATATCAACTAAATGATATTCACCAAGTACTAAATGTGGTAAGGACCTATCAAAATATCAAGGCAAGATATTCACCAAGTACCTATCATATATCTATGCTAACAACTTATAGATAGTCAATTAAATTACATGTAACACTTAGTTGTTGATTTACAAGATAAAGCCTTTCATGATTGTTAATGTATAGGTTAGTTGGAGATAAATTTTGAAGATTTATTAATAACTCTGTGTGTTCATATTTATGTTATTGTTTCAATTCATATATATTTAGGATATTTTAATATACTCATATATATATATTACAAAATGTATATGAATTAATAAATGAAGAATTTCCTATGTTATCGACTGCCGTAATAAAGCGAGTTTATTCCTTCGTTTATATTGGAAAGATTATCGAGGGTGACTATTGAGTCACACTTGATAGACGTGACTCAAGTATGAGTCACGCCTATCGGTCGTGACTCATGGTCAACCCTCCCATCTATTTAATATGCTATCTCGCTGGTTATTAGACATGGTGAACACATACATAATCCAGTCTTACAGCGCATATCAGCATTTATTACATAAACATATTCCTGCTATACTTTCATAGATTTATTTCTGCATTCTTGATCATCATACCGTTATATATTCTGGTTCTATCACTGTGTTACTGTTATTCAATAGAACTCATAATCAGATTCTCATCTTGAAGAACAAATCAGAATAGTATTTTACGTATAGTCTATTTACACTAACAATGATCTATTTCAACATTTACACAAAATGTATATCACAATTTAAGTTATTGTAAGATTGTCACCTTCCAATAACTTCTGCAAGTACAAGTGAGAATCATTTGAAAGTCATCACTTTCTCATGATGTACACATGTTTCATAAGTTCATAACATTTATAATATATGATGTACAATAATCAATTATTCTGAGACATTTTCTCAAAATTACAATCATACCAAGTTCCTTCCAAAAGTATTCCACCTTTTTTTTAGTAAGTGGTTTGGTAAGAATGTCTGAAGTCTGATTCTCTGTACTAATATATCTCGACTCAACCACATTCTTCTCAACCATGTCTGGTATATAGTGATATGATATCTCAATGTGTTTTGACCTATTATGAAACACTGGATTCAAGGAGAGTTCGATGCAGCTCTGGTTATCACAATAGATAGTTGTAGGTGGTAGAGGCTTCCCAAAGAGTCCAACTAGAAGCTTCCTTAACCATACAGCTTCCCAGGCTTCCATTGAGTCTGCTATATATTTGACTTCAGTGGAGCTTTGAGCTACTGATGATCGTTTTCTACTGAACCATGATATCATTGCCGATCCCAAAGTAAAAAAACATCCTGATGTACTCTTCTAATCTCTAGAATTTCCTACCCAGTCAAAGTTTGTATATCCACTTAGATTTAGTTCAACATTTGTGTATTTTAGACCATATTCAACTGTACCAGGAAGATATCCGAGCATGTGTTTTGCTGCTACCAAGTGAACTTGTTTGGGTTCACACATGAACTGACTTAGAGCATTTATTGCATAACATATATCAGGTCTTGTATTCACTAAATACATTAAGCACCCAATAATTTGTTAGTAGAGAGTAGGATTAGCATTTTCAGAATCTTTAGTTGCTTCTTTTAGTTTCTGTAGATTTGTTTCCGTAGGAGTCTTCATAGGTTTGCTGTCCATCATTCCAAATCATTTAATTATATCTAGTGTATACTTCCCTTGATTTAGGATGATTTAGTATGATGCCATGCTTCGAGTCCTAGAAAATAGTGTACTTCATGTCAAATTCGGATGCTAGATCTTGTTTATACTTGGCAATTAGGTGATCTTCTCCTATAATCAAAAGGTCATCAAGATATAGTACCAGAATTAACATATTCCCTTGTTGTATTTTGAAGTATAGGTTAGGGTTTGCATTATTTTTAGTGAAACCAAGTTTAGTTAAGTGATGATCTATTCCTTCATACCAAGCTCGAGGAGCTTGTTTTAGTCCATATAGTGTGCCTTCTTTAATTTACATACATGTGACTGTTTATTATGTATCACACATCCTTCAGGTTGCTCAAGATAAACTTCTTCTATTACTTCATTCAAAAAGGTGGTCTTGACATTCATTTGATGAATTTTCCATCTCTTAGAGGTAGCAATTGCTATTACAGTTCTAACTGAGGTATATCTGGCTATTGGAGCAAAAGTTTCTTCGTATTCGATTCTTTCCTTTTGAGAGAAACCGCTTGCAACAAACCTAGCTTTGTATTTTGTCAATACTTCCATCTGCGGCATGTTTGATTATATAACCATTTTGAGGATATGACTGATTTGTTTTGGGGTCTAGGAACAATATCCTAGACGTTGTTTTTAAGTATGGAGTTATATTCCTCCATCATGGCGTCTTTCTAGGTTTGTTGTTTCATGGCTTCTTTCACATTAGAAGGTTCAAAATTTGATATTTCACTCATGAGTGTAATAGAGCTAGAGAATATGTTTGGTCGTTTTCTTTCTCTAATAGACTCAATAGGAGCTAAATTGTTTTCTTCAATTAGTTTTCTGGCCCATAGGGGTCTCTTCTTTTCTTTATAAATGTAAGTCGTATCTATAGGTTTGGAAGAGTTTTTCTTTTCAATTTGATTCTCTTTCAATTTCAGAATTTGAATCTTCTGGGGTTTCTTCATCATTCGATTCAACCTTGGATCTTTTGTAAGCAATATCTTCATCAAATATAACTTCTCGACTTAATTCAATGCTTCTTTGTCCAGGGACGTATATACGATATGCTTTAGAAGTTTCACTGTATCCTACAAAGATTCCCCTTTTCCTTGAAGGTTCTAGTTTAGTCCTTTTCTCCTTTGGAATGTGAATATAGACAAGGCACCCAAATATTCTTAGGTGACTGAGATCAAGTTTCTTTCTAGAAAATGCTTCTTTAGGGGTTTTATGTTCAAGATGAGAGTGTTGACACCAATTTTGAACAAAAACAACAATGTTAGAGGCTTCACCCCAAAGGAAGTTTTCTAGGTTTTGATCATGAAGCATGGATTTAGCAACTTTGACAATAGTTTTATTCTTTCTTTTTGCTACCTCATTTTGTTGGGGATTGTAGGGAATCGAAAACTCCCTCTTGATCCCGACACTTTTGCAATAGTTAAGAAAGATCTCAGAAGTATATTCCTTACTATTATTAGTTCTTAGAACTTTAATTTTCTTTCTAGACATGTTTTCTACAAGAGCTTTGAATTGTTTAAATTTTGTCAAAATTTCTTCTGACTCTTTACATTTTAGGAAGTAAATCCATGTCTTTCTAGAGAGACCATCTACAAATATGTAGCATAAGAAAATCCCTAAGGAAGGAACAAACAATGGTCCGCATAAGTCAGAGTGAATAAGATGTAAGATTTCTTTGGTTTGCTTTCATTGTTATAAAAGGTGGTTTTAATGTTCTTCCCTAAAGCACAACCTTTATAGGTTCCTTCATGGTTAGGTTGGATTTTGGTTAACCCTGTTACCATTTTCTCTAATGAAGGTAATCCTCGGAAATGAAGATGCCCAAGTCTCTTATGCCGGATTTCATTTTCTTTGAAGGAATCATGAATTAGAATTGTAGATGAGCAAGAGTTGAGTTTGTATAGACATCCATGTCTTGAACTAAATTTCTGAGCATTTTTTATTTTGAGTTCTTAGGCTAGGCTAAGACTTTTTCTTCCATAAATGTGACCCTGTATCCTTCATCTTCAAGTGCAGATATAGAGACCAAATTTCTCTTTATGCCAGATAAATGTAATACTTTAGTTAGTTCAATTGAGATTCCTGATTTAAGATTTATAGTACATGTTCCAATGCCTTTTACTGGCTAGTTGGTGTCATCTCCAATGGTTACATCATCAACACAGTCTTCTTCAATCGAATCTAACTGTTCTTTGAAATCAGTAATATGTCAGGATGCTCCACTATCAATCACCCATGTATTTGATCTTTTTGATACTTCACTAGATAGAGCTGAATAGAAAGCATTATTTTCTGAATTTTCATTAGAGTTGCTGACTTTGGCAAAAGAAGCTTGTTGCTTGAATCTATCAGGACATTTAGATGTTGGATGACCATACTTATCACATCTAAAGCATTGCATTTTGGAGTAGTCTGTCTGCTTCCTCTTTCCTTTGAATTTTTGTTTCTTCTTTTTCTTATTTAGTTTTGTCGAAAGAACTGGCATATGTTCTTTTGTGGAATATATACTCATGCCTCAAGATGTTTGCATACAATCTTCTTGTATGCAATCAGCTTTGAGTCTATCAAGTTTAGGAAACCTGGATTGAGAGCACACTCTTGTCTAAAAGTATCCCATGATGTGGGGAGACCTTTTAGGGCCATTATGGTTAACTCCTTTTCATCACAGATATGACCTTTAGTAGACAATTTTCTTAACTCAGTTTTTGTCATAAAATGTGAGGAAATGGTCTCTCCTTTATTCATCTTGATGGTGGAGAGTTTGTCTCGTAATGTGATAATTTTGGTAGTGTTGTTAATCTCAAACATCTCTTCAAGAGTTTTGTACATTTCATGTGGTGTGTCTAGCTCTGAGATAAAAGGAAGTAAATGGTTCTTAACACCGTCCACAATTATCTTAATGGCTTTGGTGTTATCGCTTTCCCATTTTTCCAATTCATCACTTCCTTTAGGTGGTGGTTCAAAATTTTCAATGAATTGTTTTAAACCGTTCTCTTTCAAGGTTAACTTTATTCACTATTTCCATCCTGCAAAATCCAAATCACCTTCGAGTCTCTCTTCTAATCTCATGTCATTCACCATTTTGAAGATTATGAATTTTAAGAATATTTGAGTGCACTATAGGTAAGTTTGATCAGGATTGTCTCTTAAAGCTGCTTTTGGTACCATGTTAAAATTTATCTGACTTTACCTCTGAGAGACTGACTCTTATTACTTATGTAAATATTCTTATTTGAATCCTTTTACAAAATCTTATGGTGTAGTGACTGGTATAGAACTTTACAATCTACAAAATAATGAGGATAATAATCAAAGATCAAAACTAGAGAAGGATAAAACATCAACTAAACACAGTCCCATATTTAGCCATTCAAAGTTCAAACCATCACTAAAGTCAATTGGTGATTTTATGCATTGTTTATGATATAAGATATATAATATAGCACATTAGCAATATTTGGTAATATATATATATATATTACTCTAATATATTATATATCAATAACAATAGATATTGAAAATATTTTGATAATATATTACAACAATATATTTATATTTTTCAATAATAATTTTATCCTGATTGAACTAACACATTAACAAATACTTTAGCATTTGAGAAGGGGGGGAAGAAAGTTCGTGATCAACCTTAGAACTCAGATAGTCAGAGAGGAAATTACATCCTCCTTAGACTCGGAATCCAACAACAGACTAGACGAAGGGGAAAGTGGTATGGAACCGGGCCTAGAATTTGATGACCACCCTTAGCTGTCATATGAATTTTTTATGACGGTTTGATTATTTTAATGTCTTTCATTGCACATTTTGTAAAAAATATTGATTGTCAATTTTTTAGTAGACAAATACTTCAAATAAATTTAAATATTTAAGAAAATAAATATAATATTATTAAATATTTTAAAGAAATTAAAGCTAGAAATAAAGAAAAATTAGTAATATTTGCCATTTAAAAAAAATTATTCAAAAATATTCTAAAGATTCTAAACAAATAATTGTATATAATAAAATATTATGTAATAAATATAAAAATATAAAATAGATATAAATTAGCAATATATACAAAAATCTTTAAAAATATACTTACACATTTCTAAATTCATATGTTTTATTTGAAAAGATTCTAAATGAACAACAATATACATATATAGAAACTTGTATTTGTGATAATAATATATATACAAAAATTTCAAATTAATTAAGCAAGTTTCTAATTTCATATCCTTAGTTTTATTTTAAAAACTTTCTAAATTAATATAATTATAATGTTGTCGATAATATTAAAATATTTAATTTAAAAAAAAAAAAAATATATATATATATATATATATATATATAATAAGATAACATATATTCATCATAAATATATATCATACATAGCATATATTTATATTATTAAATAAAATGCTATATTACTTATAATAAAAGTTGACAACTTATTAATAAACTTAAGTTTCATATTAATAGTTTTCTAAAAATTTAGCATGTCAATTCACACGGTCAAACAATTTTTTAGCCTATCATATATGGTTCAAAAGTGCAAAAGTAGCCAATACGACTATCAAATTCTAGGCCTGTATGGAACCCAATGACAAAAGGATATTGGAGTTGGGGTTCTTGGGGGACGATACAGACTCCATGGATGGCCTATTTTATTGGTAGATGAGTGATTACAAACTATCTAGTCCATCTTGTAATGTGTTGGAGATCAAGAGCCGAATGGGTTCCAAAACCAACATTAGCATAGGAACATGAACAAAGGACACAAGGACAAATCTGAGGTCAAGAGGAAGAAAGAATTCAAGGACAAGATTCCCATCAAGAGGGAAATCTTGATGATAATCAATTTATTCAAGGAAATGAATTGAGGAAGATTTATACCAAGGAAGATGTCAATGTGTTCAAGGGATTGGCCCAAGGATAAAGTTTGAAGATGAAGAAGACAAATAATTCCAAATAATGACGATAATACAAAGGATTCAAGTATTACAAAGACAAGACATCCAAGAACAATGAAGAATTCCTAAGGATAAGGGAATAGAATTAAAATTAAGATTGCAAGAAAAAGAGGCATAGATGTGCATAAGGATGAGTTGTTGGATAATTAAGCGTTTTCCTATTTACTTTACTACTATTCAATTTTCTCATTGACACAAAAGGTGGTGTCTCATTATCGTTGGATGAGCATTTGATGTTTGTAGCAACCCTAATTAAGGTTTTCTATGTGTTAATGAGTCATTGGTTTCAAATTGATCTTGGTCGCTCACTGTAATTGGACTCCTATATAAACTCCACTCCTATCATTTGTAAAAGGGAGAGACTCGGAGAAATTTTTACCATAATGTTATCAAAGTAATTCCTAATTCATTGTTGGTTTTCATGGTAGATTATTTGTGTTGCTTTGGAGTATTGCATGTTTTCTTCATTTCCTTAGAATAGAATTTTATTTATGTTGGTTTTAATAGTGTTCAGATGAATGAAATATAGTTTGGACCCATCTTTGGTGGACTCATTTAGACCAAACCACTAGCTACTTGATGATTGCAAGTTTTCCTTGTGTGGTCATGATCTTTACTTTGATTATTGCTTGTACGTTGATATGCGTCGATGAGTGTTGTTAATGGGTACATCTACCTTAGGAGATTGCACTAGCTTGGTTCATGTCGATGGCTAAAGTAAGTCTAGTAAGATATCCATTATCTCTTGCATTCTGGGAGTAGATAATATCTTCCTAAACCCTTTCCCTTTGCAGTTTGTTTGGATGGAAACATTTGAAGTAGTTGATATCCATTGATTGAATAATGTGAGTACCTTTTTGATACCCAACGTATCACATCCTTAAAACTAAGTGAAGTCACATCAGTAAAACTGAATGAAAGTCCACAATATGAAGGAAACCTTGGGGTTGTCTCATTTGATCATACAATCCATGTACATTGTTTAGTGTATGAGAATCCTTATTTAAGAGGGAGTTGGGATTTGGTATTTCATTCCGAATACTAAGTATTCGATTTTCCAAATTGTAGTGGCATAAAACTCACATCAACATGACCCATACCAAGGCTTATAGAGTCACATTGGGGCTTTGTGATCCAGTTTGGACAGCTTGGGACAGTCCCCTAAATTTTAGGAGAAATTCCTGTTTTTTAGGGATTAATTGGGAGTTGGCCGAGATACATCAGGAGACCTTCAGGATCAGCCTTGTGACTTTTGTTGTAGTTCCTATTTTTAAGGAGGGATTTCTAAATTTTAGTGGGGGTTTGCAGTTAGCTTGTAGTGGTCACCGTCAGACATCACCTGTGGGCTAGTACCACCAGACAAAATTTAGTTTAGAGTCTAGATGTTATGAATGAGCTGGAAATAATTATATTGTTTTGTGAGTTAGATTTTAATAAAATAATAATAAGGTGATTTAATATTCACTTTATAATATAATACAATATTAGAATAAAGTGGCCATGGCACAATTCCCTTGGTGGTGATAGTTGAAAGTTATAACTTAATAGGGTATAATGATAAATAAGGCTTTGTGGTTCAAATCCCTAGGAGAGGGGAATGAAATCAATTAGAAAATAAAATAAAATAAATTTCATTAAGATTATGGGGGAAACCCTCTTAGGGTTTCATCTTCTTGGAGGAAGAATAAAATAGAGGTTTGGGAGCCAAGTCTAATTCATTCAGGTTCTTATTTTTCATGAGCAATACGAGAGTTGAGCAAAACATATTCTTTGAGAACGAAAACCCTTGAAGAAAGTGTAAATTGGATGAAATCCCTGTTTACAGTAGAGGAAGATCTACATAGAGTTTTCAATTGAGCATTTTTGAAGCAATTTCAGAAGTTTATTTGCAGATCAGATTGAAAGAAATTCATATCATTTAGGAGATTGGCAGATCTGTGTATTGGCAATGGTTTTTTGTGCTTGCATTCATTCCTTATTGAGCCGTACAATCTAGGAAAGAGCTGATGCCATTGTGGAAGGAGGAATATATCTGCAGCAGTCTGTGTTTGGGTTAGATTAAATTGGTAGTTGCAGATCAGGGTGTTTACCGATCATTTTTGTCCACTTTTAGGCCACTAGGCTTCGCCGTATCATTTCCAAGCTGCCACTACCTCATTCTAGTGCTGATATCATGTAGTGTTCCTGTGTTCTATGTCCCTGTGATTTCGTTACTGGAGGGGCCGTACGGATAACTGAAAGGTGGTACAGACTTGAGAAGAGGGTGTACGGTTGCCAAAAGGAGGGAGCCGTATGGTATTTTGGCGTAACAAGAGATATTTGTATGGTAATAGGAGATGTCTGTATGGTGATGTTTGGCGACCAAGTTGATGGCCATAACGGGAAGGGGGGGGGGGGGATCTGCAAGCCGTATGGTGGGTTGGGGTCAAGGCCGTACGAAGAACAGAGGTGATCCGTACAGTAGCTACCAAGTGCAATGAAGAAGTCGTACGATGTAACTATGAAGGTCATACAGAGGTGAGGAAGGTGTACGGAGTGAGGTGGGAGATGTGTGGGAGAGTGAAGGGCGTTGCCTGAAATGGAGGTCGTGAAGTGTACGGTGGGAACTGGAGATAGATGGAATTCATAGGTGATGCACAGAGAGACTTTGCAGATAGTGTAAACAAATAGCAAGATTTATTGCAGATAAACAACAATTGGAAATACACAGAGCAAAGAGTAGATTGAACCAACACAGTAGATATTCACAATATGATGATGCTCTGATTGGCTAGATCTGAGCGAAGTGTTACAGGTGACGAAATAGGGTGAGGGTTGAATCCCACCAAAATCGGACAAGCCAAATAGGGAAGGTCTTTCACTTCCGAAATGGCACACAATAGAGAACTCCAGCAAGAATTCACAGAACAGAGAAATAATCCAAATCGAATGCGTAAAGACTACCTACAAGCTATGCTTAAATACTTGTCGGGAAACTTTTCGAGGGTGTACAAGGATAGGTGATGGCGACACAAACTACGAAAATAAAAATAAAAATGGGTCCGAGATACATTAAATCAATCGGGCCGTTACAAAAGTTTGATAAATGATTTATTTTATAACGGGAATATTACAGTCCTCTCGTCCCAAATTTTGCTTATCCTCAAGAAAATGCAATGCTGGGTGCTGGAGAATGTGCTCGCCCTCCCATATCGCGTCCTCCAATGGCAAGTGTTTCCAACACACCAAATATTCCTTCATAGTGCAGTTCCGCAGAGTCTTCTCATGAACTTCGATGATCTCGGCCGGTTCCAACATGAGCTTGCCTTCTCCATTGAGTGGTGGGAGGTCGGTAGCAACTGTGATGTTTTGCCCTACGGCTTTCTTCAGACAAGAAACATGGAAGACATTATGAATATGACTACCTTTCGGAAGTTCTAGCTCATAGGCAACTTCTGCAATGCGGCAAGTTACACAATAGGGGGCATAGAATCGGGGTTTCAGTTTTTCTTTTCCTTTCTCCTTCAATGAGGATTGTTGATAGGGCTGGAGCCTGAGATAGACCAAATCCCCTACTTCAAAACTCCTCTCCATTTTGTGTCTGTCGGCGTACATCTTCTGTTGATTTTGTGCCCTCTGTAGATTGCCCTTCAAGCATCTCAGAATGTCTTGTCCCTCCTGAAGCTAGTTCCTTGCCCTTGGTGCGCGGCTGTCTCCCAAAACTTTGTCGATGAAGGAAAGGGGTTCGTACTCGTACAGAGCTTTGAATGGTGACATTCCGATGGACATGTGGTACGTGGTATTGTAGCAATATTCCCCCAGATGGATCCATTTGACCCACGCTCGTGTCGAAACGTAGTTTCGAAGGTAACCTTCGAGCCATTTGTTCACAATCTCCATCTCTCCGTCTGTTTGCGGGTGGTAACAAGTACTTGGTGACAATTCTGTCCTTGCGATCCGAAACAGTTTTGTCCAGAAGATACTGATGAATCGTCCATCCCGATCACTGACAATGTTTCGGGGTAACTCGTGCAGATGAAAAACTTCTCTAAAAAATAGCTTAGCAACTTGTGCAACCTAAAATTTTGAGGGGATGATGAAGAAATGTGCGTACTTTTTCAACCTATCAACTACCACGAAAATACAATCCTTCCCATTCACCTTGGGGAGCCTCGTTATGAAATCCATCGAGATACTTTCCCACTTATGTCCTGGAATTGACAGCAGTTGCAGTAACCTGACAAGCAAAGTATGTTTGGATTTGTTCTGCTGGTAGACCGCACTCTCTTACATACTGCAACACGTCCCCTTTTAATCCTTTCCATGAAAACCTCTCCCATAGACTTCTGTACGTTTTGAGGAAGCCTAGGTGTCCTGCCAAGGGTGAGTCGTGTAACTCCTTCAGGATTTTTTGCTTCAATTTAGATTCAGGTACTAGGAATATCCGACTCTTATAGTAAATGATGTCATCTACTACTCTGTACTTGTCATCCTTGGCGATGCCATCCATTAACTCATAGGCAAATGTGTTTTTGGAATATTCTACCAGCAATTGTGCTTTTCAATCAACTGAAATCTGGGTTAGTAAGTAGACGGCGAGCTTTTCTGGACAAAGCATCTGCAACCACATTGTTCTTTCCTTTTACATATTCAATGTCAAAATCAAAGGCTTGAACCTTGCTTACCCATTTCTGTTGCCTCTCGTTCAAATCCCATTGCTCTAGAAAATATCTCAAACTATTGTGATCCATGTGCACGACAAACTTGGCAACTACCAGATACTGCCGAAACTTGGTTAGAGCATGTACGATGGCCAACATGTCTTTGTCGTAGATGGAATAGAGGCGTTCTATCTACGTAAGCTTCTTGCTCTCATAAGCTATGGGGTGTCTATCCTGCATCAGTACTACACCAATGCCTTCTCCGGACGCATTGCACTCCAAAATGAATGGTCAAGTGAAGTCAGGTAATGCAAATACGGGACAAGTGCTCATTGCCTCTTTCAGTTTATCGAAAGTGAGTTGTGCCTTTTCGCTCCACTGGAAAGACCCTTCTTTGTTAGATCCGTCAGAGGTGTGCTGAGTTGAGAGAATCCTTTGATGAATCTCTGGTAATAACTACATAGCCCAAAAAATCCTCACAATCTGTGAGTGATTTTGGGGGAGGCCAATCAAGTATAGCCTGAATCTTCTCCTGATGCACTTGAACTCCATATTTACTGACAACATGCCCCAGGTACAATATTTCTGTCATGTCGAATTCAAATTTGGATTGCTTGGCGAATAAAGATTGCTCCTCCATGATCTTTAGGACTTCATTCAGATGCTTCAGATGCTCCTCCCATGTCCTGCTATAAATAAGATCATCAAAAAATACCAATAAGTACTTACGTAGTTGTTTGTTGAAAATGCGATTCATGCATGATTGGAATGTAGTAGGTGCATTTGTCAATCCGGACGGTGTGACCAGAAACTCGCAATGTCCGTAGTGGCAATGGAAGGCCGTCTTTTCTTTGTCTTCCTCCCTCATGTGGGTCTGATGGTATCCAGAATGAAGATCTATTTTCGAAAAATAGACTGCGCCATGCAACTCATCCAGCAACTCATCTATCCTTGGAATGGGATATCTATTCTTTATTGTTCTTTTGTTCAATGCACGGTAGTCCACACACATACGCATCGTCCCATCCTTCTTTTTGACCAAAACCACAGATGATGCGAAAGGGCTGGAACTGGGTCGGATCCATCCTTTCTCTAGTGGTTCCTGAATCATTTTTTCGATCTCATCTTTGAATTTCTTCGGATGGCGATACGGTGTGGTTATGACTAGCTTGGCTCCTGCTTGCAACTCGATAGTATGCTCAAACCTTCGATGAGGCGGTATGCTAGGAGGAATGTCAATGAAAACTTTATCATGTTTACTCAAAATATTCTAGAGTTCATCATCTTGTGGAGGTGTTTGATGCCCTTTTATAGGTTCCACCGAGATAAAACAATGCGCAACTCACGCAACATCATCATGCCGAAAAATTGCCTCCATCCGATGTATAGAAACTTCTTTTGGACCTTCATTTGCCATTCCATGGAGGACAACCTTCTTTCCATCGACAACACAAGTGAAGTCCATTCGTTTGAAACTCTGAGTGTATTCATCAAGTGTCTCCATTCACTGTATGCCTAGAATAACTTCTATGTCATCTAGGTCTACTATGAAGAAATCCTCAGTGACCGTGTGATTCGCCTTTGTGATACTTAGCTGAGGAACAAGGTGCGTGCAAGGTAGAAGAGTCTCTCTGACAACCTTGACCTAAAAGCTTGTGTGCATCTCCGTAGGTAGACTTCTTCGTTTCACTAAGGATGAGTTTATGAAATTTAGAGTGGCTCTGCTATCTAGCATCACTGTAACCCGTTGTCCTTGGAGGGTTCCTTGTACACGAAAAACTATGCACCTCGGGCTTCCGACTAGGGCAATGGTTCCTCCGTGCCATACCAAAGCTGCAATTCTTTCTATACGTTTAAACTGACCATGTTGGTGTCGTTGTGAGGTTGGTTGTCTTCGGCAGGCATTTCTTCATGTTCGTCTTCATCATCGGACACGATCTCAATGTAATGGATCTTCCCTTTTCCGAGGCATTTGTGGCTAGGCTCCCAAGGTCCCTTGCAATTGAAACACAGTTTCTTTCTTCGGAGTTCCTGTCTGGTAGCTTCGTCCAACGACGGCTTCCTGGACGGAGGTTTATTTTCCCTCAAAAATGCCGACGGTTTAGCATGTGAGTAACTTCGAGAGGATGACACAGATGACGATGCCATACTCCGTGCCTTAATGATAGCTTCTGATAGGGTGGCAGGGTTGAACCCGTTTACCCAACCTTTTAGAGGTTCTGTCAGTCTATTCATGAAGAGTACTACCCATCTTCTTTCGAAAATGTCCGTGAGCAAAACAGAGAGTTTTTGAAATTTCGTAATGTATTGATTGACTGATCCAGTTTGCCTCAGCTACGCCAAATTTTTGAAATTGAGTTCCGGATCTTTACCATCAAATCGATCTATCAATCTTAGTGAATTCTGCATAAGTATTTATCTGATCATGCCCTAGTGTGATAGTGCCGTGATGCCACCATTCATGTGCGACTCCCTCCAAGTGTAGTGCCGCAAATTTGATTGCTTCTTCTTCTGGCATAGGATTCAGTTGGAAGTAAGTATTGGCCTTCATTACCCATGCTTGCGCGTATATGGATCCGGATCCGTCAAATGGAGACAGATTTACTTTACTCAACTTTCTTTTGAGATCATCGTTAAAATATCCTCTGTTTCCGCCTCCCGAATATCTCATTCTCAGACTTGCGTAATCTTTGTAGTATATATCTTCCTCAAAATTTGCATTCTTCTAGTCTTCTCTTAGTTGTTCTTGCAACTTTTCAAAGCTTGGTTGTTTCCCTTCGTGTTGTGCCTCCCTCTGTGAAGGAAAAGTTGGCATGGAAGGTCGAGAGTGTGGTGGATGAGGGTTTGATTTACCCGACATTGAGTCCGCGCTTTGACCATTTTGTTCTCCAAATATTTTATTGTCAGCCAACTTATTGAGAGTCTCTTCCATGAGTTGCTGCGTATCAGTGATCTGTGCCTGGGTCCTGGCAAGTTCCCTCAATAGTGCCACGAGTTCGGCAGTTGTTGGTTTCAGTTCGGCAGCCATTCGATCAACGGAATGTATCCTTCTCTTCCAACTATAAACTCTCATTTATTGTCCATAGGCTAGCAAGATCGAGGAGCTCTGATAGCACTGTAGTGTTCCCGTGTTCTATGTCCCTGTGATTTCGTTACTGGAGGGGCCGTACGAATAACTGGAAGGTGGTACAGACTTGAGAAGAGGGTGTATGGTTGCCAAAAGGAGGGAGCCATAAGGTATGCAATGTACGACGTAACAAGAGATATCCATATAGTAATAGGAAAGATGCCTGTACGGTGATGTCTGGTGACCAAGTTGATGGCCATACGGTGGTGTCTGGTGACCAAGTTGATGACCATACGAGGGGAAATCTACAGGCCGCGCGGTGGGTTGGGGTTATAGCCATACGGATGAAGGAAGTCAAGGCCGTATGAAGAACAGAGGTGATTCGTACGGTGGCTACCCAGTGCAGTGAAGAAGCCGTACGGTGTAACTATGAAGGTCGTACGGAGGTGAGGAAGGTCTACGGAGTGAAGTGGGAGATGTGTGGGAGAGTGAGGGGTGTTGCTTGAAATGGAGGCCGTACAGTGTATGGTGGGAACTGGAGATAGATGGAATTCGTAGGTGATGCATAGAGAGACTTTGCAGATAGTGTAAACAAATAGCAAGATTTATTGCAGATAAACAACAATTAGAAATACACATAGCAAAGAGTAGATCGAACCAACACAGTAGATATTCGCAATATGATGATGCTCTGATTCACTAGATCCGAGCGAAGTGTTACAGGCGACGGAATAGGGTGAGGGTTGAATCCCATCGAAACCAGACAAGCCAAATAGGGAAGGTCTTTCACTTCCGAAATGGCGCACAACAGAGAACTCCAACAGGAATTTGCAGAACAAAGAAATAATCCAAATCGCATGCCTAAAGACTGCCTACAAGCCGTGCTTAAATACCTGTTAGGAAACTTTTTGAGGGTGTACAAAGATAGCCGATGGCGACACAAACTACGAAAACAAAAATAAAAATGGGTCGAAGATACATTAAATCAATCGCCCCGTTACAAAAGTTTGATAAATGATTTATTTTATAACGGGAACATTACATATCATGCTGGATAGATCAATCCGGGGAAGATCAGAAGTGTGATGTGGATCAGATTTCACAGAACTAATCAGCAGGTAAGAATTGGAATCGGAGAAATTCATTAGCAATCATCTTTCATGCTGGATAAGCCTGTCTCAGTTGATACAGATCGGGTACAGTTTTGTTTTGTTCCATTGGTTGAAATAAAAGTTGGGTTTATTTCTTTATGAAGTGCAGTTAATTTACAGTTATTTAATTTCAGTATCTGGTCTTTCTTGCATTTTTATTTCACATTACCAAAAAATTCCAATCAGAAAACAAGAAAAACACCCAAGAACTTGTATATTGCAAAAATCCAAAAAAAAAAAAGATTTTGTTCATCATACATTGGTCAAAGACAAAAGTCAAGCCGTTTGCCATAGAAATCCAGTTGGGATCTATCAATCTTTCTGTGAAAGTGTTTGATCTAATGTAATTTTATTCAAGAGAATTATGCTAACTTATTAACTAGCAATAGAATTTTGTAGACCTTCTTAATAATATTTCGACCATGTATATAGATTTTTGAAGGCGTGGTAATCTGCTGGTGGTTGTTGTTTATCCCTTACTTTTGTTTAGTTTTTATGAAATAATATCATTGCTTGAATCTGTAATGCATTTGTTTATAAAAATATTTTAAATACCTGAGAATCAATATCATCTAATCGGAAATGATTATGTTGCATTTGCTTCAAGTACAGGTCTTAGCAATTGTTACACAGCCAGCATCTGGCAGAGTTCGAGGAAAAAAAAACATGCCTTCTCCTGTTGCACAGCGAGCATTAGATAGGAGTTTTCCATCTGATCGTATTTTTACTCCAGAAAAGGCTGGGGAGGTAATTCCTTTTGCATTTGCTTAATTTGAATGGGCTTACTGACATCCGGGAATGATTCAGAAAGTGATGGACCACAACTAAGAGTATAGTTCCCAGCATGTTTTTTTGAGTACTGTATATCACAATAACTGGAAACAATCAGAAATTGATGGTTTCCATTTTCCTTTTTTTCTCTTTTGACCTTGTATTGATAGTAATTGAGGATCTCACAAATTCTTAATGCAACAATTTACCTATGCATATGTATAATGTGCAGACCTGTTCTGCCTTGATTTTGTGTGTATAATTTTTGTGTTTTGCAATTGTTTTGTATAATGAAGAAGAGTATAGAGATATAATTGTAGCACTCAAACAACTTGGAAAATTGACAAAATTCAGAAAACCAAAAGATTGAAATATTCCAGAGTTAATTTGAGAACTGAAGAGTACAATATTTCACAAAATTTTGAACAAAAAGTTCATAAAATGACAATGGATATAATTCAGACTACTAGAGAAATGATTTGGTAAAATATAGCATAATTATTAAGAAATAACGAATCGTTCTTATCGAGCTTATAATCAAGATGTTTATTAAAAGAAGCATACAAATAATAGAGAATCTATTATATAGAATATTTACAATATCTAGAAATGACCATTAAAATAGAAATAAAGTAACTTAGGAGATATCATTTTCATACCCTCCCTTAATGGTCAACTTATCTTTGACACCATGCTGCCTCCCTAATTTGACAAACTTATCTAGAAGTACGAACTTGATGAGAATATTGGCATTCTGGTCAGCTGTAGTAACAAATTGCAAATCCATAGATCCATCTTCAGCCAATGGATGGATAAAGTGACAATGAATATCAATATGCTTAGTGCACTTATAGAAGACTGAATTTTTGCCAAGTTTGAGGACCCCTTGATTGTCCCAAAAGGGGTGAAGGGCCTTCTTGAGGCATACAGACGTTGGAAAGCATCCTACGAAGCCAAACTACCTCACAACCTGCTTTGATTGTTCCTTTATATTCAACTTCTGTTGAGGAAAGAGATACAACCTGTTGCTTCTTATCGGTCCAAGTAATAGCACTTGTGCCCAAAGTGAAGACGATAGGCTTTTTGTCATCAACTGAGCCTCCCTAATCCGAGTTTGTGTAATTAATAAGTCGAGCATCTTTAGTTCGTCCATGGAGGATACCAAAATCAACACTGCCCTTGACATAGCATAGGATGTGCTTTTTTGCACCCCAATGGTTTGAAGTGGGAGCTGTCATGAAGTGAGATATATAACTCATTGCAAAGCTGAGATCAGTTCAAGTGGCGATGAGATATGTCAAATTGCCCACTAGTTATCTGAATGCAAATTCATTCTCAATAGGAGAACCGGATTTGGCTGATAACTTGAGACCAAACTCTATAGGTGTAGATGCAGGTTTGCAATCCTATATTCTGAATTTGTTGAGCAGAGGGCGTGCATACTTAGTTTGAGAGATGAAGAAGCCACGTGACTGCTGCCAAACCTCAACATCTAGGCAGTAATGAAAAAGTCCAATGTCGGTCATGTCGAAAGACTGACAAAGATTTTGTTTGATTCCTTAAATCAACGATTCAAAACTATCATTGATAATCAAATCGTAAACATATATAATTAGTATGTTGATATCATTTCCAGTAGTGTAGACATACAAATTTGAGTTAGAAGAACTCCTCTGGAAACCCTGGTCAGTGAGAGGTACTTATCAAATTTTATATACCATGCTCGAGGACCATAGAGTGGTTTCACCAGTTTGAGTAGCTGGTGTTCTTTATTGACAACCTTGAATCCATGAGATTGCATCATGTACACTTCTTGTAACTAACCATTCAAGTACTGTAATAACCCTAATAGGTTATAACTTCTTCAAACACCAAAAATCTTTATACTTCAGTTGTTTGACATTTCGTCAAACACTTTGCAAGCAAGCTCTGATACCAGTGTAATAACCCTCCTCAAATCTGCCCTCAAAAATGCTGATGAAAGCTCAAGGAATTTCATCAAACAATTCACATGCAAGGGACGTATGACTGATATAATATTTCAGCTAGCTTCAAATGACTCTTTTTCAATTTGCACCAATGAAAAACTTGTGCTAGAAGACTCCAAATGGACTACACAATGGCCTAACATGAGTGTGCTACTAGTTTTGACAATATTTAGTGCATATATATGATCTAAGCATGAGAAATGTACACCTACAGCCAACTGACATTTTTACAAACAGTTGGTGTGCAAACTAACTAGCTAATAAATAATGATATTAAATTGCTTAAATGACACCAACAACTATTATCTTCTTAATTTGCAATGAAATTTCTAATACAATGCTCATGAAATATGGCCAAGACTTTTGGCATTTACATGGATTACAAAATGATAATGCTTGTATAATGCACACTTACAGCTGAAACTTATAACACCCTAAAAAACAATACTAATAAAGGAACCTGATTGTAGATGGCTGTAATAATCTTCTTCAATGCTGCCCCTTCTGATTTGCTTTTTTCGAATTGCTTTTTCAGACTGCTTTTTTCGGCCTGCTTTTTCGGTTCCGCTTTTTCGGACTGCTTTTTCGGTTCCGCTTTTTTCGGACTGCTTTTTTGTATCCGCTTTTTTAGCCTGCTTTTTCGATTCCACTTTTTTGGACTGCTTTTTCGTACCTGCTTTTTCGGATTTCTACTATGTTGAATCTCAAGACGATATCTTTCAATGGCGTCAAGATTTCCAACTTGAAGGGATTTCGTCCTCCAAACTATTGAGACATAATCTCCAGCAAATTCCCCAATTTCTTTGATATTTCCAACCATGCTTAAAAGAAGCTCTTCCATTTCTTTTATAGTGTTCTCACAAGAGCTTCATCCTTCGTTTTTTCAATGTGGGATAAAAGATAACTCCCTTTATGTAACTTATGTCTCCAATGTGTTATAAAATAAAGGGGACTTTTAATTTAAATATTTTTTACAAACTATAGTCTATGCATTAATAAAGTTAAATATTTAAATTTAACTTTATAAAATAGCTTTATCAATGCATAACAAATCTTATCAATGATAAACAAGTCTTCTTGTCGATTTTAAACAATTACCATCGACATACCGTTGCCACTGGATGTCCGCCCATGTCCAAGATCACCTACTATAAATAGTAAGTATGCCCAAAGTTGCCTCAAAACCCCTCAGAAAGACCTGCAACTGAAACTATCTAGGCCAAATGGCCTCTAAGCCCCTTTAATGTCCTGGTTAGCCTACGGGACCGTGGCGAAATAGGCTAACGACAACATCATACTATGAATGCTAAAAAGGGGACATTATAGTCCGCCCTTCCCAAAATTGCTTGTCCCCAAGCAATGGCCGAACAACAACCCAATCAATCCACCTGGATCCCAAATGTAGTCATGAACTATACTGCTGTCAGTCAACATAGGCTCTTGCAATAACCTCTGAAAATTAACCAAGAGGAATCCATAAATGAATCGTGAATCACGGTGCAACTGAACTCCAAATCCACTACTGCCACAGTCAGGAACCCACGAGGCACAAACTCTCAAAATATTAGACCCCAAGTAGAGTAGATCACCCAAACTGTCAACATAATAAACACCATCCACACAACCCACCGTGTTATACGGAATGCACACTCCAACTCTGCTACAATGTTGACCACTCCCACATGAAACTGCACCAAATACAGAGAATCCACACACTGTACATCTATTGCAGTTAACACAACTCTGCAGATTACCGGCCACTGTCTCATAACCATAACACCCATGCACTGCTGATGGTGAATAGTCATTACACGGTAGATAGCAAAAATGAGAGCCCAGTCCAAACCTGTCTGCCATCAACTCCTCAACATATGGATCAAAAGCAAACTGATGAACATATCCTTTAGTATAATGCCTGTAAAAGGAACGAATCTCAGTCAAAGACTCATCTTGCAGACGTGATATGACCCACTGTGATTGATCATCAGCTAAGTCAGATGATGATATAGCCAAGGGCGCAAAATCAACAAAATCACTAGTCTCTGTGCCCTTCAAGTCAAACATACCACAATGCTCAGTTGCAGTGCCTAACCTAGCTGAACCTACCTCCAATGGAAACAGACCAAATATGCCAATACTAGTGTCGTGGACAAATATATCCTCATCTCCATTGCCTCTATCAACCTCGACCATAGACATCCTCAGATCACCAGACACCACGGTCAGTGACTGTATAGAATCGAGTAAAGATTGAAGTCGTTCCAACTCCACGGTCACCTCAGCTAAATGAAACTGTGACTCCTCGAAAGCCAACTGTGTACTCTCAAGAAACTTAGAAGTCATCTCGAGCTGCTGAGTAAGCTCACTCACCTCATCTTCCTTGACCAATAATGCGTCATATGATGTACTGCCCCACTCCATAAGATAATCTCTGTCGGCTACCAACTGCATATAATTCTGTCTCAAAATCCGAATAGCCTCCCATAAAGAGTGGATCTCTGTCAAGGAAAGATAACTGCCTCCCTGCTCATCACTAGTAGGAGAACCCCATCCATAAATTGCTAACAATTGACGAGCAGCATCGAAATGCTGGCAAGCGATAGCAATGTCTCACTAACTAACTCTCAGCTGACTAGACACATGATTGTGCTGGCTGGTCAAACTCCTATACTCTACCCCTGATACACTGTCCAAAGGAGTAACCTCATAATAGTTATCGTATGTAATACTGCCATCCAAATTTTGCAGTCCAACTGCTGAACTTGTATCATCAAACGGAGTGACTGAAGCATCAACATAAACCTCTGTATCGAAGGAAACTGTTGAGGAGACTAAGTCCTCAAAATTGTCCACAACATCCCCCTGGGTGTCATCTGTAATAATCAGATCCTGGGACTCTTCTGTAAACTTTGTCATATCTGAGAGATCATCAACCCATTCCAACAAGAATGATCGACTGGATACATGAACAATGCCCAATAAAGGTGTGTAAAAACTAATTCTAGCATCAAATAAGCTGCTGGCATGGATGAGAACTACACTTGGCAAACTACTAATCAAGTCCATGATGGTGCAACAGATACTACTACCAAAGAATGATAAATATCTCCGGTTAAAATGATCCCAAGTACTAAGATAAGGATCCCAACATCTAATCCATGAACGGAAACCAACTGGCAATTCAAGTAAACTTCTCACCTGAGTAATGTGAACGATACCAATTGACTTCACGAACTTGTCTACAGTCTCTGAATCCGGAGTGTGAATGCTAGACGTACTCATATCATCATCAACATGTGACTCGACTGTAAAAGGAAACTGAGTCCCTGCTATATGCGCTAACTCCCGAACTGAACTCACCTCAAGACAACGCTCGTCCACATGTCTCTCAGAATCCTGGAGAGCCAATTTCATTGCCTCCATGCCTTCCTTGATCTGCTGTAAGTCGTCACAAGAACCTGTTGTGACTCCTTTCTGTGTCTTTTGCAGTTGAATCATCCAAATGTGATTCTCAATCAATCCATGTATCCTATCATGATGAGATAAAGCCATGACAATATTCTTGTCCCTTGTCTTCAGCTGGCTTGCCAAACCAAGCAAAGAGCTACTAGCCTCTATCTCATGTGAAGAAGCATCCAACTGTGCCTGGTACTCTTTCTCAGCAAAGTCATGAATGCTCACTTTCTGATCAACTGTACTATCCTCAAACATGACAATATCCTCAACTACAGTAACTTCATCCAGCCCAACTGTACTGGAATCACTATCTGTGTCAATCACGCAATCTGGTGTGTCTGTAATATCACCTTCTGATGCAACTGGCTCAACTTGCACAACATCTTTAACCCCTTCTGCTTGTGAAGATGATGCAGATAAACCATTACCTGAAAATGTGCTGAAGTCTCCCTATATCGAATCTGCATGTCTGTTAAACTCCTCATACAAGTTTCTGCCTGTCATAGGGAAGGTATGATCCTTAGGCCTATCAAAGCGTTCAATCAGTCTCTCCGTAAACTCCACATATGAGGTAATGTGTGCATGACCCATAGTGACCATACCATGATGCCACCACTTGTGTGCTAACCCATCCAGGTGAATTGCTGCATACTTAATGGCTTCTTCCTTAGGCATAAGGTTCAATTGAAAGTATGTGTCAAGCTTTTGAACCCAAGCTCTTGCTGTAGACTTCCCTGAGCCATCATAATATGATAACTGAAGTTTCCCTACTTTCTTTTGTAGCTCATAGCACTGGTTCCTGTCATGTCCACGTGGCATATGCTTCACCCGCACATCTATATACTCCCTAAAGGTGATTGCAGCAATAAAATCTAGACCTCCGGCTTCCCAATCTCTCCTCAGCTGGTCCTATATATCAGTGATCTGGGGCTCTGGTACGGGCTGATCTGGAGCTCTAGGAGGAAATATGGGAATCATGGACTGCGAACTCACTGTCCTAGTTTGCTGGGGTGCATGACCGAAATTGTTCCCAACTTGTTCGCCTCCATTATGTGCCCCATCCTGATTATTACCATTCTGATTATTTCCTCCACCCACATTAGCATTCAACCCCATTTGACAAGCCATCATTTGCATCATAAGCTCAAATCTCTGACTCTGTTCCTGTGCTCTTTGCTCTGCTGATCGCTGTCCCTGTGCTAAGGTGTCTAATAATTGTAAGAATCTTTCCTTTCCCTGATCTGGACCGGCATTCATTTTGTCAAACATTTTTCTCCCTATCTGGCTATTCCAAATTCCCTATAAGACCTCCACAGGATGGCAGGACTTATAGCTCTGATACCACTATAATAACCCTAATAGGTTATAACTTCTTCAAACACCAAAAATCTTTATACTTCAGTTGTTTGACATTTCGTCAAACACTTTGCAAGCAAGCTCTGATACCACTGTAATAACCCTCCTCAAATCTGCCCTCAAAAATGCTGATGAAAGCTCAAGGAATTTCATCAAACAATTCACATGCAAGGGACGTATGACTGATATAGTATTTCAGCTAGCTTCAAATGACTCTTTTTCAATTTGCATCAATGAAAAACTTGTGCTAGAAGACTCCAAATGGACTACACAATGGCCTAACATGAGTGTGCTACTAATTTTGACAATATTTAGTGCATATATATGATCTAAGCATGAGAAATGTACACCTACAACCAACTGTCATTTTTACAAACAGTTGGTGTGCAAACTAACTAGCTAATAAATAATGATATTAAATTGTTTAAATGACACCAGCAACTATTATCTTCTTAATTTGCAATGAAATTTCTAATACAATGCTCATGAAATATGGCCAAGACTTTTGGCATTTACATAGATTACAAAATGTTAATGTTGGTATAATGCACACTTACAGCTGAAACTTATAACACCCTAAAAAACAATACTAATAAAGGAACCTGGTTGTAAATGGCTGTAATAATCTTCTTCAATGCTGCCCCTTCTGATTTGCTTTTTTCGAATTGCTTTTTCGGACTGCTCTTTTCGGCCTGCTTTTTCGGTACCGCTTTTTTGGACTGCTTTTTCGGCCTGCTTTTTCGGTTCCGCTTTTTTCAAACTGCTTTTTCGGTTCCGCTTTTTTAGCCTGCTTTTTCGATTCTGCTTTTTCGGACTGCTTTTTCGTACCTTCTTTTTCGGATTGCTACTATGTTGAATCTCAAGACCATATCTTTCAATGGCATCAAGATTTCCAACTTGAAGGGATTTCATCCTCCAAACTATTGAGACATAATTTCCAGCAAATTTTCCAATTTCTTTGATATTTCCAACCATGCTTAAAAGAAGCTCTTCCATTTCTTTTATAGTGTTCTCACAAGAGCTTCATCCTTCGTTTTTTCAATGTGAGATAAAACATAACTCCCTTTATGTAACTTATGTCTCCAATGTGTTATAAAATAAAGGGGACTTTTAATTTAAATATTTTTCACAAACTATAGTCTATGCATTAATAAAGTTAAATATTTAAATTTAACTTTATAAAATAGCTTTATCAATGCATAAAAAATCTTATCAATGATAAACAAGTCTTCTTGTCGATTTTAAACAATTACCATCGACATACCGTTTGCATTGGATGTCCGCCCATGTTCAAGATGACTTACTATAAATAGTAAGTATGCCCAAAGTTGCCTCAAAACCCCTCAGAAAGACCTGCAACTGAAACTATCTAGGCCAAATGGTCTCTAAGCCCCTTTAATGTCCTGGTTAGCCTACAAGACCGTGGGGAAATAGGCTAACGACAACATCATGCTATGAATGCTAAAAAGGGGACATTACAAGTACACACTCTTGATGTCCATTTGATGGACCTTCCAGTTGCACTGAGTTGCCATGGCAAGGACTTATTTGACAGTGCTTATCTTTGCAGATGGAGCAAAGGTTTCTTCATAGCCAATTCTTTCTCATTGAGAGAAGCCTTTGGTAATAGGACAAGCCTTTTACTTATCTAAATTACCATCAACTTTTTATTTGACTTTGTAGAAACATTTGCAATCGATGGGTTTCCTTCTTGAGGAAGATCTAATAGAACCCAAGTGTTATTTTTCTATAGGCTATGATGCTCACTCTACATAGCTTCTTCCCACTCAACTATTCCTTTTGCCTTTTTGTATGTTTTGTTTACCGTATGGATTAATTAAGCAACGCACACAGGAAATAGACACGAACACCGAACAGCAAATAGCAAAACTCCTATTATTATTCGCATATACCAACAATACATTATGCTTCGATGATAAGATATGATGTCCTTACAATGCTGCGGCAGGCATGGAGTGTCTGTGTATCAGAGGCACTGAGAGTAGGTGTTGGCTGTGAGGCTGTCTTGGTGGATGCGTAGAGAGCTCGGGAGGAACTGATCATCCAGTTGGAGGCAGTGCAGCGACACTTGGTTCGGTGTACTCGGAATTGGAAGGCAGAAAGCGGCACAGGTGGCTATCAGGGTCAGATGTCAGATTGGCTAAGATGATAGTGTTGAAGACCAGTTAGTCAATCAATGTATTTTGGTTGTTGATTTGTCTCAGAGATTTTGTAATAGTCGTCAGGAGACGACTTTTCTTTTTGGGGGGGATGATGTCGTCGGCAGAAATGGTGCATCGGCCGACGGGTCCCTGCGGTAAAAGTTCTTGTTATGTAGCCGACGGTAAATAGTTGTAGCAGACATGATGTATTTGGCCGACGGATACCTTCGGGAAGGTTCGTCGGAAAGTATTTATAACCCCTTCGGGAAGCATTGTAAGGACATCATATCTTATCATCGAAGCATAATGTACTGTTGGTATATGCGAATAATAATAAGAAATCTTGAAATCTTGAAATCTGTACGGTGACTTTACCATAGAAATCCATACATTGGCTACTTTAGAAAATCTATACGGTGACCATGTTGGAAAATTCGTACGATGGCTGTTTAAAAAGAAATCCGCACTGAGACTCCCAAATTTCGTACAGCAAATAACATATACATGAGGAAATCCGTATGGCAAGATTTTTAACAAAGCCGTACGGTAACTTAACGTCCAAAATTCGTACGGTGACTGGCTCCAGGAATCCGTACAATGGTGGTCATTTAAGAAGCCGTACGTTAACTGACTTTAAAATCCATATGGTGGCTTGGGCTGGAAAAGCCGTACGGTGACCCTGACTCAAACTGCTTACTTGGAAATCCGTACGGTTCTTGGTTTCCAAAATCCGTATGGTAGCTTTTTTAATTTTTAATTTTTTTAAAAAATATATATATTTTTAAATCTCACTTTTGGAACAATTATGTACAATATTTACATATATACAGTACTTACAATCTTTTCTCAGTTGTTCGTCCACGGGGGTGCGTTACTTCTTCCATGGGAGATATTCAACTTTGACCGATTCACTGCGTCGGCCACTTCCTTTTCGTCTAGTGTTGATAACTTCATCGCTCCATTATCACCAACTTCCCGTATCTTGTATGATCCTACCCATTTGACGCTAAACTTTTCGAGTTTGATCTCATTCCGACCGTCATACTTCAACACCCACTGTCCAAGTTGAAACCTGTTCAATTTCAAGTGTCTATCATGCAATCGTCGTTCATCAAGTTTATTTAGGATACATGATCTCTCCATCTAGTTTTCCCTATCGCCCAGTTTGTTCTCGAAGCCTGGTACTATGGACTCCGTCAGCTGCCCCTTTTGATCGTCAATAACACCTGTACTCTGTGCTACTGCAACTTTTATTGAACCCTTTCTCTTTGTTTCTTGTGCAGGTTGTATCGTGTGTCTTCCTTGCTGTCGGCACCTTTCTGTTATATCTGTGGTTCGACGTAATACTTTCGTCCTATGCGGTCGTACAGTGGAATCTTTCCTCTTTTTGGATTCGTATTGTATGTTCTTTCATTCAGCTTCAGTCATACTCGCCTTTCCTTCTTCGGCTTGTCTGGGTTGCTTCGGACATTCATTTCCTTCTTCGGCTTCTCTATGTACCTTCGAACATTCATTTCCTCCTTCGACTTCTCTGTGTTCTGTCGGACATTCATTTCCTTCTTTCTTACCTTTATCGACTCTTAACATATTACAGCTTGGAAATAGCTCATAATCCTCTATCTGCCAATGAAAAAGGCCGTTCAACAAATCTAAATCGTCATCACTCGAACCTCCTTCCAGTCTTAATATGCCCTCTTCATCAGGTTCCATTCTTTTCTTCCCTTCGTCATCCCCTTCACCTTCACCTTCAGAATCCAACGACAGGGCTTCTTTGCCGACCATTTGAGTGTGCAGATCAATGACAAATCGCCGGCCTTTATTTTCCAGTGATAAGGTGTTCTTTTTCTAGTCGTGTCGAGCTCTCGCTTCGATAAGCCATCCGCGGCCCAGGATGGCGTCGTATCCTTTTCGTTTTAACGGAATCACCACGAAATCCAACAGGAACGACTGAGTGCCAATTGTTACTGGCTGTGTCATGAGGATGCCCAAAGGTTTAATACCATGTTGATCTGCTGTCAGCAACTGAAATTTAGGAGGCCACAATGTTAGTTGTCCAAGCTTCTTCTAGGTCTCTTCGGGCAAAACATTTACGCCGGACCCTCCATCGACTATTGTGTCTGTGAGAACATGTCCGAGGATCCTCATCTCGACAATTGCAGGATGCTGTCCGGATGTAAGGGCCAGTAACATTTGGTCTTCTCCACCTACAGTAATTTCCTTCCCTTTACCTTGTTCTCCTGGTATCTTCGGAGTTGGCGCAATATTCATGAGAGTGGATCGGAGCTGAGGCATTATAAGAAGCAAATCATTTATCTTGACTGGTACCTCTGTTTGCAAAATTTGCCGTACGATGTTCTGTTCTACATAGTTTTGTATGGAGGTAACAGGCGTGTCCTTTAGGTGTGCCATTTCTGCTTGTGTTGCTTTCTGGATCTCTGCGCGTGCTTCCTCTAGTCTCTTCTTTTCTTCCGTTGGGTCAGGGTACACTTTCGCTTGCTGCCGCGTGATGCCCAGAACCTCTTCTTCGTCCGTCCTAACGGTGATCAAGTTTACTCCCGACTTCGGACACCCAGCATCTTCATGATCACCAGGTCCACACCATCTGCATAACAACTTCGGTGTGTTCGCCGTTGTACACTCTCGGGCAAAGTGACCCCACAGATTGTATGCGCGGCATTGAACTATCGGCCGGGCATTGGCATCGTACTGGATTCGACTCCTCCCGCCATTATTGTTGTTGTTTTGATCGCGCTGATTATTTCTATATCCTCTTGATGTGGCACCTTCCGTACTGGTGTTCCCGTTCCCTCCTGACGGGGACGCCTCCTATGTCAGAAACACTTGCTGCGGTGTTCTTGTTTTCAAATTGAAAGGGCATTCTTTTACTGAGTGTCCCATAATCTGGCAAATCTCACAAAATTTGTCTTTCGGGCATGATCCCTTCGTATGGCCTTCTTTCTTGCACTCTGTGCACCATAGGTCATTGCCCTTAGTCTCCTTGTTCATGTTTTTGAACTCCTTCATCATTCGCAACATGTCTTTCTGAAGAGCACGGACTTTCTTACTGTTGCCTTCATTCTCGCTGCTATCTTCTTCTGAAGGTTCATCGTCATTTGAATCAGATGAGTTGGTCTTCTTCTTCTTCTTTGTCTTCTGTTCACTTTCGAGGTTTAATGCCCGATTGTATGCTTCAATATATGTCGATGGTGGCATGATCTTCATTTTTTTCCGCAGCTTCGGGTGAAGGCCTTCAATGAACCATCTTTTTTGGAGCCCATCTGCCGGCTTATTCTCCATTTTACTAATTAAGTCCTTCAACCTCCTGGCGAAGACCTGTACTGTTTCATTCTTCTTCTGCTTGGTATTGAATATCTCATTGACGATCTCATTATCATCGCGCAATATTTGAAATTCTGCACAAAACTCCTTCTTAATGTTATCCCAAGTGTTTAATTTTTGCGGATCTGTGTTAGTAAACCAATCAATCGCAACACCTTGTAGGGTGGCTGGAAACTGTTGGACCCATTCGTTCGCATCTGTTATGCCATTCGCTCTCCAGATCGTTTCACATGTTTTACGATGTCGAATGGGATCAACTGCTTCATCACCATCAAATTTAGGCAACTTTTCTTTCGGACCAGCCATTATCACTGTATGTTGGGGCTTTTGTTGTGTACCTGCGCTATTCGGAACACCCGCGTTGTTCTGAGCTCCTGTGCTATTTTGAACACTCGCACTGTTCTATACACCCGCGCTGTTTTCGGCTTCCGCGCTGTTTTCAACACCCGCGCTATTTTTGACTTCCGTGCTGTTTTCAATTTCCGTGCTATTTGGTGAAGAAGAGGTTTCGTCAACTGAAGCTATTCGTTCTGGAAGTATATCTCGGACAAAGAGGTCACTCCACGCTCGTGCTCCTTCGGCACTTCGAGCTGTGCGAGTCGATCTCCTTCCGTCAGGATTCTCTTCCCGTGGTGTATGCAGGTTCAGAAACTCCTCCCTTGCTTCTTCCACCAAATCGAGCTGCTGTCGAGTCTCTTCCAACAATTTTTCAGTGCTTTTGTGTCCGTCGGTAACTTTCTAAAATCTCCATTTGCGTTTAGCTTGTTATGCCAAAATTAAAGTTTCCTGCACTGCGCGTAATTCATCCTTTTCCTTCAACTTATTCTTATTCTTGTTCAACTGATTCGACATTTAATCTTCATCTGTTTGTCTGTGCACCAGGTCCATCGGGCAACGACGCCAAATGTTTTACCGTACTGGGTAAAGAAATCAATGCACAGACAATAGATATGAATAGCAGAACTTATTATTATTCGCATATGCCAAATAGTACATTATGCTTGAATGATGATTTACAATAATCCCGAAGGGTGTATAAATACTTTCCGAAGAACCTTCCCGAAGGAGTCCGTCGGCCACATACAACATGTCGCTACATAACAAGAACCTTCTCGAAGGGACTTGTCGGCATCATAACAATAACCTTTCCGAAGGGACCCATCGGCTAATACACAATTCCTACCGACGACAAGAGCAAGAATGGTTATACCAAAGCCAATGGACTTTATTGCCACTGGGGCCGACTGATGGTACACATTGACTGAAGGGACCCACAATCAAGCCCACTCCACTGGTCCTACTTGAAATAGAGATCGATTCTCACCCTCGACCGTTTGCCCCAAGCAATGTGTCGTGCCGTATGGTTGTGATGCTCCAGTTGTTATGCCCATAAAATAGTAGGGAACCCTCCTTGCCCCGCCCTATTCTGTAGGGTAGGGGTGATCGACCCGAGATGAATGGTAGGATTGGATAGGTGCAGTAGCTGCAAACGGACAGAATGAACTGCTGCTGAATGGAGAATTCCTTTCTACTTTCTTTTCTTCGGTCGGATATAAATCATCCAGAGGTATATTATCGTAGGGAATAAGGCGAATACTAGGGCTATAGTTGAGTTGCCTGCCAATTCCCAATTCCCAATTTAATAAATTTACGTGGAAACCCAATACGGGAGAAAACCATGACAATAAATGCTTTTATATAAACTTTGTCCTTTTACAATGATTTGTAGGCAACGACCTACTAGAGGCTACGACCTCTATGTTTATGAGCACTGACTCATTGGAAGCTCCAACTCCCACACTTTGCAAGCTCCGACCTACAGGACGCTCCAACTCCCTTTGCTTGTCTTCTGAGCACCAACCCACTGCACACAAACTTCTCTTACACTTTGATAATGTTGCTCTTACAACCGATGATGGATGCTTTTGTTTCACAATTTCTTCATCATATGAATATATGCATTCTTCTCCCTTGAAGTCAATTTTCAATCAAGTTGTATATATAACTTTTTATTTTTCTTATACTTTCTAAAGCACTCTATTATAGATATATTAAATTAGATAGAAATCTAAAAATATATATCTTATTTTATTTCTATTTCACTTCCTTTGCTTTTACTTCACTTTTATATTAAATATATATTAAGATTAAAAAATCTAATTATATATATTCTTTGTTTTCAACTTCACTTCTTTTATTTCACTATTGACTTCTCCCTTTTACTATACTTTATTTTCAATCTGCTCACTTTTGGTTCTCTGACTTCTTCTTGTCCACTTCTCACATTTCTCACAACCTCTAGTCTTTATTTTTTGTCACATACTCATCACTTACATTCATTTACAAATGAATCAAGTCATACTTATATCTTGTATATCATAAGGTGTGACTTTTCAATGAATAGGCATAACACTTCCTTTATACCCGATGGCTTTGCATAAATAATATTTAGGAATAATAATAACAATCAACCCTTTTGTTTTGTTTTTATTTTAACAACACATTTTAATTTACCAATTAAATATCATATCGCTGCTTGTAGTTGCACATCTACCCAACCTGATTATCGGGCTTCCAATTAATCCATGGGTTGAATGCTGTTAAAGATGTATCTTTGATTATTTTCATATTTTTCACTGATTATTCAGACTATGCACACTGTCTTTTCCAATATCGAACACTGCTGCCAAACTTGCCGATAATATAAAAACTCGTGGCTATAGTACTCTCTGGCAGACGTCAAACATTTGGTCTGCCATAAATATCCTTCCCTTGCGTAAAACATCTGGTCTTATATTTATATTTGTTTGACTTTTCTGAACTGACATATCATATTGCCACCTGGACATATCTTCCCTTCCACTATAGGATTGCACCTTTAACAAAGAGCTCAAACAGAACTATATCACAGTTCTTATAAGAATAAGACAAAATATGAATAAGACAAAAGTACTTCACTTTTTGAATAAGACAAATTTAGTTTTGCTGGCTTTTATCAGTGACTTGTATTCCGATGTTTTTGTAGTAATATATGGTATATATTCTGTCATGCAAAAGTTTATCGGGCTTCTTCACTGTCTGAACACATATTGGATTTGTGTTCGCCACCAATGATGTTCAGAGACTCTATTCTATATGATTATCATTATTGTGTGTATCTTCGTATACTATTTCAAAGAAGTATGTTCTTTGTTTCCACATGCTGGAGTATCTAATGTTTTTATATGATTATTCCAGATTTGATCATTATTATCACTATATAAAAATCATCATCTGCCAGTTGTAAATTAGTGCAATGTGCATATTATTTCATCTGCCATTATAATAACTTTCTTCCTTTGATTAACTCACCTACATTCCTCCTTGCTCCATTATGTATTGCTAATATGGATGCTTCATATTCATACCGTCTTCTTCAATCTGCACTGCTGACTATATCCATTTCTAAATAATGAGATCTTTAACTAGATCTATATCCTTTGTAGTTTTATCCTCTTTTTTATTTCCATCTAGTTAAGCGTATGATAAACACAAAGAGTTCAATTGCTATCTTCAATTTTCTTTGACATTGATAATCCTGATACTTGTAGTTTTCTTCATTCTCTTGAGATCCTTTGACATCAATGACAATACTTCCATCAATCTCCCCCTTTGTCATTGATGACAATACTTCCTAATCGCTTTCGGCTCTCCTCTTTTCAATATCTCTCCCCCTTTGACATCAATGGCAAAGGGATGTCGATCTGAATGCATGTTTCATCATTAAATACATACAGATATATAGCTCCCCCTTTGAATGTTCTCCGCTTCTCCGCCTAGGAAGATTTCTTCAATGCTCCTGCATGTTCACATTTGCCTTTTGAAACATTCCTCTAGCAAACTTTGACATCAATGCAATCTGCTTTTCATCTTCTGAATATGTCTTCAAAACATCAGCTTATCTTGAAACATTTCACTCTTTTCTCCAAGGGTTAATGAATACTTTAATTTATATCTCCCCCTGAGTCTATGCATCTTCTCGAGACTAAGAGGTGTATGCACTGCAAGTAGCACTTGCACTTGTTTCTCCTCCTTTTGTTATCTTTCTTTTCCAAACTTTTATAGTTTTTCTTTTGTGATTACTTTTTTCATCCCGTCTTTTATCATCTATATGAGTCTCTCCATCATCAAGTCTGCAATATTTTGCAATATGCCCATAGTTGTTGCATTTATAACATAGAATGTTATAGTTCAAATATGGAGTGTGATTCCAGCTTCTCCATTCATAGGAATTTCTTATATTTGTTCTGCATTCTCTTGCCATGTGACCAAAATAGCTGCATGAATAGCAATATCCATAAAAGCTAGGTTTATATCCTTGCTTTTTGTAATCTTTTTTAAGTTCAATTCCTTTAAATTTAGTGATTGGATCTTCTGTATTACATCCTTGCTTCACAAAACCTTTGAATTTATGATCTCGATTGCTTACTTCTCCTTCAAAACCTACTCCATTCTTGCTGGTGGATGGTCTTTGACCATCAATTATGTTGGATAGAATTTCAGAGCTCTTTTCAAATTTGAGACTCTTATTTAATTTGATATTGCTTTCCTCTAGATTTTTCTTCAGCATTTCAATTTCTTGTCTCAATTTGGTATACTCCTCTCCATCATTCTTAACCTGTTTGGATTCTTCTAGTTGAGTCTTTAATTCTTTAACCTGCATTTTGTACTTTGTAACTTTTTCTTTCAATTTTGTGTTTTGTTTATATGCATAACATAACTCTTCCATCACATCAACATTTTCTTCCTCGCTAGATGACTCATCATTTTCTTCTTCTTCACTACATATCACGTCAACATCTTCATCCTCGCTGCATGACTTATCAATATTTTCTTCTTCTTGCTCGCTGGTCATAGCTAAAAAGAGTATCTCGTCTTAAGTATACTCACTTTGGTATTCATCATTGCACTCTTTTGATGAGCTATTTTCTTTCTTCGAGTATAGGCTCTTATTGTGCTTGCGAAACTTCTTTTTCTTATAATGGTTCTTAGCATGCTTCCCATCCTTTTTCTTTGTATACTTTTCTTCTTTATCATCACTAGAGTCACTGCTGTTTAGAGGGCATTTTGATGCATAATGTCCCGTTCTTCGCAATTGAAACACTTGAATTTTCTTTTATTCTTTCCATTCTCCTTTCTCAACTTTCTATTGAAGTGAGCATTTGATTCATTTGATTGACTACTTGAGCTTTCACTGGAAATCTTATTTTTTCGTTTACCCCTTTTAGTTGCCTCAAATGCTATTTCCTTCTTTGATTCATTTCCTCCAACCCGCATTTCATAAGCAGTAAGGATTCCATGCAATACATCTTTTGTCAATGTATCTAAATCTTTTCTTTCTTCAATTGCAGATATTTTAGACCCCTCAAAAAGACCTGCAACTGAAACTATCTAGGCCAAATGGCCTCTAAGCCCCTTTAATGTCCTGGTTAGCCTACGGAACCGTGGGGAAATAGGCTAACGACAACATCATGCTATGAATGCTAAAAAGGGGACATTACAGTCCGCCCTTCCCGAAATTGCTTGTCCCCAAGCAATGGTCGAGCAACAACCCAATAATCCACCTGGATCCCAAATGTAGTCATGAACTATACTGCTGTCAGTCAACATAGGCTCCTGCAACAACCTCTGAAAATTAACCAAGAGGAATTCATAATCAAATTGGCGAATACAACTCACCCAAACTCCAAAGTCAGGAACCCATGAGAAACAAGCTCTCGAAATATCAGAACTCAAGTAGAGTAGATAACCCAAACTGCTAACATAGTAAATACCATCAACACATCCCACTAGCCTATGTGGAATGTACAATACAATTCTGCAACAACGATGAATACTCCTGCATGAAATTGCACCAAATACAGAGAATCCACACACTGCACACCTACTACAATTCTCACAACTCTGCAGATCACCGGTCACTGTCTCATAACCATAACACCCATGCACTGCTGATGGTAGGTAGATAGCAAAAACGAGAGCCCAGACCAAACCTGTCTGCCATCAACTCCTCAACACATGGATCAAAAGAAAACCGATGAACATATCCTACAGTATAATCCTGGTAAAAAGAACCAATCCCAGTCAAAGACTCATCCTGCAGACGTGATACAACCAACTGTGATTGATCATGAGCTAAGTCAGAGGATGATATAGCAGAATCAACAACAACATCACTAGTCTCTGTGCCCTCCAAGTCAAACATATCACAATGCTCAGCTGCAGCGCCCAACTCAGTTGAACCTGCCTCCGGACCAAATATGCTAATACAAGTGTCGTGGACAGATATATCCTCATCTCCACTACCTCTATCAACCTCGACCATGGACATCCGCGGATCACCAGACACCACGGTCCGTGATTGTACAGAATCTGGTAAAGACTGAAGTCGTTCTAACTCCATGGTCACCTTAGCTAAATGAAACTGTGACTCCTTGAAAGCCAACTGTGTACTCTCAAGAAACTGAGAAGTCACCTCGAGCTGTTGAGTAAGCTTACTCACCTCATCTTCCTTGACCAATAATGCATTATATGCTATATTGCCCCACTCCATAAGATAATCTCTATCGGCTACCAACTGCATATAATTCTGTCTCAGAATTCTGATAGCCTCCCATAAAGAGTGGATCTCTGTCAAGGAAAGATAACTGTCTTCCTGCTCATCACTAGCTGGAGAACCCAACCCATAAACTGCTAACAATTGACGAGCAGCGTCGAAATGCTCGCAAGCGATAGAAATGTCTCGCTCGCAAACTCTCAGCTGACTAGACACATGATTGTGCTGATTGGTCAAACTCCTATACTCTACCCCTGGTACACTGTCCAAAGGAGTAACCTCAAAATGGGTATCATCTGTAATACTGCCATCCAAATTTTGCAGTCCAACTGCTGAACTTGTATCATCAAACGGAGTGACTGAGGCATCAACATAAACCTCCGTATCAAAGGAAACTGTTGAGGAGACTAAGTCCTCAAAACTGTCCACAACATTCCCCTGGGTGTCATCTGTAATAATCAGATCTTGGGACTCTTCTGTAAACTTTGTCATATCTGAGAGATCATCAACCCATTCCAACAAGAATGGTTGACTGGATACATGAACAATGCCCAACAAGAGTGTGTAAAAACTAATTCCAGCATCAAACAAGCTGCTGGCATGGATGAGAACTACACCTGGCAAGCTACTAATCAAGTCCATGATGGTGCAACAGATACTACTACCAAAGAATGATAAATATCTCCAGTCAAAACGATCCCAAGTACTAAGATAAGGATCCCAACATCTAATCCATGAACGGAAACCAACTGGCAATTCAAGTAAACTTCTCACCTAAGTAATGTGAACAATACCAATTGACCTCACACACCTGTCTACAGTCTCTGAATCCGGAGTGTGAATGCTAGAAGTACTCATATCATCATCAATTTGTGACCCGACTGTAAAAGGAAACTGAGTCCCTGCTATATGCGCTAACTCCCGAACTGAACTCACCTCAAGACAACGCTCGTCCACATGTCTCTCGGAATCCTGGAGAGCCAACTTCATTGCCTCCATGCCTTCCTTGATCTGCTGTAAGTCATCATAAGAAGAACCTGTTGTGACTCCTTTCTGTCTCTCCTGCAGTTGAATCATCCAAATGTGATTCTCAATCAATCCATGTATCCTATCATGATGAGATAAAGCCGTGACAATATTCTTGTCCCTTGTCTTTAGCTGGTGTGCCAAACCAAGTAAAGAGCTACTAGCCTCTATCTCATGTGAAGAAGCATCCAACTGTGCCTGATACTCACTTTCTGCAAAGTCTTGAATGCTCACTTTCTGATCAACTGTACTATCCTCAAACATGACAGTATCCTCAACTGCTGTAACTTCATCCAGCCCAACTGTACTGGAATCACTATCTGTGTCAATCGCACAATCCGGTGTGCTTGTGATATCACCTTCTGGCTCAACCTGCACAACGTCTGTAACCCCTTCTACCTGTGAAGATGATGTAGATAAACCATTACTTGAAGATATGCTAATGTCTCCCTATATCGAATCAGCATGTCTGTTAAACTCCTCATACAAGTTTCTGCCTGTCATAGGGAAGGTATGATCCTCAGGCCTATCAAAACGTTCAATCAGTCTCTCTGTAAACTCTACATATGAGGTAATGTGTGCATGACCCATAGTGACCATACCATGATGCCACCACTTGTGTGCTAACCCATCCAGGTGAATTGCTGCATACTTAATAGCTTCTTCCTCAGGCCTAGGGTTCAATTGAAAGTATGGGTCAAGCTTTTGAACCCGAGCTCTTGCTGTAGACTTCCTCGAGCCATCATAATATGGTAACTGAAGTTTCCCTACTTTCTTCCGTAGCTCATAGCTCTGGTTCCTGTCATGTCCACGTGGCATATGTTTCATCCTCACATCTATATACTCCCTAAAGGTAATTGCAGCAGTAAAATCTGGACCTCCGGCGTCCCAATCTCTCCTCAGTTGGTCTTGTATATCAGTGATCTGGGGCTTTGGTACGGGCTGCTCTGGAGCTCTAGGAGGAAATGTGGGAATCATGGGCCTCGAACTCACTGTCCTAGCTTGCTGGGGTGCATGACCAAAATTGTTCCCAACTTGTTCACCTCCATTATGTGCCCCATCCTGATTATTCCCATTCTGATTGTTACCATTCTAATTATTTCCTCCACCCACATTAGCATTCAACCCCATTTGACGAGCCATCATCTGCATCATAAGCTCCAATCTCTGACTCTGTTCCTGTGCTCTTGCTCTGCTAATCGCTGTCCCTGTGCTAAGGTGTCTAATAACTGTAAGAATCTTTCCTTTCCCTGATCTGGACTAGCATTCATTTTGTCAAACATTTTTCTCTCTATCTGGCTAATCCAAATTCCCAATAAGACCTCCACAGGATGGCAGGAAACCGCTCTGATACCACTGTAATAACCCCAACAGGTTATAACTAAAAAGAAGCTCTTCCCTTTCTTTTATAGTCTTCTCACAAGAGTTGAATCTTTCGTTTTCTCAATGTGGGATAAAACATCACTCCCTTTATGTAACTTATGTCTCCAATGTGTTATAAAATAAAGGGGACTCTTTTAATTTAAATATTTTCCACAAACTATAGTCTATGCATTAATAAAGTTAAATATTTAAGTTTAACTTTATAAAATAGCTTTATCAATGCATAACAAATCTTATCAATGATAAACAAGTTTTCTTGCCGATTTTAAACAATTACCATCGATATACCGCTGCCACTGGATGTCCGACCATATCCAAGATGACTTACTATAAATAGTAAGTATGCCCAAAGTTGCCTCAAAACCCCTCAAAAAGACCTGCAATTGAAACTATCTAGGCCAAATGGCCTCTAAGCCCCTTTAATGTCTAGGTTAGCCTACGGGAGCGTGGGGAAATAGGCTAACGACAACATCATGCTATGAATGCTAAAAAGGGGACATTACATTGTTTTCACACTTTTTCTTTCCGGCTATATCTGTTGGTGTGGTTTGTAGCTGTGTATAACCATCTACAACTGATTGCTCAACATCGAAACCAATAGCTGTCAAATAAGTTTCCATTTTTATACTCTAGTAGGCATAGTTCGTTCCATCAGAGATTGGCATTTTGTTTTGAAAGATCTTGCCCATTGTGCCCCTTTGAGATCTACCTTCAAGCGATTAGGCTTTATAGAAGGCACCGACTCTGATACCAATTGAAGAGCACACGATTATACTGAGAGGGGGGCTGAATCAGTATAATAAGAAATTTGCCAATTTAAAACTTTTATCCAAACAATAACTTCAAAAGCTGAAATGAACAATTATGCACATGAACATAATAACACAAGATTTACGTGGAAACCCAATAAGGGAGAAAACCACGGCAACAACTGTTTTTATATAAACCTTGTTCTTTTACAATGATTTGTAGGCAATGACCTACTAGAGGTTATGACCTCTATGTTTATGAGCACCGACTCATAGGAAGCTCCAACTCCCACACTTTGCAGGCCCCGACCTACAGGAAGCTCCAACTCCCTTTGCTTGTCTTTGTGAGCACTGATCCACTGCACACAAACTTCTCTTCCACCTTGATAATGTTGCTCTTACACCTGATGATGGATGCTTTTGTTTCACAATTTCTTCATCATATGAATATATGCATTCTTCTCCCTTGAAGTCAATTTTCAATCAAGTTGTATATATAACTTTTTATTCTTCTTATACTTTCTAAAGCACTCTATGATAGATAAATTAAATTAGGTAGACATCTAAAAATATGTATCTTATTTTATTTCTATTTCGCTTCCTTTGCTCTAACTTCACTTTTATATTAAATGTGTATTAGATTAAAAATCTAATTATATATATTCTTTGTTTTCAACTTCACTTCTTTTGTTTCACTATTGACTTCTCCCTTTTACTATACTTTATTTTCAATCTGCTCACTTTTGGTTCTCTGACTTCTTCTTGTCCACTTCTCACATTTCTCACAACCTCTAGTCTTTATTTTTTGTCACATACTCATCACTTACATTCATTTACAAATGAATCAAGTCATACTTATATCTTGTATATCATAAGGTGTGACTTTTCAATGAATAGGCATAACACTTCCTTTATACTTGATGGCTTTTCATAAATAATATTTAGGAATAATAATAACAATCAACCCTTGCATGTAAACTTGAATTGCTCTGCAACTTGAACACCTTTGCCGCTCCTTTTCAAATTTGAATCCAGCTTCATGGCGCGCCCTAAGCCTCTGGACCCTCCACCATGCCTGGACTTGCAGATGGTGTTAGCCTAGCACAGGGATTTGGACATCCCGATAGAATGGTGTGGGGCCGTAGATTTGGAGATGAAGACAATCCTTGGCCCTAACCCCCTTGGGAAATGGAAAACTTGCTGGTGATCCGGTGGAAGGTGGGAAAATATTGATGATTGGGACCCCTGTTGGGTGGAAGAATGCACTAGTGCGTACTAATGGGGCTAGTGATTCAATGGAGGATCCCAAGATTGCACACAATGTTAATGGGCCAGTAATCTCCCTTCCGGATACTTTGGTGGACAGCGTCACTTCTGGCCTCAAACTATGATTTGTTGGGAGATTTGCTGCCTTAAGACTCAGGATAGAGATGGTCCGAAAGTGGGTAGGCCAAAAATCGAAGATTAGGGGAAGTGTTGGTATTTCTGCAATGCCAAGTGGCCGTTTTTGTTTCAAATTCACTGTGGAGGAGGATATCAATTTAATACTCTCGGGAACTTGGTATTATGGAAAGCATTGCCTTGCCTTAACAAGGTGGCATCCTGGCTTTGATTCGAGGGTGGAACTCAACAAGCTAGCCCCTGTCTGGGAACGACTACTTGAATTACCCCTTGAATTCTGGGATGAGAAGAGTCTAAGGTGGATAGGAAATTCCTTCGGTCATTTTGTCACTGCGGACATGGTGACAATGCAAAAAACTAGACTGGTCTATGCCAGATTTTGTGTGAATGTGGCATTAAATCGGGCCCTCCCGACTATGGTCACTCTAAAAACTAAATGGGGAGAGAAATACCAACCTATAGAGTACGAGAATGTGGGACTTTTTTGCCAGAAGTGTGGACAATTTGGGCATGTCATTGTGGACTGTAAAGTTCAGCTATAGAAGGAGAAACAAAAGGAGGGATCCTCGGGAATTGTAAAAGAAACCGTTGGGGAATCCTTGGAAGCTCCTCAACTGGAGGAGGCTGTTGCTGGCACTCATTGTCTGGTGGCTAACAAGGGGCAGGATGCCCCTGTAATAGGGGCTGTGGGGGCTAAGTGAACCTGAGATGGAGGAGACTTTAGATGAAAAGAAAAAAATGGACGAGTATCCATTTAGACAAGAGATAGAGGAATTAATAAGGTTACCTTTGGGAGGACCTAAGGAAGGAGAGATGGTGGAGGATGGTGAAATAGTGGCACACCACTCCCCTCCTGGCTATCCAACACGTCCGAGAAACAAGGGATTACAGGAACAAAAGTCTATAGACTATGTTACCTAGGAGAGGGTATGCACACCTCTAAGAATTATGAAGGCCTCTCCAACAGAGATAGCAACAAAAGCGATGGCAAGCTTAGATAAAGTGGAAGCTGTAAAGGAACTAAGCCCCACTTCCCCATAGGCAGGTGCTAATGAGGAATGGAGGTTTAGAAAAAGAGAAAAAGGGGGAAAAAACTAGATGTAGGAAAATGTGGTACAGTTGGAAGACCAAGTAGTAGAGCAACTAGGACAAAACAAGCAACAAGGGACATGGCCAGTGGTAAACAGCTTGCATTGGAGACTGTAACAAGAGGTAAGAAATGAATTTTCTTTCTTGGAACTTAAGGGGGTTAAATAACCCTCAGAAACAATATGCTTTGAAGCAGTGTATATTCTAGGAAAAGGTTGACTATGTGTTAATCCAAGAAACCAAAATGTCTAGTGTTAATTTTGGCAGACTAGTGGGTCATGTTTGGCCTGGGGCTGCTTTCATGCATGTGGATGCTGATGGAGCCTTAGGGGGTATTGCTAACATGTGGAACCCGTGTTCTATGACTGGATTTGAGTTATGGAAAGACAAATTTTTTCTAATAACTCAATTCCAAACTAGTAATCAAAGATGGGGGCTTATAAATATCTACGGTTCTAATAATAGGATAGGAAGAAAAGAAACCTATGGAAAGCTGGAAAAGATAATGGACACTATGAAGGAAAAATAGATAATGTGTATGGGAGATTTTAATACTCCCCTCTACCACTCAGAAAAGTTAGGGGGAAATAGAGACTGTCTTAAAAGCTTGCAAGATCTTGTTGACTTTATGGGAAAAATGGATTTAATTGATGTAGACTTGAGAGGGAACCCATTCACCTGGACTAATAATAGAAAAGGAAGTGATCTCATTCAAGTAAGATTGGATAGACTGATGGTGATGGGGAACTAGAATTGGCTGAGTGATTCCTTTCTAGAGAACCTTACAAGAACTGCTTTTGACCATTCCCCTTTAATCTTTCACTGGGAAGATGGTATAAAAGGAGGTTCGAAGCCCTTTAGGTATGAAATAATGTGGGAATCCCACCCAGAATTCAAGGATCGAATCCAAGAATGGTGGAATATAAGGATAGACGGTACTACAATATACAGACTAACTCAAAAATTAGATAATATAAGGAGAAATGTCAAGGGCTGGGCTAAGAGTTCCTTTGGAGATTTGTTCAAAGTCAAAAGAGAGCTGGAGGAGAAACTTAAAAAATTGCAGGGAGAAATTGCTTAGGGTAAGAATTTGGAAGAAGCTGCACAAGAAGAAGAAGAGTACAGAAAAAAATGGAAGGATATGATTTTGAGAGAGGAAATATTTTGGAAGCAAAGATCAAGAGTCCAATGGTTAACTGAAGGTGACATGAACACTACCTTTTTCCATAGGTCGGCCTCGAACCATAAAAGAAGAAACAAGATCAATAGGTTGGAAGGAGAAGGGGGAGGAGAATATAAGGAACAGGAGGAGATGGGAAGACATGCTGTGGAATACTTTAGCAAGGCGTATAAAAAGGAAAATAGACTAGGAAATCAGGTAATAAGAAGAAGTTTGATAAACACGATCCCACAAGTGCTAGGAGAAGTGGAAAATAATAGCATTCTAGGAAACATCACAGAGGAGGAAGTGAAAAGGGTAGTTTTTTCTATGAAAGCTTATAAAGCCCCAGGACTTGATGGTTTCCCCTCAGCGTTCTTCCAACAATTCTGGTAGGTTATTAAAAATGAGTTGATTTGGGCAACCAAGGATTTCTTTAAAAAGGGGAAGATGCTAAAAAGGATAAATAAGACTTTTATTGCCTTGGTCCCTAAGACTCCAACACCCACGAGTCTCCTTGACTTTAGACCTATAAGCCTTTGTAACACAGTTTATAAGGTTTTTGCCGAAGTAATGGTCAACAAGATTAAGCCCTTCATAGAGAACATTATAGGAACACCACAAAAGGGGTTTGTGTCGAGAAGACAAATCCTAGATGCTGCAATAATGACTCATGAGATCATACATTCAATGGAGAAAAATAAAATACCTGGTATGGCCTTCAAATTGGATATCTCTAAGTCGTATGATAAGGTAAGATGGGACTTCCTGTATGATGTTCTTGAAAGAGGGGTTTAATGAAAAGGTCATAAACCTTATAAGGATGATAGTGAGTACTGTCCAATATGTGGTCCTTCTAAACGACTCTCCTTGGGGTAACTTTGAAGTGGGGAGAGGATTAAGGCAAGGAGACTCGCTATCTCCCTACCTCTTCATTATGGTGGCAGAGGTGCTGGGGAGATCATTCTCTAAACTGGTAAGTATGGGCTCTGTTAAAGGTATTAAACTTGCCACTGTTGGTTGAACTGAAGTGTTACAACAATTTGTTGATGACACTTTTCTTTTTGGAGAATCCTCTATAATGGAAGCTAGAGCATGGAAGAGTATCCTTAGAAACTACGAAGACAACTTAGGTCAGCAAATAAACTACTATAAAAGTAAACTTTTTTTTTAAAACATTGATGCTGTTATGCAGAGGAAGATCAGGAACATTTTACGCTGTCAATCAGCGAACCTCTCGGATACTTATTTGGGTTTACCTTTAACCACCAAGGAGGTAACAAATGACTTTTGGAATACCATTGTTGAAAGAAACCAAAAAAAACTGCCAGGATGGAAAGGGAAAATTCTTAGTAATGCTGGAAAAATGTAGCTACTCTCTGTGGCTCTCTAGGGCATTCCAATTTTCTTTCTATCCCTTTTTAAAATAAACCAAAACATGGCGGACAAAATTGAGAGAATACAGAGAAACTTTCTTTGGTCAGGAACAGAGGAAGAGAACAAATTGAATCTTGTCAATTCGGAGGATGTTTGCAAACCAAAGGAGGGGGGGCTTGGGAGTGACAAGACTCAGAGATCTGAGTAAAGCCCTTCTTGCTAAAAGTGGGTGGAGGCTAGGAAAAAGCAACACAGATTGGAGCAATATCATGAAAGCTAAATACCTATCTAACTCCCTATTTACTCATAATCTCTTTAATAATGACCTCCCGGGAGGATCTAAAATATGGATGGATATTGTTAAAAGGAGAAGTATACTGAGGGAAGGGGTGAGGTGGATTACGGGCAGTGGGCAAAACATCAGATTCTGGGAGGATAATTGGATGGGGGGGGAAACCACTAGTTTACAACAAATTTAGAAGACTAATGGAAACATTAAAGGCAGAGGTGGGGATGAAAGTTGCAGATTATACTGACCCTAGAAGGAAGTGGGAGAAATTGCGAAAAAGATACATATCTCTAGGAGGATATTCAACTACTTAAAGAACTTGAGGAGTTGATAGAAGCTCAAAGAATCCCAATGCTAATGTAGGAGGATAAAGTGGTGTGGGAGATAAATTCTAGTGGCCATTTTACTGTCAAATTTGCTTACAAACTCCTCTTTTGTAAGGACCTTTGTCCCCACAACATGGCGTAAAGTTTGGATTAGTAATCTTCTGCCAAAATCAACTTTTTCTGGTGGACTATTCAACATGGCAAGATTCTATCGTTGGACAATCTAAAAAAAGGGGTTTTTTATCACAAACAGATGTTATCTTTGTAAGGAAAAAGAGGAGAGTATCTCTCACCTTTTCCTAGAATGCCCGTATACCTTAAAGATTTGGTCACTGGTGTGGGAGAAATTTGAACTATGTTGGTTGATGAAGGAAAATTTGGGTCAATTTGTGGAAAACTGGCATTGTCCCTTTTATTACCCTAGGCTGGTATTCCTATGGAGAATTGTCCCATCATACATTTGCTGACACATATGGAAGGAAAGAAACAATAGAATCTTGTAGGAAGAGGAAAGGCCTGTGGAGGTAGTTATGGGAATTATGGAGAAATTGCTGAAAGAAAATATAAAGATTACCAAATATAAGGTCCCGAAAGAAGAACCAGGAAGGAAAGAATGCCAAATAGTGGAAAGATGGGGTATCCACTGGCACTTAAATAATTTTGATAACTCTAAGGTAATAAGGAGGCAGCAGACAATAACACAGCTTAAACTAAACTTCGATGGTGCTGCAAGAAAGGGTGTTGGGGCTGTGGGTGGAGTGCTGAGAAATGGAAATGGTGAAGCATTGTTAGTCTATTCTGGGAAAGTTGGTGGAGGAAGTAATAACATGGTGGAAGCAATGGCTCTACTATGGGGCCTACAATTGGTTAGGGAAATGCAAATTAAGAAAATAACTATAGAAGGTGATTTTAATTAATAATTGATATGGCGAAGGGAATCTCTTAGCCAGGCTAGAATATCCAAAATATTATCACGAATATTAGACATATCTTAATGGGATGGAAAAAGTACAGTTACAACACATATACAAGGAAGGTAATATGGTGGCGGATGCTGCCGCTGCCATGGGGTTTGATTTAAAGGAAATGACGTGTTGGAGAAGCATGGATATCCTAAAGGAGGAAATTAAGACCCTAATTTGCAAAGAAGGGGGGAAACAAAAATTGAGCATGGCTAGACAACTAAAGATCAATGCCAAATTTGGCAATATCATATCTAGGAAGGCGAAGCTTGCTAATTTTAATAAGAAATGTAAAGGAAAGATGACGAGATACTATCGTATAGGTTGGATAATAAATAGACACAATTTGAGGCAAGAGTTACTTTGTAATTATGGTAACATAATGCGAGATTTTGAATATTTTCTTTTTGAAAGTATGAAAAATATCATTATAGAATTTGTTAGAGATTTCAGGGATGTTGGAGTTATGATGTAAAGTACGCACGAATCCCATAATGAAAAGTAATGGGATTTTGAAGCGCCTCGAAAAATTGCTTGTAGGATGTTTAAAGGCCCTAGAGATGTTATTTTCAACATCGCAGTGCTTTCATTGATGAAAAATATCTCCGCTGCCAACAAGCTTGAGGGTAAGACAGTTCAGATGCAAATTATTGAGGTTGGGGGGTCAGGAATTAGCGAGGAAGAAAAGGGTGGGGATTTGAATCGATTAGAGCCAACAAAGATAGAAAATTTCAAGGATAGAATGCCGACTTGGTTCTTGTTGAATGAAGGGGGATTTCTTCTGTATATGCAGGCAATGGCGGGTTACGATGAAAATTGTGCTCTTCAGTTTGTGAATGGATGGAATGACCGCAGAGTTACCATAAATGGTATAACATTCCAAGTGAATGAGGAGGTTATTGTGATGGCCACTGGGTTGTCCTTGAAAGGGAAAAAATGGAAGAAGGCTACAAAAACGGTGGATGAAGCCAACATGAATAACTTTTTTGCTGAGGATGAGGAACCTGTTCGCTACAGGGGAGGCTTTCGGAGGGATAAGCTATTGGCTCCTTGAGATGATGTTTGTCTGGTGATCATGAAGTACCTCACGCTCGAAGGTAGGTTTGGAGTTTATTATTATTATCACTTCCCTCTCTTGAACCATTTTAGAAATAGAGATTTTATTTCTATCTCGTTCTTTCTATTACACTCCCTTGAGGACATAATAAGTGATGTTAGGGAGAAAAGAAGGGTAATAATTTCACTATCATTCACCAGGGCCTGATCTTTAGACTTTACCAGTTTCATCTTGCCCTCTATCCCCTTAGGGTTGTTGTTGATAATCAACATCACCATTAGAATTCCCCTTCGAGTACCAGCATTGGAACTGGAATCCACATGCCACACCCTTCCCCTATTAGGGATAATAAGAAAAAGAAAAACCCAGACCTGGTATTTGAACAAAAGGGTAGTAAAAAAATCAAAATTGAAAAGCCAGTTGAGGTGGACATTGGGGATTTGGAGGAGGAGGGAGGAAATGTAGGAGAAGGTTAGCCAAAACACAAGCAAGGTATAAACAAAAGGCAAATAGATTTAGGGTCAAGGAGGCGGAAGAGGAGAATTCTGAAAATAATGAAAGAGAACTGGAGGAGGAGAAACATTCTGACTCCAAGAGAGAAAAGGGGAATGGGGAGATAGAAAAAAGTGAGAATTCTGTTGATAACACCCAAGTGTCTGCTGGCAATCTCAATACCACTGAGACGAGGCATGTGTTGGCTAGCTTTACCTTGCAGCCTATTACCTTTTGTGAAAACAACAATAAAGTGGATACCTCCCCCATCACCATCTCTTCCCCGGCTAAGGAAAAAATCAATGTTTTTACTAACCCCCAGGTTTTGCAGGATGAAAACCAGCCATTGACAAAGACTCAGGAGGCGCATAAGAATGTTGAAAAAGGAAACAAGGAGAAAGTGGAGGAGCAGAACGAGAAGAATGCACAGATAGAGGGAAGGGTCAAATCTTTAGAGGATGGGTTTTACTCTAAATTTGCCTTGAAGGTTACCCATGCTGCTGCTACCACCCTTCAATTATTGGCGCAGGAGAAGGACGAGACGAGGTTGGACATGGAGGACAACAAGCCCCTGTATAAGTTCCTTGTTGAGGATTGGGCTAGACTGCTTCTGGCTAGGAAGGGAAAGGATAAAGATGAAAAATAATGTTGTGGTTTCTAGGGGTTTTTTTGCCCTAGTTGTTTATTTGTTTTCTATTGCTACTTGGTTTGCTAGTTTGCAACTTATTCACAGACTTGGGTTGGCTTGTTTATGCCAATAGTTTTATATACTAAACTTTAATAGTATGTTTGATATTAATGATATGTTGGTAGATGTAAATGATCGTGTGCTGTTTTTGTGTCATGTCCCCCATTTTGCCCCATAGAACTTAATAAAGGACAGAATAAGGAATCGATTTAGTAATAAATTATATTATAATTTATTATTAAATTAATTGTAGTGTTAAAACTTACTATAATAAAATAAGAGAACATAATAAGAATAAATAATATAATAATATAATAATCAAATAAAATATTATTATATTATAGTTAGAGCAATCATATAATATATTTATAGATTTATGAGAATAAAGATAATATATTTAAAGATTTGTGAGAACAAAGAGACGATAACATTAAGTATAATTAAGGAAATTCGAAGGGTTACTATTCATTACTGACGGAAGGGACACATCTATTCCGTATAAGGAATATAAATATTCTTCCTTTAGGGGGGAAGAAAGGAGGAGGAGATTACGATATGATGGGTATACATTTTTGGATTGGAACTTCGTTAAGGATCTTATATAAAATACGAATAGGAGGAGAAAATGGCTCTGGGGGCAATCATTAAGAGGATACAAGGCAGTTTAGAATAAAGTTCAGAGAACATAGAAGATGAAGTCATTAACCAAATTGTATTTTACATTTACCAATCGCAAGAATCAATAAGCATACACGATAGGGAATCCAGGTCATCATAGCAAACATTGCTAATGAGAGTTTTGAACATAGCGCAACCAAAAATACTTGACGGCAAAGTCAAAGAGGTGGAAGATGGGATCTTTTCCTCAGAGCATACAAGACGTCAGAGGGCAGTCTAGATATCGTGAGGCATAACAAAGATCCTTGGAAGGGATCAGAGAGGATAGCGGCAGTTAAGAATAGATATACATGCTAATAGGAACAGATTGGAATTGCAAACCACACGCACTCAGCTAGTTACTGTTCACAGGAGACCCGCAGAACACGGATGTCCATATCGAAGATATTGTAGAGGAATGGAGGCATAGACATTGATAGGCCACAATGATACATGCAACATATAAAAGTGCACAGTCGGCATTAACCAAGAAGAATCGCAATTGACAGAGTAATGCAGAGAAAACACGGAAAGAAGATAATATTGAATAATAGGAAGATATGATACTAGACTTTGTCAATTATAAGAAAGACAGATGGAACAGACTCCAGTAATCTGCATCAGAATTCAATATTTTCTGAGAGCACAAGACAAATAGTATAATAAAAGTATTTGAGCGATACTAATGTACTGCAAAATTATAGTAATAAGGAATGCTAGGGGAGAAGACACTAGGTTATAACAAGGAAAAGACATAGGAGAAGTCATAACATGAATATGAATTACAATATTAAGATTACCACTGCAAGGAAATTTAGGGGCAGACATCCATCCAGTGGAGAGCATCATATTGGGAACTAGTGACGATCATTAAACCATAGTCATGTGGATGATATAATAGTGCATGAAGGTCACCTCATATGTATTGAAGTCTCAAACTAATTCAACAGATGATAATAACTTCTAGAATTCAGTGATAAGATATCTATTGAAAGTATAATCAAATACTAAAGCTAAATGATGTTAAGAGGTGTTCCTAAACCAACAGCTTATAAGGAGAGGATGGAAAAATAGAAATTCAATGAAGGAATGATATGAGGTAAAAATAGAATAAAATAACATCTTTCCAAGTTCGGATCCTATCAGCATCATACATATACAAATTCAAATGAGAAGACATATGCATCAATTCTTTATAAAATGTTAAATTGAATAGGGAAAAGAAATATAGATTAACCAGGGACATTACATTTGTGGATTGGGTTGGTTTGTTTATGCCATCAGTTCATGTTTTGAACAATCATAGTATGCTTAGTACTATAGTTTCTAAGTTAGTTTAGATGACTCTCTATTAGTTGTGTTTTCAGTGTTTTTTGGTTAACAGTTTTACTCCTCTGTAGTAAGTGACTGCCATCTGCTTGTTTTGCTGGTTGTCTGCTGGTTGACAGCTTTTTGGATGTAAGGGACGACCCTCTTGTTTTGGTCGCTTTTTATTTCAAAAACAATCAACCCTTTTGTTTTGTTTTTATTTTAACAACACATTTTAATTTACCAATGAAATATCATATCGCTGCTTGTAGTTGCACATCCACCCAACCTGATTATTGGGCTTCCATTTAATCCACAGCTTGCATGGTTTCGCTGTCAAAGATGTATCTTTGATTATTTTAATATTTTTCACTGATTAGTCATACTATGCACACTGTCTTTTCCAATATCGAACATTGCTGCCAAACTTGCCGATAATATAAAAACTCATGGCTATAATAATCTCTGGCAGATGTCAAACATTTGGTCCACGATAAATATCCTTCCCTTGCGTAAAACATCTGGTCTTATATTTATATTTGTTTGAATTTTCTAAACTGACATATCATATTGCCACTTGGACATATCTTCCCTTCCACTGTAGGATTGCACCTTTAACAAAGAGTTCAAACAGAACTATATCACAGTTCTTATAAGAATATGACAAAATATGAATAAGACAAAAGTACTTCACTTTTTGAATAAGACAAAAGTACTTCACTTTTTGAATAAGACAAATTTAGTTTTGCTGGCTTTTATCGCTGACTTGTATTCAAATGTTTTTGTAGTCACATATGGTACATATTCTATCATCCAAAAGTTTATCAGGCTTCTTCACTGTCTGAACACATTGTTTACCGCATAGGTTAATTAAGAATTGCACATAGATAATGAACACGAACAGTAAAACTCCTTAGATTACTCACATATGCCAGAACATTACATTATGCTTGATAAGATGAATGATAGATGATGCTTTACAATGATCCCAGACGGGATATAAATACTATCCGCCGAACCTTCCCGAAGGAGTCCGTCGCCCACAAACATTATGTTCGCTACAAACTATTTACCCGTCAGCTGCAGAATACAGAAACATCGACGACAGTTAGCCTGTCGGCTACAGAAACACCACCGACAATCACTCTGTCGGCTACAGAAACATTGACGACAATCCAGTCGGCAGACAATTTCTACCTATGACATCATCCCCCCCAAAAGAAAAAGTCGTCTCCGGACGACAATTACAAAATATCTGAGATCAATTAACAAACAAAATATATTAACAGAGTGACTACAACAAAAAATCTGCTTCTGTCACATCACTTCAACATTCATCCCGTTACATCTGTAGCCTCTGCTAACACAATACTGTCTCCTCAAACTGACCTTGATAGCCACGTGTGTTGCTTTCTCTGCTTCCAACACTAGGTCCACTGAGCTAAGTGTCGTTGTACTGCCTTCTGGATGACCCACTCCTCCCGAGCTCTCTATGCATCCACCAAGACAGCCTCTCGGCCAACACCTACTCCCAGTGCCTCTGGTACACACACTCCATTCTTGCAACAGCTTCAAGTCTTCTCAACTGGTCACACTTCACACGACTAATATCTGCAACGACTGGGGGTCTAGGGGGCAACGCACCTGGCGGGGTTGAGGGGCAGCACCCCCACGGGGTCCTAGGGCAGCGCCCCTCGCCGCCAAGACCAAATTAACACTCCGATACCCACACAAAATTGCATGAAATACACCATTTCTGTCATTTTCTGCCGATTCCACACTCTTTCTGGCAATCATTGATACTTTCCCTTCCCTGTGGCAATATCCGATACTCATTCCACACTGCTTGAATCTGTCATCATTTTTTTTTTTTTTTTTTTTGTAATAAAACTTCCTGGCACCTTCCTTCTGCCGAACTCAACACACCTCGAAGCATAGTGTAACCCTGCAGAAAAACAACCCACGGATGGATAATACTATGCCGAGGTTGAAGAAGTGAAGCCATCACCGAGGTAGACAACAGGCATCCCGTTCGCGGGGGACGCAAACAAACTCCACGGAACCATCACGAACGCACGTAGCAATAGAACAATGTCCGCGGGAGGAAAAGAACATGAAATGAAAAAACAAATTCTCAGCCCGCGGGGCCGCAACAAGCATGTCCGCACGTCGCTCGCGGATAGGTGCCCATGGAGCAACTCTCGCGGACAAGTGCCCGCGGATAGGTGCCCGCGGAGCAACTCCCGCGGACCGGTGCTCGCGGATAGGGGTCCACGGGGCAGCTTTTGCGGATAGATGCTCGTGGGCAGGTGCCCGTGGGGCATCTTCCGCGGACAACTGCCCACGGAGCAACCTTCCACGGACAGACGCTCGCGGAACACTCAGTTTTTTTTTTTTGTTCGTTTTCAATTTTTTTTTTTCTTTTTCAATTTTTTTTTTTTTTTCAATTTTTATTTATTTATTTCAAAAAAATGAACAGCACCTCAATTTTGCCTCCAAGCGTCGTCATTCTGTGACAACGACGAGGGAATCATCTAATCATTTTGCGACGGTGATGGCGACGACATCTTCCTGGCACGGTAGGATCTGTTGACTACGTGAGGTACCTCTTGCCCGTCCAACGTCCCCAACTTTATCACTAGATTGTCGCTGAACTCTCGGATCTGAAATGGTCCAACCCATCTTGCCTTAAACCTTTCTTGTTTGCTTTCATTCCGATCGTCGTACTTGAGTACCAACTGCCTCGGCTGAAACTTGTTGATTTTGTCATGCCATGCCTTATGCCTGTTCTATGTCAGCTCCATTGCCCACTGTGCGAATCTAGATTATTTTGTTTCTGTTGGCACCCTTCAACTAATTTTATGGTGCAATGCATTCTTTTCTTCTTGTGTGGTCCGTTCACCATGTACCGGACGATGGAATTTTTCTTTTTTCTGGGTTTGTATTGTATGTCCTTCCCTTCTTTAGCTGTAACCTCCTTTGCGTCATCTGCTTCTCTGTATTCCTTCGGACACTCATTTTCCTCTTTTTCCTCACCTTCGTCGACTCTTAGCATATTACAACTCGGAAAGAGTTCGTCTTCTATTTGCCAATGGTAAAGGCCATTCACCGAGTCTAGGTCGTCGTCATTCAATCCTCCTAGTGTCAATACTCCTTTGTCGTCCGGTTCCATTCTCCTCTTTCGTTCATCATTTCTTTCGTCGTCACTGTTGCCTTCACCTTCTGAGTCTGACGATGCTGCCTCTTCACCTACCATTTGTGTGTGCAGGTCAATTATGAATCTGTTGCCTCCGTGCTCCATTGATAGGGTATTTCGTTTCCAATCATGTTTTACTTTTGCTTGCACTAACCAATTCCGTCCCAGAATAGCATCATATCCTTTTCTTTTCAATGGAATGACTACGAAATCCAATAAAAATGGCTATGTTCCAATAGTTACTGGTTGCACCCTTAAAGTTCCCAACGGTTTGATCCTGTGCTGGTCTGCCGTGAGCAACTGGAATGTAGGTGGCCAAAGCGTCGGCTTTCCCAACTTCTTCCAAGTATCCTCCGGCAAGACATTCATGACAGACCCTTCGTCAACAATTGTGTCTGTCAAAACATTTCCCAAGATCCCCATCTCGACGACCGTCGGATGTCTTCCCGTCGTGAGCGCCAGAAGCATTGGGTTTGTTGCCGTTGTTGGACTACTGTCCCTGCTTGTGTCCTCTGTTGCTTTCATAAATGGTGTATTATTCAGAATGGCTGTCCGTAACTGGGTCATTGTGAGAAGGAGGTCACTTATCTTGACCGGTATCTCCATTTGTAAGATTTGTCGTACAATATTTTGTTCTGCGAAGTTCCTTGCCAAGGTGCTGGTGATGTCCTTCAACTAAGATGTCCCTGCTGACGATGCCTTTCCAATTTCCACTTGCGCTTCCCCCAATTTTCTTTTTTCCTCCGCCGGCAGGTTTGCTTGCCTTCGCGTAATTGTCAGAACCTCCTCTTCATCCGTGCCGACGGTGATCAAGTTTGCTCCTTCTGCATATTTTTAAGCTTCTTCATCATGCGGATCATGTCCTTCTATAGGGCACAAACCTTCTTACTGTTGCCTTCATCGTCGCTGCTATCACCTCCGACAGGCTCGTCGTCATCCGAATCAGATGAGCTAGTCTTCGTCTTCTTCTTTATCTTCAGCTCACTTTCAAGGTCCAATGCTCTGTTATAAGCTTCCATATATGACGACGGTTGCACAATTTTCATTTTCCTTCGCAACTTTGAGCGTAGGTCTTCCACAAACCATCTTCTCTGAAGTCCGTCCGCCGGTTTACTTTCCATTTTGTTTATCAAGTCTTTTAATATCTTGGCGCAAACGCGGACAGTTTCGTTCTTCCCCTGCTTAGTATTGAAGATCTCTGCTACAATTTCATTATCATCTCGCAACAATTTAAATTCTGCCAGAAACTCCTTTTTAATGTTATCCCAACTGTTTAGCTTTTGTGGATCTGTATCAGTGAACCAATCAATTGCTACGCCTCGGAGGGTGGCCGGAAATTGCCCCATCCAGTCGTCTTCATCAGTTATCCCATTTGCCTTCTAGATCGTTTCACATGTTTTGCAATGTCGAATGGGATCGGCCGTACCATCGCCATTGAACTTCGGCAGTTTCTCTTTTGGTCCCTCCATCACAATTGGTTTCTGTAAACAGGTGTTGCTTGGTCCTGCAACACTGGCGCTCTTCACTCCCACATCAACAGTCTATACTCCCACACTGGCGGACTGGTCTCCCACACTGGCGGACTGCACTCCCACACTGGCGGTTTGCACTCCCACATCGATAGACTGGTCTCCCACACCGACAGATTGCACTCCCACACCGGTGGACTGTTTTCCCACACCGTCAGACTCAATAGCTGCGAACCTTGGTGAAGAAGGGTGTTCTGAAGTTGTCCCCTGCGGAAGTATATCCCAGACGAAGAGTTCACTCCACGCTCTTGCTCTGTCGGCACTCCGAGCCGTGTGAGTCGATGCTCTTCCGTCTGGATTCTCTTCCCTCGGCGAACACAACTTCAAAAACTCCTCCCGTGCTTCTTCCACCAATTCCACCCTTTGTCGAGTCTTTTCCAACAATTCTTTCGTGCTTCGGTTTCTGTCGGCAATCTTCTGGAATCTCCTTCGGCGTTCGGCTTGCTGTGCCAGAATTAAATTTTCTTGCGCAGTACTGATTTCATCTTTTCCCTTGACCTTATTTCGATCCTTGTTAAGCTGATTTGGCATTAATCTTCATTCCTCCCACCTTCCAAGTTCATAGGGCAACGGCGCCAAATGTTTACCGCATAAGTTAATTAAGAATTGCACACAGATAATGAACACGAACAGTAGAACTCCTTAGATTACTCGCATATGCCAGAACATTACATTATGCTTTATATGATGAATGATAGATGATGCTTTACAATGATCCCAGACGGGATATAAATACTATCCTCTGAACCTTCCTGAAGGAGTCCGTCGGCCACAAACATTATGTTCGCTACAAACTATTTACCCGTCAGCTGCAGAATACAGAAACACCGACGACAATTAGCCCGTCGGCTACAGAAACACCACCGACAATCACTCCGTCGGCTACAGAAACACTGACGACAATCCAGTCGGCAGACACAGTTTCTACCTACGACACATATTGGATTTGTGTTCGGCACCAATGATGTTCAGAGACTTTATTCTATGTGATTATCACTACTGTGTGTATCTTCGTATACTATTTCAAAGAAGTATGTTGTTCTTTGTTTCCACATGCTGGAGTATCTAATGTTTTTATATGATTATTCCAGATTTGATCATTATTATCACTATATATAAATCATCATCTGCCAGTTGTAAATTAGTGCAATGTGCATAATATTTCATCTGCCATTACAATAACTTTCTTCCTTTGATTAACTCACATACATTCCTCCTTGCCCCATTATGTATTGCTAATATGGATGCTTCATATTCATACTGTCTTCTTCAATCTGCACTGCTGAGTATATCCATTTCTAAATAATGATATCTTTAACTAGATCTATATCCTTTGTAGTTTCATCCTCTTTTTTATTTCCATCTAGTTAAGCGTATGATAAATGCAAAGAGTTCAATTGCTATCTTCAATTTTCTTTGACATTGATAATCTTGATACTTGTAGTTTTCTTCATTCTCTTGAGATCCTTTGACATCAATGACAATACTTCCATCAATATTGGCACGTGTGCACTTAAGGGAAGGTAATACAGACTACTATGATAATGTATGCCAGAGCGCAAGTTAGTACGGAGTGCAGACTATACAGACATAGTTATGAGTAGATTACTAGTTACGACAGTATACAGGCATAACAAAGCATAACAGAGAGAGGTATTTTGGGGTAAGGAATTATTTTGCTTACGAAATAATTACTTAACTAATTGGGGACGACATCCAAGATGGTAACCATAAGTTAGCGAGTTATAATAATGTACTTTGTAAAATGTGTAAAAGCATGAAGGCCGACTGGGCAATAATATTGTAAATATAAAGGTATTAAGGAAAGATTGGATGTGCGAAGTCAGAGTGAAGTAAGTATGAATACGTGTGATATAAAAGTGACATGTGATATGCAAATTCTGATGTATAATTAGGGGTATGCGAACTGAGACAATGTTTTGTACAAAGCAGCAAAAGACAAATATTAGATATTGAAGATATCAACAGTAGTGTGAAAGAGGTTTTTTTATCTATCTCTTTGTATTAAGGAACTTCATTGTATATTGCATGTTTGGGCAGTGGGCTCATTTTACATACATTTTGTATTTGTATATAACAACTCCTAACAGGGTTGAGGCCTCTAACAAGGCCTAAGTTCTCTAACAAGGACCGAGACATTATACGAATGTAATAGACTCCTAACAGGGTCAATATCTTTAACCATATACTTTTGATTAGTGGATCATTTTATAGGTACCATCCCCACCGGGGTTTTTCCTTGGCCAGGGTTTCCCTAGTTAACAAAATATGGTGTTATGAGTTCCCTTATTGCATGGTTATGTTTATTGTTCAGCATAATTAGTTTACCTTCATATGTAAGTTATAACGTTATTAATAATATCCAATTTTGGGCTAAAGTTTGTAGAATATTGATTCATCCCCCCTCTCAATATTCCCTATTTCTAACAATTGGTATTAGAGCACACTTACTTAGAAGAGGTTTACCAACTTGAGTAAGAGCCCTATGGATATGGAACAGTTACAAAAGAACCTAGAAGAATCTTTTGAGCAGATTGATACTCTCACTGAAGAAAGAGATAACTTGAAAGAAAGATATGAAGATGCAAAATACTACTTTGGCAAGCTGAAAGACAAGATTGATCATCTCAAGTCTAAAAAGGAGCCGAAAGATCAAATGAAGGATAGTGATGAAGTTTCGAGATTGAAGAAAGAAAATGAGATCTTGAAGCATGAACTTAAGATTACTGATCTAAAGTTGAGCTTGAAGAAAGATGATAGTAAAATTGAGTCAGATCTGAAATCTGAGAATGCAGATCTAAGATCCCATCTTACAAAAGTTACATCTGAACTTGAATCCACCAAGTTGCAGTATGGAAAACTTGAAAAGTACAACACTATTGTGAAAAGAGAGCTAACTCAAAATAAGAAACAATTAGAGAAGTTATATTCCAGTAGTGAGAAAATTGATGAGCAAATTTATTGTCAGAGACCTTATGATAAGACTGGTCTTGGATATTTTATTGGAGAAAATCAACTATGAAATCTGAAGCTAGAAAGGAACCTAGTCCTAAGATTCATCAACCTATGCAAGAGAAAGAAGACTTGAATAAGGTTGAGTCAATTTGATAATGCACCCAAGGAGATTGAACAAGTTGATCAATCTAAAAAAACTGATGAACCTAAAGCAATTTGAGCAAATTGAGTCACCTAAAGAAGTAATATGAATTCAAAGGTAGATGCTATGCATGTAATGAAATTGGTCATATGAAAAGGGAATGCACAAGTAAGTGTGATGTTCCCTAGTACGGAGGGAGAAGAGTGTACGGAAATGATTGTTGAGGTCTACGCAAGGCGGGGTGTTTGGGTAGCCTTTGGTGTGCGTACGATGAAAGTGAGGCTGGACACGTGCAAGGCAAAGGCCATACGGTTGGTCGAGGGTGACCATATGGTATGGATAAGGTAGGCCGTACAGAGTTTGGGAGGGAGTACGGATGGTGGTGTGGTGGCATGATTGCCGTACAGTGGAGACAATAGAGGGTGTTTGGCTGTACGGTAGGCCTAGATGGCCGTACAGTGTGTTGATGTTGTAGTACAAAAAAAGATGGCCATACAGTATAGTGACATTGTAGCATGAACAAAGATGACTGTATGGTATGATAATGCTGTAGTACGGAAGATGTGTTGTGGGTTGCGGATAGCAAATGGAGTATGGATGGAAGGTGGGTTGAGCCATGCAACCAAAAACTTACAGAACCAAATTATGAAATTAAGCCAAACAAGAGATTAAACACGAATAATCCTTCAATTAATATTTGCCACAAGATGGTGCTTCGATTTGCCAGATTCGAGTGAAGTATTATAGGGTGAGGGTTGAATCCCACCAAAAGTTGAATTAGCCAAGTAGGAAAGATCTTTCACTTCCGAAATGGCAAACAACAGAGAACTCCAATAGGAATTCGCAGTACAAAGAAAATAATCAAAATCATATACCAACGACTACTTACAAGCCGTGTTTAAATACCCGTCGGGGAAACCTTTCCGAGGGTGTACAAAGATAGCTGACGGCTACACATACCTACGGAAATTAAAACAAAAATGGGTCCGAGATATACTAAATCAGTTGGTATTTTGACAAAAGTTTAATTAATAATCTATTTTATAACGGGAACATTACAGTCCCTCTGTCCCAATTTTTGCTTGTCCTCTTGCAAATGCAGTGCTGGATGTTGTAGAATGTGCTCACCTTCCCACGTTGCATCGTCCAATGGCAAGTGTCTCCAACATACCAGATATTGCTTCACTATGCAGTTCCGCAAGGTCTTCTCGCAAATTTCAATGATCTTGGTCGGTTCCAATATGAGCTTCTCTTCTTCATTGAGCAGAGAAAGGTCTGCAGCTACCTTGACGTTCTGTCCCACATCTTTCTTGAGGCAGGAGACATGAAAAACATTATGAATGCGGCTCCCCTCTAGAAGTTCTAGCTCATAGGCAACTTCACCGATGCGGTGAACTACACGATAAGGGCCATAAAATCGTGGTTTACCTTCAACGAGGATTGCTTGTATGGCTGAAGCTTGAGATAGACCAAATCACCCACCTCAAAACTTCTCTCGATTCAGTGTTTGCCAGCGTACATCTTTTGTTGATTTTGCACCCTTTGTAAGTTTTCCTTCAAGCATCTCAAGTGTCTTGCCCCTCCTATAGCCATTCGCTTGCCTATGGTGTGCAGCTGTCACCTAGTACGATGCCGATGAATGAAAGGGGTTCATACTTGTATAGTGCTTGAAGGGTGCCATTTTGATGGACATGTGGTAGGTGGTATTGTAACAATATTCCTTGAGGTGCATACATTTGACCCTCGCCTGTTGTTGTGTCGAAATGTAGTTCTGAAGGTAGCCTTCTAACCACTTGTTCACAATCTCTGTCCATCCGCTTGTCTGAGGGTGGTAAGTAGTACTTGGCGACAATTCTATTCCTACCAACTGAAATAGTTTTGTCCAGAAGATACTGATAAATTGTCCATCCCAATCACTAACAATGTTTCGGGGTAACTTGTGTAGACAGAAGATTTCTCTAAAAATAGATCAGCTACCTGTGAGGCCTGAAATTCTGAGAGGATGGCGAAGAAATGTGCATACTTCATCAATCTGTCAACTACCACGAAGATATAGTCCTTCCTATTCACCTTAGGGAGTCTAGTAATGAAGTCCATCGAGATACTTTCCTACTTCTGTTCTGGTATAGGTAGAGGTTGCAGTAACTCGATGGGTAGAGTATCTTCGGATTTGTTTTGCTGGCAGACCGCACACTCTCTTACATTCTGCAATATGTCACATTTAAGACCTTTCCATGAAAACCTCTCCCTGAGCTGCATGTAAGTTTTGAGGAAGCTTAGGTGGCTAGCCAAGGGTGAGCCGTGTACCTCCTTTAAGATTTTTTGCTTCAATTTGGATTCAGGCACTAAGTATATCCGATCCTTACAGTAAATAATGTCATTCACCACTTTTTACCGATTATCTTGAGTGTTGCCATCCATTAGCCCACTATCAAATATGTTTTTGGAATATTTCACCAATAAATGTGCTTTCTAGTCAGCTGCAATCTGAGTCAGTAAGCATATAGCGGGTTTCCTGGACAAAGCATCTATCATGTCCCCTTTTTAGTGACATGTCATTTTCAGTGAATTTTCCTATCATGGACTCTCGTAGGCAGATGATTTTTGGTGAGAGAGTCATTCTAATGATTATTTGGGGATTGGATGGTCTATTTTGCTCTTGGAGAGATGGGGTTTATCATATTTTTATGTGTTATGCGGGTCCAAAATATTATAATTTTGAGTTGAGTTGCACTTTTTATTTTATAAAGTTACTTTTTATATAAAAGTGCATTATAAAGGAATTTCATAAGAATATTTTATGGATACTTCTAAAAGTTATTAGCGGCTTCTTAGGAAAGTGAATAAATAGAGTGCTTGGCCTCTCATTTGGACATCCTATGACTTGAGTTTACACTACTTTTCTCTTTGAGCATTTGTGGCGCCACCTTGGTCTGCAGATTGTCATTTGATCATTAGGAATGGAGTCTCCTAAGGATTTGCATAACTGAGGAGGTGAAATATCCTTTGAAGGGTTGCACTTTGGAAGTGGTATTCAGCTACTTTAAGTTGGGCTTATTTGGACATTTCCAGCAGGGTTTGATTTTTAGCCTGAACATACATTTTTTCTCATATCTCACTGTTGGCTAGGAGTTTGATTTTTATTTTTTGGGAGAATTTTCCTTGGAGCCTGGCGATTATTTCCATAGCATTTTCGGCACCTTTCAGCCCAGCATTTATTTTTGCTAGATGCCGTACTAGTCCGTACATGTACAGCTGTACCTGTAGGCTGTACGGTTAGCAAGTTTGAGGGTAGGTTGGAGTTGCATTTTCATCACTTCGTCTTCAGCATTCAGTCTCCAACATTTTCTCAATCCAAGTTCTTTCATTTCAGTTTGTAGTTGCAAGAAATTCTCAGTTGCATTCAGCCAATGAGGATTTGTTTGTAATGTGCCATGTTGTAATGCTTTGAGTTGAAAATCGCATATCATATGTAAAAGCATTTGGTTATCATTGAATAAATATAATGACACTATTTTGCATCAGCTATTTGAGTAGATTTGTTGCACAACAATTTCCTTTATTCAACATTTTACTTTCAGCAGTGTATTTAGTTTGCATGTCAAGTGTTTGACGAAATTTCACAGTTCAGTATTAGTGGCCTATTGGCAAGGGCCATTACAATGGTATCAGAGCGATGTTCTTATCATCCTATTGGGTAAAGAATCTTTATGCATTCTTCAGCTTTTGGGTATCACAAGTATTATACACGTAGGAGAGCAACACCTAAAGGTGAGTAGGAATTCAAAGATATACTTACTATGGGTGAAAGACAGTCACAGAGTCCACCTAGAGTCCCTAGGACTGATGAGGATGAGGCTAGAAACTTCTTCTGGGCTATGGCTACTGGACAACAGGAGATAGTTCAGTCTATACGTGCATTGACTACTATGATGGAAAGAGTTGCTCAATCGAGGAATCAGGAACAGGGTAGGGGGACACCAGAGTAGGATAACATGAGTGTAGCAGGTTCACAGGGTGCTCCTAGGCACAAGTCATGGACTGCAAACAGGCCTACATGTCTGACATTCCTTAGAGAGGCGACCCAAGAGGCAGTAGAGGATGATATGCTAGAGGACTTTCAGGATGATCTTCGAGCTGCAGATGCAGAATGATAGGCACTACCTCCACATGTTCGTGAGTTGCTGAATTTTGATCGCTACTTAAGTCAGAGAAGAGAGCACACGAGGAGTAGCAGGCAGAACTGGAGGCCTAGAGGAGGTCAGGATAGTGAGTTGTAGCGAGCTACTAGCAAGCTCACCTTACCATCTATCGACGGCAGTGGATAGATGACAGCACAAGCCTGGATCCATAAGTTAGATACATTCCTAGCATTGAGGCCTATGTCAAAGACGGATGCTATCAGGTATACCACTTTGCATTTAGAGGGCGCAACACATGATTGGTGGTCACATGGTATGGTCACATTGCAGCATAATCAGGTGACATTCTATCAGGATTTTGTGGATAGATTGGTAGAGCACTTTCATAAGAAAGACCCAGAGATTGTCTTCCATGATCTTGCACAGCTGAGACAGACAAACAGTTTGGAGGTCTACATTAGTGAGTTTCAGAGATTATCAGTGATGGTGTAGAATGTGTCCGAGAGGAGGTTGGTTATACTGTTCATAGAGGGGTTGTCTGAACCTCTAAAGGGGTGGATGAAGGCATTCAATCCCCCTTCATTGCAGGAGGCTATGAGGAAGGCACAGAGCATGGAGCTCACAACACCCTCCAGTAGGTTCACCTCCAGGAGCACTTCTTCATTTAAGGACAATAAGAAGTTTTATAAAAACAAGTGTCAAAAAGGTGACACCAAGGGTAAGTCTACTGCACCTTTAGATATGGAGACACTGAATGACTTGCGCAGGAAGAAGCTATGTTTTTACTGCAAGGGTCCCTATGATAGAGATCATGATTGTCCTATGAGGCCTAAGGGGAAGGCCAACAGGGTTATGTGGGCTTACTAGGAGGGTTCAGATTCTGAACATGAGGTTGATCATAGTGATGCAAAGTCCGAGTCAGAAGCAGAAACTCCAAAGACTAAGGAGGAACTCGAGTTGCACTTTCAAGAGGGACGCTTGTCTAGCATTCAGTAGAAGGATCTTTTAGACTGCTGATGTTCTAGCAGGGTAGACAGTTATTACTTTGGTTGATATAGGTGCTACACACAATTTCATTGATGCACGTTTTGTTGAACGTCATGGAATTATGACTGAGGAGTTTGAGGGACTACGAGTACAGGTTGTTGATGGTTATATTCTTAAGTGTAATAGGATGGTTAGAAATTTTCCCTTACGCTTGAACAACTATGAGTTCAAGGCGGACTGCCATGTTGTCAACATGGGTGATCTGGATATTGTTCTTGGGATGGAGTGGTTGCACTCATTGGAAGAGGTCACCTTCAGATTGAAGGACTTGCAGATTAAGTTTGAAGTGGATGGGAAGCAACACATTTTGAGAGCCATTAGGAATTGAGACATCAGGACTATTTCCTTCAGACGGCTGGAGAGGTTAACCAAACATGATGACATTGAGTGGGCAGCCGTATGTACTCTCATGCCTACACAGGAGGGACAACATAAGACAGAGTATCACCCAAACATACAGAGGTTGAGAGTGAAGTATGATAGAGTCTTCAATGACATTCCACCTTGCAGACCACCAGACAGAGGTATTGAGCATATCATTGAGTTGGAGAAGGGTGTAAACCCGTGATGATTACACCATAGAGGCATCCTAAGAGTTTCAAGGATGAGATCGAGAAAACCATCAAGGAGCTTCTTGCAATGGGTCACATCAGGCCTAGCAAGTCTCCTTTTGCTTCTTCGGTTGTGTTGGTGAAGAAAAAGGATGGTAAATTAAGGATGTGCATTGATTATAGGGTGCTAAACAAAAGGACAATCACGAACAGGTACCCTATTCCACGGATTGATGAGTTGATTGATGAGCTTCACGGTGCATGTTACTTCACGAAGATTGATTTGAGATCCAGCTACCATCAGATCAGAGTTAGAGAGTAGGTATTGAGAAGACTGCCTTCAGATGTCATTGTGGGCATTTTGAGTTTTTGGTCATGCCATTTGGGCTGACCAATGCGCCAGCTACTTTTCAGTCCACCATGAACAGGGTCTTCCGTCACCAGTTGAGGAAGTATGTGTTAGTCTTCTTTGATGATATTTTGATTTATAGTTGGACTTGGCAGGAGCACATGGAGCACTTGGAGATAGTTTTGGGGATCCTGCTGTCGGAGTCCTTGTACGCTAAGGAGTCCAAATGTGATTTGGGCATGACAGAGCTGTTGTATTTGTGTCACATCATTAGTGTAGAGGGAGTAAGGATGGATCCTGATAAGATTCATGCTATTGTGGATTGGCCTACACTAGAGAACTTGACACAGTTGAGAGGGTTTCTTGGGTTGTGTGGTTTTTACTGCAGGTTTGTCAGTGGGTATTCACGCCATGCAACTCCTATGACAGGTTTTTTGAAGAAGGGAGCCTTTGTTTGGACACTTGAGGCACAAGCTTGCTTTGAGAGATTCAAGGAGATCATGACTACATGCCCTATGTTAGCATTACCCGACTTTTCGAAGCCATTTGAGCTTTAGTGTGATGCATCTGGAGAGGGTATTGGTGCTGTTCTGATGCAGGACAAGCACTCCATTGCATTTGAGAGCAAGAAGCTCCGTGGGCTAGAGAGATCATTTAGTAAATATGACAAGGAGATGTTGGCTATTATGCATGCATTGGCTAAATTTAGGTAGTATCTAGTGGGTGGTAAGTTTTGCATTAAAACTGACCACAATAGTTTGAGACATTTCCTTGGACAGAGAGATCTCAATGACAGGCAGCAAAAGTGGGTTAGTAAACTGCAGGCTTATGATTTTGACATCTCCTATGTGAAAGGGACTTAGAATGTGTTAGCAGATGCATTGTCACATAGACCACATCTCAGTGCTGTGATTCAGATATTAGAAGATTGGAGGCACTTGATCATTGTTGAGTATGCTAGAGACTCATGGGCATCCGGGATTGTTGATGAGACAGTTGCTGATACCATGTATACACTTGTGGATGATTTGATTACCTACAAGAATAGGCTATTCTTAGTCCCAGAAGCGAAGGTGAAGCGTATTGTTATGAGAGCACTTCATGACTCACCTACAGATGGACATCCTGGATACTTCAAAACATACAGGTAGGTACGCGAGCGATTCACATGGAAGGGGCTCAAGGCAGATGTGTTGCAGTATGTTAGAGAGTGCTCTGTTTGCCAGCAAAACAAACAAGAGTACACCTTTCTAGCAAGGCTCCTCCAGCCACTTCCCATCCCTGACAGGAAGTGGGAGTGCATATCCATGGATTTCATTACGGGCTTGCCTAAGGCCCAAGGGCGAGATTGCATCTATGTGGTGGTAGACAGGTTGACGAAGTATGCACACTTCCTTCCCATCACTACTACTTACACGACAGTGCAGGTGGCTGAAGTCTTTTTCAGGGAGATTTTCAGACTACATGGGATACCCCAGAGCATAGTGAGTGATAGGGACAACAGGTTCTTGAGTCATTTTTGGCAGGAGGTGTTCCGTTCATGTGGCATTGAGCTCACACCTAGCACCAGTTACCACCCGCAGACTGATGGGCAAACAGAGATAGTAAATAAGTGGGTGGAGGGATATTTGAGGAACTACGTGGCTGGTTAGCAGAAAGCATGGGTTAGATGGATTTATTTATGTGAGTATTGCTATAGTACTACTTATCACATGTCTATTCAGATGACTCCTTTTAGAGCACTATATGGCTATAATGCATCGAGCTTTGTTGATTTGCTTATGAGTGATGTTAGTGTTCCTCGTGCTGGGGATTTGCTTCAGGAGAGCAAGGACATTGTTGATGCTCTCAGAGATAATATTGCCAGAGCACATAATCAACATAAGCAGTATGTAGACAAGAAGAGGATAGAGAGGAGTTTTGAGGTTGGTGACATGGTTTACCTCATGCTGCAGCCTTACCGACAATCTACTCTCAGGAAGAGGGGGTCAGAGAAGCTTAAGCCTAGATACTATGGCCCTTTTAGGATTATTAGGGGGATAGGTGAGATGGCACAATAGTTTGAGCTTTCAATAGACAGCAGGGTGCACAATGTTTTCCATGTGTCACGGCTCAAGAAGGCGTTGGGTCAGCATGTTGTGCCTTCAGCAATTCTTCCTCCATTGGATGATGAAGGGAAATTGGTTCTTGTTCTTAAGTACATCATTGATAGCAGAGAGAGATAGCTCCGTAGGAGGACTATCAGAGAGTACTTGGTGAAGTGGAGAGATTTACCTGAGGAGGATGCCACATGGGAGGGAGAAGATATTTTGCAACATCCAGCTTTGAGATTGCTTGAGGGCAAGCAATTTCAGGAGGGGTGGACTGTTATTTCCCCTTTTTATTGACATGTCATTTTCAGTGAATTTGCCTATCATGGACTTTCGCAGGCAGATGATTTTGGTGAGAGAGTCATTCTGATGATTATTTGGAGATTGGATGGTCTATTTTGCTCTTGGAGAGATGGGGTTTATCATATTTTTATTTTATGTGTTATGTGGGACCAAAATATTATAATTTTGAGTTGAGTTGCACTTTTTATTTTATAAAGTTACTTTTTATATAAAAGTGCATTATAAAAGAATTTCATAAGAATATTTTATGGATACTTCTAGAAGTTCTTAGTGGCTTCTTAAGAAAGTGAATAAATAGAGTGCTTGGCCTCTCATTTGGACATCCTATGACTTGAGTTTACACTACTTTTCTCTTTGAGCATTTGTGGCGCCATCTTGGTTTGCAGATTGTCATTTGATCATTAGGAATGGAGTCTCCTAAAGATTTGCATAACTAAGGAGGTGAAATATCCTTTGAAGGGTTGCACTTTGGAAGTGATATTTAGCTATTTCAAGTTGGGCTTATTTGGACATTTCCAGCAGGGTTCGATTTTCAGCCTGGACATACGTTTTTGCTCATATCTCACTATTGGCTGGGAGTTTGAGTTTTTATTTTTTGGGAGAATTTTCCTTGGAGCCTGGCGATTATTTCCATAGCATTTTCTACACCTTTCAGCGCAGCATTTATTTTTGCCAGGTGCCGTACTAGTCCGTACATGTACGGTTGTACTTGCAAGCCGTACGATTAGCAAGTTTGAGGGCAGGTTAGAGTTGCATTTTCATCATTTTCTCTTCAGCATTCAGTCTCCAGCATTTGCTCAATTGAGGTTCTTTCATTGCAGTTTGTAGTTGCAAGAAATTCTTAGTTGCATTCAGCCAATGAGGGTTTGTTTGTAATGTGCCATGTTGTAATACTTTGAGTTGAAAATCGCATATCATATGTAAAAGCATTTGGTTATCATTGAATAAATATATTGACACTATTTTACATCAGCTATTTGAGTAGATTTGTTGCACAACAATTTCCTTTATTTAGCATTTTACTTTTCAGCAGTGTATTTAGTTTGCATGTCAAGTGTTTGACGAAATTTTGCAGTTCAGTATTAGTGGTTATTAGTGGCCTATTGGCAAGGGCCATTACAACATCTACAACCACATTGTGCTTTCCTTTCACATATTCAATGGCAAATTAAAAGCCTGAACATTGCTTACCAATTTTTGTTGCCTTTTGTTCAAGTCCCGTTGCTCCATTAAATATCTCAAGCTATAATGATCAGTACAGACGACAAACTTGGCAACCACTAGATATTCTTGGAACTTGGTTAGTACATGAATGATGACCAACATCTCTTTGTCATAAATGGAATATAGATGCTCTGCTTGTGTAAGTTTCGACTCTCGTAGGCTATGGGGTGTCGATCTTGCATCAGTACCATGCCAATGCCTTCTCCGGATGCATCACACTCCAGAATGAATGCTCGAGTGAAGTTAGGTAAGGCGAGTACTGGACACGTGCTCATTACTTCCTTCAACTTATCAAAAGTGTGTTGCACCTTTTCATTCCATTGGAAGGAACCCTTTTTTGTCAGATCTATTAATGGTGCGCGGAGTTGAGAGAATCCTTTTACAAACCTTTGATAATTACTGCATAGCCCGAAAAATCATCACAACTTAGAAAATGATTTTTGGGGGGGCCAATCAATGATAGCCTGGATCTTCTCCTGATGAACCTTTACTCCATATTTACTGACAATGTGCCTCAAGTATAATATTTATGTTATACCGAATTCACACTTGGATCGCTTGGCGAACAAAGATTGATCTTTCATGATCCTTAGGACTTCATCCAAATACTTCAGGTGCACTTCCTATGTCTTGCTATAAATAAGGATATCATCAAACAAAGAATACCAGTCAATACTTACGCAATTGTTTGTTGAAGATGCGATTCATGCATGACTAGAATGTAGCGAGTGCATTTGTTAATTTGAACAGCATGACCAGGAACTCATAATGGCTGTAGTGACAACGAAAGGCCGTCTTTCTCCACGTCTTCTTCCCTCATGCGGATCTGATGGTATCCAGAATGGAGATCTATTTTTGAAAAGTAAACTGTGCCATGTAATTCATCCAGCAACTCATTGATCCTCGGAATAGGATATCTCTTTTTTATCGTCTTTTTGTTCAACACACGATGGTCCATACACATGCGTATTGTCCCATGCTTCTTTTTAACCAATACTATTGATGATGCAAAAGGGCTAGAACTAGGATGGATCCATCATTTCTCAAGCAGTTCCTGAATTGTCTTTTCGATCTCATCTTTGAATTTCTTAGGATGGCGGTAGGTTGCGGTTATGATTGGCTTGGCCCCTGCTTCCAACTTGATAGTATGTTTAAAGCTACGATGGGGAGGTATGCCTAGAGGAATATCCATAAAAACTTCATCATGAGCACTCAAGATGTTATGAAAATTGTCATCTTGGGGAGTTCTCCACTGTCCTTTTACGAGTTCTACTAAAACAAAATAGTGTGCAGCCCAAGCAATGTCATCATGCCGAAAGATTGCCTCCATCCGATGTGCTGAAACTTCCTTGGGTCCCTTATTGGCCATTCTTCGGAGAACAACCTTCTTCCCATCAACAACAAAATTGAAGTCCATTCGCTTGAAGCTTAGAGTGTATTCATCAAGTGTCTCCATTTAGTGTATGCCCAGAATAACCTCCATATCATCTCGGTCCATTATGAAGAAATCATGTCACCATTTGGTTAGCCATGGTGATACTTAGTTGGGGAACAAGGCATGTACAATGCAAAACGGTCCCTCTAGCGACCTTGACCTAGAATCTGGTGTGCGTCTCAGTAGGTAGACCTCTTTGTTTTACTAGAGATGAGTTTATAAAGTTTAGAGTGGCTCCACTATCAAGCATCACCATGACCCTTTGTCCTTGACGGCTTCCCTGTAGACGAAACACTGTGCACCTCGGGCTCCAAGCTAAGGCGATAGCTTCTCTGCGCCATACCAAAATTCTTTCCGTACGGTTTAAACCAACCATTTTGGTGTCCTTGTGGGGTTGGTTGTCTTCGGAGGGTATATCATCCTGTTCGTCCTCATCATCGGACAAGACTTCAATGTAGTGAATTTTTCCTTGCCCGAGGCCTCTGTGCCCAGGTTCCCACAATCCTTTGCAGTTGAAACATAGTTTCTTCCTTCAGAGCTCCTGTCTGGTAGCTTCATCCAATTATGACTTCTTTGGTAGAGGTTTATTATTTTTGTCCCTCGGGAACACCGATGGTTTGGAATGTGAGTACCCTCGAGAGGATGACGTCGATGATAATGCCATACTCCGAGCCTTCTTGATGGTCTAAGACAAGGTGGCAGGATTGAACCCTTTTACCCAACCCTTTAGTGGTTTTGTCAGCCCATCCATGAAAAGCACTATTTGTCTTCTTTCGAAAATGTTCGTGACCAAAAGAAAGAGTTTCTGATGCTCCGTAATGTATTAGTCAACCGATCCAGTTTGCTTTAGTTGTCCCAATTGTTTGAAATTAAGTTCCGGATCTTTACCATCAAATCTATCTATCAATCTCTCAGTGGATTTGGCATAGGTATTTTTTTGGTCATGCCCCAGTGTAATGGTGTCGTGATGCCACCATTCATGCAGTACTCCCTCCAAGTGTAATGTCGCAAATTTAATTGCTTCCTCTTTTGGCATAGGATTAAGTTGGAAGTAAGTATTGGCATTCATTATCCATCCGAGCGCAGATATGGATCCGGATTCGTCAAATGGAGACAAATTTACTTTACTCAACTTCCTTCTAAGATCATCGTTAAAATATTTGCGGTTTCTGCCTCCTGAATATCTCATTCCCAGATGTGCGTAGTCTTTGTAAGATATATCTTTCTCAAAATTCGCATTCTTCGAGTCTTCTCTCAAATGTTCTTAAACTTCCTCAAAGGTTGGCTGCTTCCATCCGTGGGGGAAAAGACGACATGGAAGGTCGTGAGTGTGCAAGATGAGGGTTTGCTTTACTCGACATCAAGTCTGCGCTGTGACTATTTGTTCATCGGATACTTTATTGTCTTCCAATTTCTTGAGAGTTTATTCCATGAGTCGCTGAGTATCATTGATCTGTGCTTGATTCCTCGCAAGTTCTCTTAGTAGCGCTACAAGTGCGGCAGTTGTGGGTTCTGGTTTTGCCACCATTCTATCAACCGAATGGGATCGTCTTCTCTTTCGGCTATAAACTCTCATTCACTATCCACAGGCTGGCAGGATTGAGGCTTTGATACCACTGTGATGTTCCCTAGTACAAAGGGAGAAGAGTGTACGGAAATGATTGTTGAGGTCTTGGCAAGGTGGGGTGTTTGGGTAGCCTTTGGTTTTCGTACAGTAGAAGGGAGGTCGTACACATGCAAGGGAAAGGTTGTAGAGTTGATAGAGGGTGACCGTACGGTATGTATAAGGTAGGCTGTATAGAGTTTGGGAGGAAGTACAAATAGTGGTGTGGTTGTATGACTGCTGTACCGTGGAGACAACAGAGGGTGATTGGCCGTACGGTAGGCCTAGATGGCCGTACGGTATGATGATGTTGCAGTACGGACAGAGATGGCCGTATGGTATGGTGACGTAGCACGGACAATGATGGTCGTACGGTATGGTAATGTTGCAGTATGGAAGATGTGCTGCGGGTTGCGGATAACGAATGGAGTACGTATGGAAGGTGGGTTCAGTCATGCAACCAAAAACTTACAGATCCGAATTCATGAAATTAAGCCAAACAAGAGATTGAACACGAATAATACTTCAATTAATATTTGCCACAAGATGGTGCTCCGATTTTGCCAGATCTGAGTGAAATATTATAGACGACAGAATAGGGTGAGGATTGAATCCCACCGAAATCGGAATTAGCCAAGTAGGAAAAATCTTTCACTTCTGAAATGGTGAACAAAAGAGAACTCCAACAAGAATTCATAGTACAAAGAAAATAATCAAAATCGCATACCAACGACTACCTACAAGTTGTGCTTAAATACTTATTGGGGAAACCTTTCCGAGGGTGTACAAAGATAGCCGACGACTACACATACTTATACAAACTAAAACAAAAATGGGTCCGAGGTATACTAAATCAATCGGCCCATTGACAAAAGTTTAATTAATAATTTATTTTATGACATGAACATTACAGTAAGCCATTTAAACATGTTATTGATTCTTTATTGTTATAATTGTCATGGTTTTGGTCATAGAGTAGCTAATTGTAAGAAACCAAATTTTGATAATAGTAATAGCAACGGTATAATGTTTAGAGGTACTAACCCTACAGGAAGAAGATTTGAAGAAGGAAATAATGGAGCAAGGAACAATATTATATGTTACAAGTGTAACAATTTTGGACACAACTAGAAACTGCAAAGCACTTGTAAACCAACATGGACCTAGATTTGGAAATAATGCACCAGTATGCCAGTTGTGTAACAACTTTGGTCATATAGCGAAATTCTGTAGAATCGATATGAGGAACATCAACAGAAGTCCGAAGTTCAGAAGAAATATGAACAGGAATGTCAGAAGAATAAATAGCAACAATGACAGTTAGAAAGAAATCTTAAAGGAAAATGTAGAAGAATTTAAAAAGGTATTTGTCAAAGCTAAAGATCCATCTAGTTCACACGCAGTGCTAGATGAACAATGATTTGAAGCACCTGAAGGAAGACTGAAGTCAACAATGTATTTGATTCATCTTACTTGAATTAAGTACTTTAGATAAGAGATCGAGCATTAGAAAGGCAAAGTGATGACAAAGAACGAGTTGAGCTTTGTGCAGTTAGTATGAAGTACAACATGATGTTGTAAAGCAGTGGTTAAGAGTGCAGCTCATTTGGAAGTCGTATGTGAGTGCATGAAAGAAATCAATTTGTCTGGTAATCAAAAACAACTTTTTTGTGAGTGTGCACTTATGCAATTAATGCTGAAATGAATTGAAAGCAATTTAAGGTTCGAAACCGATTGATTGAGTATCATTCGAGCATGTAAGAGTTAAAGAAGAGCTTTGGAACGAGTTTATGGAAAAATTGAAAGAATTTTCGTGTGCAAGTAAGAAGCCCTAGTTATGCTGAAATCAGGTATTTACTGTAAGTGAAGTTATATTTCGAAGCTTTAATCAATTCAAAAGCAAATCCCACAATTTGTTATGTGAGTGATCGACTTAGGTATAAGTTTAAAAAGCACCTCTATCTGTCGTTAGAAGATGATCCCTTAGGAGCATTTTCACAAGTTCTGTAGAATGTGCTGCACGTAGAAGACATTAGAGCTTACATTCATTGCAAGTTTGAGAGTATTGGAGGCAATGACATCCACAAGGATTTAGACTCGATATGCAATATTGACCTCTCTCTTAAACAAGGGTTTGAGCAATTGAGTGGTTTAAACATTATCAAGCATATGTTCTACACATACTTTTATAATTCTTGTCCTGCATTTTGTCGCCACAAAATGCAGGTAACAGTATAAAACTTTTTCAAACTAGTTTCACATTTCTCTAAGTTGAATTTGTTATTCAATTGGTTAAAATTGATCGATCAATCAACTCCAATTCACGTAGCAAATTTTTTTTTTTCATTTTTGAGTGTGTTTTTTGGTTTTTAGTTCTTTGGTTTTGCTCAAATCATTGCTTTCGGTTTTCCCTTCGACTTGATCTATTTTAGGGCTTAATCGGAGTTGGCAATCAAAAGATATGACCTAGATAGCGTGCAAAAAGTGGACCTTTTTGATGCAACTACACGAATTAAAAATATAATGTTATATTTTTAATTTGACATTCACTTTTTGAAAAATATAACTTAAATTGGTGTTATGTTTTTAAGTTACTTCATCATTTAAATTTTTACTTAAAGTAAATGTAGTGCACTTCATCATTTAAATTTTTACTTAAAGTAAATGTAGTGCACTTTATGTTATATTTTTAAGCTGAGTTTACTTTTTGATTTTTCACTTAAGTGACTATATTAATTATATAGTTCAATTTAAGTTTTGATATTTACATATTATATTGTTAATATGATAATGTAAATATAATTTATGCCCCACTAAAGTAATATTTTATCAAAATTAAATTGACATGTGCTTAAATGGATAACTTAAATGTGCAATTATATCTTAAAGTGAACCTTTTGGATGCAATTGCATGTAAAACTCAACTTAAAATTGTAAAATCACTTAAGAGTGGATTTTTTTCATGCCATTACATGTAAAATCACTTAAAAGTGGACTTTTTTGATGCTATTGCATGTAAACTCACTTAAAATGTGCAATGCCATCAAAAAGTTGAGCTACATGTGTTATATGCATATGTATAAAAAATGTGAGTTTTTTGCCTTGAGTTGCATATACATGTAACCTAAACATGTCTTTACGTCAAAAAGATGCGTTTTGCACCAAAGACGTAATAACACCTCCAAAACCCGTTTTTGGGCAAAAAACATGTATTTAAAACATGCATATGCACCAAAAAGGTGCATTTTTGCCTTGGGAGAGCCCATTGCATGTTTTTAAAACATGTAATGGCCTCTAAAAGGTGCGTTTGGGTCTATTGTGCATATTTAAAACATATAATCACACAAAAAAGGTCTGTTTTGCATTCAACTTCATGCATTTGCCCTTCCAAAACCCGTTTTTAAAGAATTTTATGATTTTGGCCTCCAAGAACCCGTTTTTTGGTGTTTTCTCCTAGATTTCTCCATGGAATAATTTGAAATCTTTCCCTCAAGAGGCATTTTTGCATCCTCATGTCCCATGCATTTGGTAACCTCATTCATGCTAAAAACATTTTATTTCAACCCCATTTGGAGCCACGTTTTTAAGAATAACACCCAAATTTGGGCCTTCAAAATTCACGTTTTGGCCAAATAAGTGGTCGTTTTGGAGTTTTGATCATTGTATATGCATTTGGGAAAGTTGTTTTTGCATTCACAAGTTAAAAATGACTAAAAACATGCATTTTTTGGCCGCGTTTTTGCAAAAACGACTTAGATTTTTGCATGAAAAAGTTACGTTTTTGTTCAAAAATCTCAAAAAAATGGCATCTCCAGCCCATACCTTTGATCAAGAGGGGTCGTTTTTTGAGTTTTGATGCATGCTATTGCCTTTGGTGACTACGTTTTTGGCATTCTCATGTCAAATTCGGCCCTTCATTGCTCATTAATATTTGTTGAATGCAAGTATAGAAGAATTCAAAAAGTTGTTTGAAAATCCGGATTTGAGAGAGAATTGGTCTTTAAAATCTATAATTCTTGCTATTTTGGCTCATAACCTCCAAGTAAGTGGACATTTTCAAATGTCATGTCCCCTTTCTAGCAACGTGACTTCTACAATAGATTTGCCTATCATTGACTCTTGTAGGCAAATGATTTTGGAGAGAGAGTCGTTCTGTTGCCGGATGATTACATTTTTGCTCTCGGAGAGTTATAATCCAGTAAGTGGGGCCTACTTGTTCTAATGTCAAATTGAGATCGCACTTTTAATTTTATAAAGTTATTTATTTAATTTTATAAAGTTAAGTGCATTACAATAAGTTATTATAAAAGATGTTCTAGAAGCATCCAGTGACTTCTTAAAAAGTAAATAAATAGAGGGCAGGGGGCACCCATTTGAACAAGCGATTTTTTTGGAGTCGACTTCTATTTCAGTTGGAGCAATTTGTAGTCATTTGGTCTGCAAATTCTCAAATTATCCTTGGGAACGAAAACTCCCATGGGTAAGCAATTTTGAGGGTGTGGAATATCATCTGAATTATTGCAAACCGGAGGTGATAATACAGTCACTTCACCTGGGCAGAGATCTGTGGCCTAAGGCCAAATTTTGTGGTTTGTTGACATCGGAGAAAGGAATTAACTATTGCCGGACTGGGGGAACTTGAAGGAAACTGGAAGCACATTTACCTGGTTGAATTTGCATGCGAATTGTTACCTGGTCTTACCTGAACCCAGACGGCTCAGTCCACATCAGGTTGGGCATTTTCGGTGGAAGATTTGAATTTATATAAAGAGGTCGCAGTGTGAACAGATCGTAGAAGGGGGGGGGGGGAACAGATCGGGGGCAGATTAACAAGTTCCAGATCCATCCTTCCGTCCGTTCTTCCAGCAGCGCTTCCGTATATCATTAAGACCATTTTCGTGGAGTATGGAAAATAAATAAATAAAATCGTAGGTCACATTGCAATGCGTCCTAGCGCATCTTACTTGCCATTCCAGGCGGACTCAGGTCGGATCATTAATAAAAAGGGAGGGGTGCAAATCGCACTAGTTCAAAGGTATTGATCGGCAAGCAAAAAAACAACACGCGGAATTCGATCAGGCTCCGTTGAGGGTTATGAATTATATAAAATCGCACAAGACAACAGTGTTGGCGGGCGGTCAAGGAAATACAATCTAGATCATCAGTGACCATCACCATTTTGGAGTTAGGAAATCGCAGACTTGAATAATTCCGCGGGTGTGAATATAACTCATTGCAAGAGATGAAAGCGATCTTTGTCCAGACCTGGCGGAAAGCAAATTGCAGCTTGATTTGCATTGGGTGAGTCACTTGATTAGCTGGAACGACTACAGAGTTCATTCCGATCCGGCCAGTATCGTCACCAAAACTGGAGCAATTGTGCACAGGCCTGAATAGTGGGTTGTAATAAGTTGGCGGCATCAACATTCTTTCCCGATTGGGTAAAGCAAACTTTGAACAGATCTGACAATCTCATGACGACTAATGGAGACGGCAAACTCAGGTTTTTGATATTGTTCCAGTTATATATATTCAGTCCGGGCTCTGTTATTCAATTATTGAATTGTTATTGAATATTGAAAGGATTTGATTGCAATAAGATTCTTTCTTAAATATCGCTGGTATTATTATCCATTTTGTTACATCTATATTACTTGGTGAATTTTGCTGGAGATAATACAAACTGAAGGTTACATGACAAGTGTTTGACGAATTGTCCCAGTCCAATATTGGTTTTTTTTGGTGACCCATATAGTGAGGGTTATTTGATCAAACTTGCTCATCAATTCATGCTTATTTTGCTATTTGCATGCATATTATGGCTTGTTATTGCACATTTGTCCATATATATGCTATGAATAGTGCATTTTGCCTTTAAATATGATGAAAACTCTCATTTTCACACTTTTGGATTTCCCCAAACCCCAAATTCGAATTTGCATTTGATAACAACTTGCTTGTTGACATGTGTGAGTTTAAGACCAAAGGTTTTTGTTTTGCTTGTTTGCTTACTTTTTTGTTTTTTTTCTTTTCGAAGAAATTGCAAGTTCTTTCCCAATAACTTGAGCACGTTTCACTTCACTCCACCTTTCACCTCTTTGTGCAAGTGCATCGTTTCATTCCATATTCGTCATTACATGCCAATGCATATTGCATCCATTCCTTTGATATGCAATTACACTTCATGAGCAAAATATATGTAATTCCATCATTACATGTCATAAAGCATTTCATCTCATCCTTCACAAGCACTTACATGTAAGCTCACTCTCCATCTACATTCGCATGTCATCTCAGTCTCCGTTTCTCATTACATGTTGCATATACATGTAATCTACTTTCCGTGCAATGACATCTTGAAAGCCCAAGTCATTTTTTAAAGTCAAGAGTCTTCATTCACATGCATTCCCATGTGTTCCACTTTCATGTCCCAAAGCATATCCATCCTTCCAAGTCTGACTTTGGCCCTTTCCATCCAAATACATATGCTTTCTGGTTCATTTCTAGCAATCATATGTGTTCCATAAGTATCTAATCCATACTTCGAATACCCACTCTTCATGGATTCATCATTGTAACTCAAATCTCAAAGCTTTCATGAATTCAATCCCATTGAAACTTTCATGTTGCAGCAAGTCAAGATATGCCCGGATTTCTATAAAGAATGAAGACATCTAGTAGAGAAGGCGTGCTTCAAATCAAAGAAGCGAGAATTCTTCTAGTCTCCATTTTTCCAATGGTTGTTTGAGAATTTGAGTTCATGTGGGAATGCACCAGGCACTTTGTTTCAAAAAAATAAAAATAAAATATAAAGGTGCTGATGGAAAGTTATTCCGAGTTTACATTTGGACACCGTTAAGAAGGTTTTGAAAATGTCAGAAATTCCAGAATGTGCCAATCTACAAAGGAGAATTCACGAAACTTGAGCGAGAAAAGTTTGATCACATCAAATTTTCAAATGACAATGGACAATTTGTCAAAGAGAGTTAGAGGCTATCAAAAGACATAAGACCATGTTTATCAAGGTGAATGCAGTGACACAAAATACAAGTATTCCCGATTTTGCAATCATCCGAGATTGCATCACCAAGTACAAGGTCCTTCAAAACAATCCCTAGGATTGTTTCAATTCTCTTCTGTCTTTCTTCTTCTTCTTTCATGTTTGTAATTGAAAAGGATGTATTACATGAAAATATGTAATTACATGTATAATGACATTTAACCCAATAATTTCTCTTTTAGTTAGACTAGGTCAAAGTTGGTTGAGTTGCTCCCACTTTTTCCTCTATCTGTTTCTCAACTCCTTTGCCTATATAAAGGAGTGCCCCCTCATTGTAAAAATCATCTTTTGTTGTATGCAAAAAAGCTTTGCCACATTTGTGCAAGCATAACTTTGATTGTGTAGTACAAATTTGGGAGAAAAGTGAATAAAAGAAGCAATTGGATTCGAAGCTTTGACTGGAAGCAATTGTGATAGAGCAAATTAGAAGCTTTGTCTATAATTTTTTGTTTATTGTCTTTGATTCATGTTATTATTGTGTGTTCAAGGATAGAGCATGGTGATTTAAGAAGCAATCGGAGCCGAACCTTTGACTGGGAGCGGTTATGGCAATACATAGACTAGGAGCTTTGACTATAGCTTGTATTATTATCTCAAATTTACAAAAAATAGTTAGAATTCCCTACTTTTGGAAGTATTTGTGCACTAATGATAGAGGTTATTCTTATAGAATAGGTTAAAACAGGACTTAGAGCTAAATTGGTACGCTTTCAGCTAGCCTTTGAGTTAGTGTTGGTTTATTGGTATCACTGTTTACAACTTTAGATAGAAGTGTAGTTTGAGGTTGTATCTTGCCCATTACTCGCTCCACGGGTAAGTGAATTCTTTCCTGAAAGCTAAGAGGAAAAAATATTGGTAATACCTTTTTACAAAATCTCTCAACTTCTTGCTTACCTTGAGTTGATTCAAGAAACAGTGAGAAGGGGGAGCCTTCTCTTTAAGGTAGGAGAGACTTTTTCTCGCACATTGTAGTTGGTCGTCCTATTTTGCGACTGGATTTTACCCAAAACTCTCAGTTGCAAAATATCCACCCAACAATAATCATGAATGGAGTAGAATAATCCTAAGCAGAGTTCATGAGGGAATGTTTTGGGTAGGAGATATCCCGGTAATGATAGACAATGACATGATTCACAAGCTTACAACACTAGAGTATTGAAGGATGCAACCCGATTAATGAGAAGAATGTGAAGAAACTAGTAGAGACCAATTTGAAGACTAAAGCTGATGGTAGAAACATGAGGATTGATTTGATAGCTGAAACTGATGTCAGAGTAATTAGTAAGATTATTGGATAAAAAATGAACTACAGTTCAAGGGTAAACTTTGTGCCTGCTGGAGTCATCCATGCAGCCTATCTGATGACATTCAAGAAGGAAAAAGTAAACATGTGTGAAATAGTGAAACAACAGTTGCTGGACAATATTGAGAAGTTGAAAAATACTAAGATTGCAATATTTAAGTTTGAGTCCTTATTGACACACCTATTCTTTCAAGCAGTTAGATACTTTCTTGGTGTGCCAGAGAGAAAATGGGATAGTGACAAATGTACAGTGAGCATAATAACTCATTATTACAAGAAACAATCTGAAGAGAAAATGACAGATGACATAACTAAAATGATGAAAAGCTATTAGTCAATGATGAAACAGAGATTCATAATTCCACCTACCTTGGTTGAGAAATACAATAATGACATTTGTTTTATGGTAAGAACTGATGTCACATGTATGGAAGCAATGGAACGAAGAGTGAAGTTTATTAACCCCATGGGTTATAAAATGAGTGAAGAAGTAATTAAAGGGCATGCAAAGATAATCTTGGAATCAGACAGAGATATGGAATGTCCTAGATGGGGGACATATGAAGAAAAAGTCAGGGAAGTTCACAACGACTTCACGGTAAAGAGATAAAGAAGAAGATTGAAAGAAATATGATGCAATACTGAGAGAATCAGGGATGACAAGAGAACAATACAAAGAAGCAATGACATTAGCCTTCAAAATGAAGGCTAGTGGTCAAATAGAAGTTCTGATGGCGGATAACTTAGCAGTTGAAGGAGCCACAGTAGCATATCCATCAGTTTATGCACCCTATGCCATAGTATCTTAGGTACAACCTACTGTTGTACAAGCAGTTCAGAAGGATAAGCTTGAAGAGGAGGTTAGCATAACAAAAGTACAAAGGACTGATTGAAGTGAAGCAAGAACCAGCTGATTCACCAACAGAGTAGAGGACTAAGAAGATGTGTGGTGGACCTGACAAGAGAAGAAAGACTCTACAGGTAGTTGAATTAGATGAATCTAATGAAGAGGAGTCAGAAAATACATAGGATAAACCTGTTGAGAAGGTTGAGACAGAAGTAAAGAAGACTTCGGGTAAGAAACCATGGAAACCCAAAGTTGAAAATTTGAATGTACAAATCTTTGATAATAGCAATTTTGTATAGTTGAATAAGTACTACAATTTGTATAGTAATATGGATAGATTGCAATTAGAGAATGTTGTAGTTAGCACATGATCCTAGCAAATAAAAGATTTGAAGATATATAGAAAGATATTCCACAAGACTTGTATAATAGACTAATTAACAAAAGACGAAGAGTAGCAGACGAAGATAAAAGAATAAGAGAAAATACGATTAGAAAATTCTTTGAAGTTAACAATGAAGATGACATAGAGAAAATAATGAAGGGTATAGAACCTTTGTTGAGAAATAAGAGAAGAGCAATTTTGTTGATGGGTGGCAATTATGAAGAGGTAAGTAAAGAGACTTAATTAGCAATTGTGAAATTCATGACCTCTACATCCAACATCTCAAAGTCAAACAAAGTCTCAAGGGGAGCAATCCTTGTGGCAAAAGAAATGGAAGCACCAACAGAGTCTGCAACAGCAGCTACACTAGAGGTAGAGAAAGAAAAAAATACCTAGATGGCAGAATTAACTCCACAAGTCTCCATTGGTAGTGATACCATGCAAGTGGACAGTACAAGGATCACTTTAGACACTACAAAGGATCCATTCAAAGACTATGGTAATAATGTTGGCAATTTGGTGAGTGTTAGCCGACTGGATGGTTCCGGCGGTATTTTGTATTTTGTAGCCGACGGTCTGGCGATGTTTTCTGTAGCCGACGGTCCAGCGGTGTTCCTGTAGCCGACGGTCCGGCGATGTTTCTGTAGCCGACGGTCCGACGGTGTTTCTGTAGTCGACGGTCCGGCGATGTTTCTGTAGCCGACGGTCCGGCGGTGTTTCGGTATTCCGTAGCCGACGGTCCGGCGGTAAATAGTTTGTAACAGATAGAATAATTGTGGCCGACGGACTCCTTCGGGAAGGTTCGACAGTAGTATTTATATCCTGTCTGGGATCATTGTAAATCAGGAATCTACTATTGCGAATATTATTCTGCTATTCTGCTATTATTGTCTGTATGTGTTGACTTCTTTACCTGTACGGTAAACAGTGAGCTACACGACCTCTGAGAATGAAGAAGAAGAAGAAAAGGAAAAGAAAAAGCAAGAAGACAGAAAGAAGAGGGAAGAAGAAATAAGAAAATTAAAAGTTGATGAGGAAAAGAGAAAAGAAGTGGAAAAGAAGAAGAAAGAAGATAAAAAGATAAAAGAAGAAGAAGATAAGAAGAAGAAAGAAGCAGAAGATATGAAGAGAAAGAAAGAGGAAGAAAGGTTAGAAATAGAAAAGAAAAATAAATTTGAAGAGGATGAGCTAAAGAAGAGAGAAGAAGATGAAAGGAAGAAATTGGAAGAAGAGGACAAAAAGAAAAAGGAGGAAGAACACGAGAATAGAGGAAGAGTAGAAGAAAACAGAGGAGGAAAAGAAGAAGGAAGAAGAAGAGAAGAAGGAGAAATAAGAAGAAGATAGAGAGAAGAAAGGAAAGATGTCCTTGGTAACAACTTTGGAAAACTTAATTGATGATGACGATCAACAAGGTTTGATATCATCTTTAAGTAAGTTATTTGAAAGGAACAAGAATGTCAAAAGCTTGTATAGGACCTTAGGTGAAGTTTCAGACAAACTATAAGAAGTTGTATCTATTAAGATATCAGATAGTGATCTACAAGAAAGAGCAGTCAAGCTGATGAGTACTTTTGACAGAGAACACACCCGGTTAGTGGAAATAGCAGCCAATCAAGCACAAATCAAGCATGATGCACGATTATTTGACACTGTGTGCACAAATGTAAAGAATGATCTGGAGACACTTGATGCTTGCATCAAGGAGCTGAGAAGATGTCTAGAGGAAGGCAAGAAATTGCATGGGTAATGTACTTTATCATACAATAATAGTAAGGACATGAATGATGAGTTCAATGCTAAACTGAATGAGTTACATGTTTTAACAACCAGACTGCAACAACAAGACACAAACATTGAAGATCTTGAGGCAGAGATTGCACAAGTACATGATGATATCAGAATCATTGAACTGAGAAAAGAGAGAGTGGTAAGGAGGTTCTCTTTGCTAAGAGACCATCTAACACTGAAGATCAGTAATGTGTAGAAACATCTTAAGGAATGTCTTGTGGCCAAGGCATCATATGAGAAATTTGTAAATATAGACCCGAATGCAATTAACGTGGCATCCAATGGCCTATTTGTGTTGCTCAACACATCAGAGGCAGTAAAAGACACGTGGCAGAAAGAATTTGAGAGCTTGAAGACAAGCTTTGCGGACTGCATATCTCGAGTGTCAAATTCGGCATGAAACAGAGATAACACAATTTTGATGTGTACATAAGTTTTGGCACCTTTATCATTGATGTCAAAGGAGGAGATTAAGATAAGGAAAATTGTATAGATGTATGCTCATAGAAGGATAAAGATAATGAGAGAAAAAGATAAAGAAAATAGATTGTATAGATAAGTATGAAAGGGAGATTAGTCAAAGGGGGGAGTTATGTAAATGTAATTAGGAGATATAAGGAAAGAAGGTTAAAATGTAATGATCCACAAGCTTTGAATTTTGAAAATTTTGTTAAGGCCAATTTTGTAAAATTTTGATGTTGTAAGTTCTTGGGACTTAGCCAAATTCTCTACATGTTGCCATCAATGCCATAGGGGTAGATTGTTGGTAACATGGCTAAGGTAGACATTGGATGTTGTCCTTTATGGCAACATGTCTTCAGTATGAAGAAGGCAGATCCTGAAGATTATGACATTCATACTTAGAAAATTGTCTAAGTATCATATAGGTTATGTAGCAAGACATAGAGTTTTGGTTGGCAAACTTCACATAAGCTAATATTGGCACGTGTGCACTTAAGGGAAGGTAGTACAAACTACTATGAGACGTCTGCCAGAGCGCAAGTCAGTACAAACTGTACTACTAGTTATGATTATATATAGGCAAGATAAAGCATAACAAAGAAATAATTACTTAACTAATTGGGGACGACATCCTAGATGTTAACCCTAAGTCAGCGAGTTATAATAATGTATTTTGTAAAGCGTGTAAAAGCATGAAGGCTGAGTGGGCAATAATATTGTAAATATAAAGATATGAAGGCAAGATTGGACATGCGAAGTCAGAGTGAGTAAGTATGAATAAGCGTGATATAAAAGTGACGTGTGATATGCGAATTTTGATGTATGATCAAATGTATGCAAACTGAGACAAAGTTTTGTACGGAGTAGCAAAAGGCAAATATCAGATATTGAAGATATCAACAGCAATGTGAAAAGGGTTTTTGTAACTATCTCTTTGTATTAAAGAACTTCACTATATATTGCATGTTTGGGCAGTGGGCTCATCTTTCATACATTTTGTATTTGTATATAACAACTCCTAATAGGGTTGAGGCCTCTAACAAGGCCTAAGTCCTCTAACGAGGATCGAGACACTATACAAATGTAATACTAATAGAATCAATATCTTTAACGAGATACTTTTGATTAGTGGATCATTTTGTGGGTACCATCCCCACCGGGGTTTTCCCTTGGCCAGAGTTTCTCTAGTTAATAAAATATGGTGTTATGAGTTCTCTTATTACATGGTTATGTTTATTGTTCAACATAATTAGTTTATTTTCATATGCATTTTATAAGGTTAATAATAATATCCAGTTTCGAGCTAAAGTTTATAGAATATTGACTCACCCCCCCTCTCAGTATTCCCTATTTCTAACAAGAATGACTTTTGAACATGTTTGTATTCAAGCATGGACTGGGCCATTTTGGTGACAATGCGGTTCCAACACTCAATGACACCATGAAGTAGAGTCCCCTTCTATATACCGAAGGTGTGTGTCTTATTGTTGCACAAATCTTTCACAACCATACAAGACCGAACTCAACTATGTGATTCCCAATACCCACACTCTTTAGACTAGATCAAACTCAAAATCTAAGACACCTCCTTGAGGCCTAGCAAAACACAAACTTCAAGCCGAGGTTTTTAGGGACGAATAGGGCTTCTTCCAACCTTGGATGTGGTTTCCAAATGTTTTCACACACAAGTCCCCCCAATATGTACTTTGGAAAATCAACTATGTACTTTGGAAATCAACCATATACTTTGGAAATCAACTTACTCACCTAAAACTCCAAATAGGGCTACAAGGAGAAACTAAGGATTTGTGAAGGAAACCTTCTTGGAATTCCACCACAGAAAGTCTTAGACACCTTCAAACACTCCAATCCTTCAATCAACAACCTTGCCAAGTTCAGACATCTTGACCAATCTCCCAACTCAAGTTGTTTGCAAAACTCTCTTAGGCCTAATAGGCTAATTAGGTCTCTTTTCCAAAGCAAGTACAAGAAATTCAAAACATCTTCCAACCAATCCTATTGGAATATTTCAGGGACATGTCAAAACATCTAAGTGCAAGTTCCTATGGTTCTATTCCATCCTTGGGCCAAGTTGTGCCTCAAAAACCCAAAACTAGATAGTCACATTTAGATACCTGTCCAAAGGATTTAGTGTTTTCTCCCAACATCTTCTGCTTCTTGTTCCGTGACTCAAATAATCTTAATGTACTAACTTATCCCCCTTCTTCCCACCGAGCTTATCTTTTTCCCATGATGGAATCTCTAGGAAAGAGATTTTTTCTCTCAAAACCGTAGTTCGGGCATCTCTTCAACTTTCCCAATCTTTCAGAATTGCATATGAATTCGTACAATTCCGTATGAGTAGTTTCGCAGACAATTTTAAAAGGAAAACAACAAAAATTTATTGATTTGTAACAATGATTATAATAGATTCATCTCTTCTGTCTTGAGAAAGGTTTCTCAACCTTATTTATGCCATTCCTAAACAGTTCCAAGCGATAAAGGTGGTTGTGAATGCTGAGATTCAAAAGTCGCATTTTTTGCGCAAGAGTTGCATTATGCAACATTGACAACTTTGACAACTTTTTGCAAAAGTTTGTCAAATGTCTTTGAACTTTACTAACGTTAATCCTAGACCCTACCTAGGCTTCTAAGAAGGTTTTAATCAACAAACAATCAATATTTAACCTTCCAGACTATCTTATCCTCATTCTACCTAGAAGTTGTCCATAAAATGACTAAGGTAGACAATCAGGTTTATAACACAGCTAATGTCTCCTTGCCTTACAACTTGGACATTATTTCTATCATTGGATTCTAGATCCAATTCTTATCCTAACACTTTGTGTTTGATCCTCCTGATGTGCTTGCAATGGTAGATATTGGAAGTGCTCCTGCACCATGCTTCCGGGGTGCACTAATCTCAAGTCCTCTTGAGATAAGCTCTTGCAAACTTACGCCATGGTTCTGGATCTCTTGTTCATCGATCCATATAGACTCCTTAGAACTTCTTTGCCATTGAACCAAATACTTCTTGTATGCATTTTTTCTGGTTTGATTGATGATCTTGGTGTCCAAGATCTTGTCAAGTTTTCTTGGTTCATGGGCTGGTATCCCTGCAACGTCTTCTTCTAGTTCTTCAAGCTGCACTTCTGAACCTGCATTCACATCACCTTTATATGGGGTTAGATCACAAATATTGAATATGGGAGAGATAACAAGGTGTGAGGGAAATTCTATCTCATAAGCATTCACTCCATGCTTCTTCAATATCTGACAAGGTCCTACTTTCTTCATGAATAGTTTAGTATGCCTGCCCTTTGGTAACCTCTCCTTCTTCAAGTATGCCCAGACCAAGACTCCAACCTGCAACTGAACATCTCTTCTATGTTTGTCCTTAGCTGGCTTATACTTCTCTGCACTCTTCTCAAGTGCCAACCTTACTGAGTCATGGATCTCCTTCATGCTTTCTGCAAACTCCTCTCAATGAGCAGTGACTGGAGCGTTGGAAGGTAGTTCCCTAAGTTCTAGGATACCTCTTGGATTCCACCCATACGCTATTTGAAAAGGTCTCTTCCCTTTGCTTCTGTTGACAGTCATTAAATGCAAACTCTGCTTGTGCTAGGATTGACTCCCACTTGTCTCCATATTGCTTTGTCAAGCATCTAAGTAGGTTTCCAAGAGACTTGTTAACCACTTCTGTCTGCCCATCTATTTGTGGATTGTAGGTAGAGATAAAACTCAGATTAGTTCCTAATTTCTTCCATAAGGTCCTCCAAAAGTGACCAATAAATTTCACATCTTTGTTTGATAGTATGGTTAAAGGTAAACCACAAATTCTGACAATCTCCTTGAAGAACAAATTTGCAATTGCTGATGCATCATTGGTGCTTTTACAAGGGATGAAGTGGGCCATTTTACTAAATCTGTTCAGTACAACATATATGCTATCATTTTCCTTCTGTGATCTAGGCAAACTCATCACCAAATCTATGCTACAACTCTCCCAAGGCCTTGTAGGAATAGGCTAAGGTTGGTATAGTCCTTCATTAGTAGATGTACCCTTGGCTCTCTGACAGATTGTACATGTTCCAACATTCTTTGTCACTTCAATCTGAAGTTTTGGCCAATAGTAGAACCTTCTCACCTATTCAAAGGTCTTGTCCAATCCAAAATGTCCTCCCATGCTGCCTGCATGCTTTTCTCTAATGATGTCCTCCCTCATAGAACATCGTGGAATGCAAAGTTGATGCCCCTTGAATAGCAGCCCATTTTGAATCAAGTAGTCAGCATAAATAGTGTGATAGGCCTTAGAGAAGTCAGACCACACCTTATAGATGTCTTTAAAGTCATCATCATCTTTGCACAACTAGATTCCTCCTGCTTAGTGCATCTGCCAACTTATTGGAAACTCCCTTCTTGTGTTTTATTGAAAAGGTGTAGGCTTGAATGGATTCTACCCATTTCATGTGTTTGTGGCTTAGTTTCTCTTGGCTATTCAAGAAACTTAAGGCTTGGTTGTCTATGAAAACAACAAACTCTTTTGGAAGGAGGTAGTGCCTCCATTTCTTCAATGACTGGACTAAGGCATATAGTTCCGAGTCATAAGAGGAGTATTTCCTCTTGGCTTCATGCAGTTTCTCACTGAAAAAGGCTATCGGCCTCCCTTCTTGACTCAAGTCAGCCCCTATAGCCAAGTTAGAAGCATCACATTCAATAGTAAAGTTTTTTTGAAAATCAGGGAACACTAGGATAGGTTTCTTCATTACCTTCTTCTTCAACATTTGGAAGACCTCCTTTGCATCCTTGTTCCACAAAAACTTGCACTTCTGTCCACCCTTGATTGTCTCAAAGATAGGGGCACACAACTGAGTGAAACCTCTGATGAACCTTCTATAGAAAGAAGCAAGCCCATGAAAGCTTCTGACTTCAATCATGGTCCTAGGGGAAGGCCAACTCAAGATGGCTTCCACCTTCTCAGGATCCATTTTCAAGTTACCTTCAGAGATCACAAATCCCAAATAAACAAGTTCTCCTTGCATAAAAACACACTTGTCTAAGCTTATAAAAAGCTTTTCTTCATGCAATCTCTTCAACACCAAGTTAAGATGTTTTATATGTTCCTCCTACTCCTACTGAAAATAAGGATGTCATCAAGGTATACTATGACAAACTTTCCAAGGAATGTTTTAAGAACCTCATTCATTAATCTCATGAATGTGCTTGGACCATTAGACAGGCCAAAAGACATCACTCTCCATTCATACAAGCCTTCATTGTTTTTAAAGGCAGTCTTCCATTCATCGCCATCCCTAATCCTTATTTGGTGATAACCACTTTTCAGGTCTATCTTGGAATAGTACCTTGCTCCCCCTAGTTGGTCTAGTAGGCCTTCTATCCTAGGTATAGGGAATCTGTACCTAATAGTGATTCTATTTATTGCTCTAGAATCAGTGCACAATCTCCATGTGCCTTCTTTCTTGGGTGCCAACAGGGCAGGTACTGCACACGGATTGAGGATCTTTGAGATTAATCCTTTATCTAGGAGTTCTTGTATATGTCTTGCCATCTTCTGATTTTGCTTTGGGGTTAACATATATGCTTGTTTGTTAGGCAAAGTTGCTCCTAGGATTAGATCTATCTTATGACTTATATCTCTGATTGGGGGCAACTCACTTCGCAATTCTTTGGTGACAATGTCCTTATACTGGTTCAACAGGTCTGCGACCTCCTTAGGACCTACATGTCTCAAGGGCTTCACTTCCATCACAACTTTCTTAGGTTTGTCATTCTTAGGCAAAATGACTAGAGCATAACATGGAGCTTCTTCCTATTTCACAACTTTTAGAAATTCTTTTCCATCTAAAAACAAATTTTTTGATTCTTTCTGCTCTTCTACAAAATCTGGTAAGGATAAGAGAGTTACCTTTTCACCTCTATGGTTGATGGTGCAAGTGTTCAACTTACCATTATGGTATGCCTCCACATCATATTGCCATGGTCTCCCTAATAGCAAATGACAGGCATCCATTGGTACAATATCACAGAGAACCTTGTCCCTGTACTTTCCAACCTGGAATTCTACCCAAGCTTGCTCTTCTATGATGGTCCACTGATTCTTTATGAGCCAAGACACCTTATAAGGGTCTGGATGTGGTACCCTCCTCAATTTTAACTTCTTTACTGCCTCCTCGGATACTAAGTTATCATTAGATCCACTGTCAATCAACATCCTGCAAACTTTGTCCCCACACTTGCATGTGGTTCTGATCAAATTCTTCCTCTGAGGTGGTTCATGGGTGCTTGGTGCATTCAAAAGTGCCCTCATCATAAGGGCTTCTCCCTTCTCAAGTGCTGCATAAGATCCTTGGTTTTCCTCTTCTTGACTATCCTCTTCCCTGACTAGGTTTGCTCTCCTATCAGTTTGATTCTTTTCCTTTTCAGGACATTTAGATGCTAAGTGCCCTGGTTGGTTACATCTGTAACATCTTGGAGGTCCTGATGATCTTCCTTCAAATCTTCCCCTTGAATCTTCTCTTCTACCCCTATGGGATGCTCTAGCATTGTTCTCACTAAAGGAATTTTCCTGACTAGTCTTCCCATAGTCTCTAGGAGTTTGTCTTCTGCCACCACTCGTTCCTCTTAATCTATTGCCAAAATCTCTCAGATTTCTTCCTTTCCCTCGTTGGTCTTGTTTCCTCTTAGCCTTTTCCTCCACCTTCAATGTAATTTGAAATCATTTTTGGACTGTGTCAGGAGAACATAGACTCATTTTGTCTTGGATATTCATCCTCAACCTTTGCATATACGTAGCAAGTTTGACACACTCTGGTTCCACCAATTTGGACTTCATAGTGAGTTTGTGGAACTCTTCAGTGTAACTAGAGACATCCATCTCCTTTTGTCTCAGACTTTGCCTCTTTTTATGAAGTAGAATCTCATAGTCCTCAGGAACATAGGATTCCTTTATCAAGGTCACCATCTTCTTCCATGTGCTGATCTGGTTTTTGTCCATCTTCACCCTTTCTGCTTTAGTGAAGTTCCGCCAAGTTAAGGTAGACCCCTTAAACTTGGATTTTTCTATTTTCACCTTTTCATGCTCTGGTATTTCTTCACAGTCAAAGAAACTAGTGAGTGCATCAATCCAATCCATCACTTCTTTTGGATCCATCTTGCCACTGTAGACAGGAAGATCAAGTTTAGTGTCCATGGTCCTTCTCTACATGGATTTCAAAGTCTTAAGGAACAACCTCTGTTCTGCAGGGATCTCTTCTTCTTCATCTTGCCAAGGGGTTTCTTCATCACTCCCCTCCTCATTCTCAGAGTTACCACTGAATCTTTTCTTGACTTGTTCTTTTATTTTTTCCATCTCTCTTCATTTGCTTCCTCTCAGCATCAGGCTTTTTCACCACCTTCAGTGGTTCAGCATTTGTCATTCTATTAGGAAGTTCATTTTCATTTTCTTCTCCACCATCTGACATGGTGGCAACTTGTCTTTCTCCAAAGATCTACTAAGTTGCTCTGATACCACCTAGAGCAGAGTCCCCTTCTATATACCCAAGGTGTGTCCCTTATCGGTGCACAAACGTTGCACAACCATACAAGACCAGACTCCACTATGTGATTCCTAATACCCACACTCTTTCAAATAGATCAAACTCAAAGTCTAAGACACCTCCTTGAGGCCTAGCAAGACACAAACTTCAAGCCGAGGTTTTCAGGGATGAAATAGGGCTTCTTCCAACCTTGGATGTAGTTTCCAAATGTTTTCACACACAAGTCCCCCCAATAGGTACTTCAGAAAATCAGCTATGTACTTCGGAAATCAACCATATACTTCGGAAATCAACTTACTCACCTAAAACTCCAAATAGGGCTACAAGGAGAAACTAAGGATTTGTGAAGGCAACCTTCTTGGAATTTCACCACAGAAAGTCTTGAACACCTTCAAACACTCCAATCCTTAAATCAACAACCCCTACCAAGTTTGGACATCTTGATCAATTGTAATGTCCCCATTTCGGAGGTAATTTGATTTAATTAATTTAATTAATTAAGTTGTCCAAAATAATGAATATTTATGAGGATGACTAATTAATTATTTTAATTAAATAAATAAGTGGTATTAAGTTGATTATTTATAAAGTTATCAAATAAATAAATATTAAAAGGTAACTTTATATTTAATTAATTTAATAAAATGACTTGAATTATAAAATATTTTATAAAGTCAATTAATAAATAAAATAAAATAATGTTCTAGAAGTTTCTGGAGAAAGTGGAGAAAAAAGAATAAATAGGCATCCAAGGCTTCATTCTCGGCATCTAGATTTGTCGTTGTTGATGGTGATGTTTGATGGTTGTGGAGCCGGAGGTTTTCTGCAGTTGTCTTTGGCCTTTGAGAACGAAAACTTTCAATTGGTGCACAATCTTGAGGGTGTGAAATATCACTTGAATTATTGCAGCTGGGAGAAAGTTACTTCAGATTTTCTATTTGAGCTCCATTGTTAAAACTTAATGGCCTTTGGCCAAGTTTTTTTGTATGATTCGATTTAGGGCTTTGTGGAGACATTTTGGTGTTAAGTCTTCCGCAAATTTGGCATGAAGGAGTTCGATTGCATGCTCAGATTTTTATATCAGTCATTTTCGGAATTTCTGTCTTCATATCAGCTTGAGTGAGAGGTTCGATTTTGCTCATAGACACTTTATCTTGGGACAATTTCATCTAGGAGTGGAGGCACTTCATATTAGAGGTCTACGCATTCTTGTTGGAGGCTTTGTTGGCAACCAAGAGGCTGCATATTATTTTATATCTGCGATTGCTTCAAAAACAGGGGCGGCAACATAGGTGGCTCGATTTGGGTTCATGAGGTCTTCATCTTCTGAGATAATGCTTGCTTCACCATTGGAGACTCAAGTCAACTTCAAGCTACAGGTTCCTTGAAGATTTCATGCTATCTACGTGTCATTTAGATGCATTTTATAGAGCTGCTGTAGGTAGACGATGTAATCAGACTTTGGCATTTTCAGTTGGGTCATGTTGTAAGCCAAGAGTCTTGGCATTTCCATGAAAACTTGTGTAGGTAATTGCATTTCAATAAGACATCATCTTTGGGAAGTCTCACATAGTTATAATGTTCATTTGAATGTGATATGAAGATATATGCCAACTATTTGACAAATTGTCAATGGCTGTAGATGTTCTTATCAACATATAGGTTGCATAACAACTGTTTGCTAAAATTATCAGTTGGCTGTAGGTGCATGTTTTACATTTAGAAGTCATATATGAGCATTGTTAAAGATGAAATTGAGTCATTGATGCTTCTACGTTAGAGTTTATGCATTGTACTTTGATTTCTAAGCGTTTGGAGTAGTTTGGTTTCTTCTACAAGCATTTATATCAGTTTGATCACATAAACCAGCAAGCTATTAGGTTGCAAGTGAATTGTTTGATGATATTCCTTGAGTTCTTTATCAGCACTTTGAGATCAGATTTGAGCAGGGTCATTACAGTGGTATTAGAGCTAAATTCCTGCCATCCTGAGGGTTTAGCAATCACATGCAGCCACCCAGATTCTACACTCGCAGGCAGCCAGATGCCATGGGTGATAGGCAAGAGCATAGCCCACTAAGAGACAAAAGGAATGAGGATCAGGAAACGAGGGAATTTTTTAGAGCAATGGTTACAGGACAAGAGCGGATGGTTGAGGCTTTGCAGGCACTTACTACCGTGGTTGAGCGCATAAACACACAGGATAGACGGAATCAAGAGCAAGGGGATAACATGAGTGCAGTGGGATCACCTAGAGTTCATAGAACTCTTTCCAGAACTGCAGATAGACCTACACGACCCACCTTCTTGAGAGAAGAATGTGCAGTAGAAGAGAATGATGAAGATGTTGAGGAGCCTACCTTTGCTGTTGTATATATGGCTGCTCATGATGAATGGCAACAATTGACACTAGGAGCTCGAGAGCTCATGCATTTTGATTGTTTTGTACAAATGAGGATGGACTACTACAGGTCCCGACAGGAGAGGAGACCTCAATCAGAATAAGGATCTCAGGCATGCTACTAATAAGCTTACATTACCATGTTTGATGGAAGTGGCAAATCTACTGCACAGTCATGGATTTATAAGTTGGATACTTTCTTGGCTCTTCGACCCATGACAGAAGAGGAAGCCATCAAGTTTGCCACTTTGCACCTGGAAGGAGCAGCACACGAATGGTGTTATCATGGATTGGTTACATTGTAGCATAATCAGATTACATCTTATCAAGAGTTTGTGGATAGATTGGTGGAATGCTTTGACAAGAAAGACCTAGAATCATACTTCAGAGATTTGGCTCAACTCAAGCAAGTTGGGAGTTTGGAGAACTACATTGGGGACTTTCACAGATTGTTAGTAATGGTTCCCAATATCTCAGAGAGATGACTGGTGGTGTTATTCATTGAGGGCTTATTGGAGCCTATGAGAGGATGGATAAAAGCCTTTGATCCCCCTACTCTTTAGAAGGCAATGAAGAAGGCTAGGAGCATGGAGTTTGCAACACCAAAGAGCAAGAGCTTGCATAAGGAAATCCCTTCAACAAGCAATGAGACTCCCCAACAATCAGACAAGAAAAAGAAATCAGCACCTATGATAGAGGAGGAGACACGAGAAGAGTTGAGGAAGATGAAATTATGCTATTGGTGCAAGGAGCCTTACAACAAGGATCATGATTTCCCTTTGAGGCCGAAGGAGAAGACGAACCGTTTCATGTGGGACTACTTTGAGGACTCTAATTTTGATGAAGTTGATCATCTGGTTGCTTCAGAACTTGATCAGGGTGAGGAGACTTCTGCTCCCCTGGCATATATTGCCAATGTTCAGGATGAGACTACATTTAGGTTCAGAGGGATAGTTGATGGACAATGTTGCATCGCTATGCTTGATACGGGTGCGACACATAACTTTATTAATGTAGATTTTATAGCTCGGTGCAGACTTTAGGTTGAGGATTTTGATGGATTTAGAGGTCGAATAGCAGATGGATATACTCTTGCATGCACTAGAAAGGTCGCTAATCTAACCTTGAGATTGAACAACTATGAGTTACATTCAAATTTTTATGTGGTCAACATGGGAGAGATGGACATAGTTTTGGGAATGAAGTGGCTCCAGGACTTGGGAGTATTTACCCTCAATGTACCTAAGATGGAAATGTCTTTTGAGGTTGATAGTAGAAGGCATGTATTGAGGGGTATTACGGATGAAGGCTTGCATTCTATCAGAGGGCTGGACAGTAAGAGAAAGAAAAAGGTGATTAAGGAGAAACATGAGATGATTCTCAATCCATTGTTCGAAGTGGAAGCCGCTTGGTCATATGACAATCCACTCTATGGCTTGAATGATGATAGCTCTCTTGATTCCAGTCTTGAGATGAGCATTGTTGATAGTATTTGTGATCCTACTAGTGCGTCGGGATTGCAAACGGGGCTCATAGAGGAGATTTCAGAGGTACATGGTGAGGAATGCTTACAACTGCATTTTTGATTCTCATGTATATGACCTATTCATGATGCACAATTCAAGAGCGCATGTGCTGAAAAGTTGGGATGATAGTTTATCTTGCGTGAAGTTTGGAGGCAAGGATGATCAATCTCTTGGCTTGCTTCCACTTGAGGCCTATACTTTTGTGGCACTTTGTGATGGTATTGAGTTGGTATGACAAAACGACAGATGGTTTGAACAAATGTTGCAGGAGTTGTTTGGTGATGACAGGGACATTATGCAGTTCTTCTTGTGGGATCTAGGTGGTGAATTGCTTGAGGACAAGCAATTTCAGGAGGGGCGGACTGTAATGTCCCCATTTTGGAGGTAATTTGATTTAATTAATTTAATTAATTAAGTTATCCGAAATAATGAATATTTATGAGGATGACTAATTAATTATTTTAATTAAATAAATAAGTGGTATTAAGTTAATTATTTATAAAGTTATCAAATAAATAAATATTAAAAGGTAACTTTATATTTAATTAATTTAATAAAGTGACTTGAATTATAAAATATTTTATAAAGTCACTTAATAAATAAAATAAAATAAAATAATGTTCTAGAAGTTTCTGGAGAAAGTGGAGAAAAAAGAATAAATAGGCAGCCTGGGCTTCATTCTCGGCATCCAGATTTGTCATTGTTGATGTTGATGTTTGATGGTTGTGGAGTTGGAGGGTTTCTGCAGTTGTCTTTGGCCTTTGAGAATGAAAACTCTCAATTGGTGCGCAATTTGGAGGGTGTGAAATATCACTTGAATTATTGCAGCTGGGAGAAAGTTACTTCAGACTTTCTATTTGAGCTCCATTGTTAAAACTTAGTGGCCTTTGGCCAAGTTTTTTTGTATGATTCGATTTAGGGTGTTGTGGAGACATTTTGGTGTTAAGTCTTCCGCAAATTTGGCATGAAGGAGTTCGATTACATGCTCAGATTTTTATATCAGACATTTCCAGAATTTCTGTCTTCATATTAGCTTGAGTGAGAGGTTCGATTTTGCTCATAGACACTTCATCTTGGGACAATTTTATCTAGGAGTGGAGGCGCTTCATATTAGAGGTCTAGGCGATTTTGTTGGAGGCTTTGTTGGCAACCAAGAGGCTGCATATTATTTTGTATCTTCCATTGCTTCAGAAACAGGGGTGACAGCATAGGTGGCTCGATTTGGGTTCATGAGGTCTTCATCTTCTGAGATAATGCTTGCTTCACCATTGGAGACTCAAGTCAACTTCAAGCTACAGGTTCTTTGAAGATTTCATGCTATCTACGTGTCATTTAGATGCATTTTATAGAGCTGCTGTAGGTAGACGATGTAATCAGACTTTGGCATTTTCAGTTGGGTCATGTTGTAAGCCAAGAGTCTTGGCATTTTCATGAAAACTTGTGTAGGTAATTGCATTTCAAGAAGACATCATCTTTGGGAATTCTCACATAGTTATAATGTTCATTTGAATGTGATATGAAGATGTAAGCCAACTATTTGACAAATTGTCAATGGCTGTAGATGTTCTTATCAACATATAGGTTGCATACCAACTGTTTGCTAAAATTATCAGTTGGCTGTAGGTGCATGTTTTGCATTTAGAAGTCATATATGAGCATTGTTAAAGATGAAATTGAGTCATTGATGCTTCTAGGTTAGAGTTTATGCATTGTAGTTTGATTTCTAAGTGTTTGGAGTACTTTGGTTTCTTCTACAAGCATTTATATCAGTCTGATCACATAAACTATTAAGCTAGGAGGTTGCAAGTGAATTGTTTGATGATATTCCTTGAGTTCCTTATCGGCACTTTGAGATCAGATTTGAGCAGGGTCATTACATCAATCTCCCAACTCAAGTTGTTTGCAAAACTCTCCTAGGCCTAATAGGCTAATTAGGTCTCTTTTCCAAAGCAAGTACAAGAAATTCAAAACATCTTCCAACCAATCCTATTGGAATATTTTAGTGACATGTTAAAACACTTAAGTTCAAGTTCCTATGGTTCTATTCTATCCTTGGGCCAAGTTGTGCCTCAAAAACCCAAAACTTGATAGTCACATTTAGATGCCTATCCAAAGGATTTAGTGTTTTCTCCCAACATCTTCTGCTTCCTGTTCCATGGCCCAAATTATCTTAATGTACATGCTCTCCCCCTTCTTTCCACCAAGGCTTATCTTTTTCCCATGGTGGAATCTCTAGGGAAAAGATTTTTTCTCTCAAAACCCTAGTTCGGGCCTCCCTACGGCCAACAAGCAATCAAAATTTGATTTCTCTTAACCAATATGTCTTCGAAGTCTCAAACCACTTGCAAATCCTTCATAAGAATATTCTTCAACTTTCGCAATCTTTCAGAATTGCATATGAATTAGTAGAATTCTGTACGAGTAGTTTCTGAGACAATTTTAATAGGAAAACAACAAAATTTTATTGATTCAAAACAATGATTACAATAGATTCTTCTCTTCCGTGTTGAGAAAGGTTTCTCAACCTTATTTATTCCATTTCCAAACAATTCGAACTGATAAAGGTGGTTGTGAACATTGGGATTCAAAAGTTGCATTATGCAACATTGACAACTTCGACAACTTTTTGCTAAAGTTTGTCAAATTTCTTTGAACTTTACTAACGTTAATCCTAGACCCTACCTAGGATTCTATGAAGGTTTTAATCAACAAACAATCATTATTTAACCTTCCAGACTATCTTATCCGCATTCTACCTAGAAATTGTTCATAAAATGACTAAGGTAGAGAATTAGGTTTATAACACACCTAATATCTCCTTGCCTTACAACTTGGACATTATTTCTAGCATTGGATTCTAGATCCAATTCCTATCCTAACCCTTTGCATTTGATCCTCTTGATGTGCTTGCAATGGTAGATATTGGAAGTGCTCCTGCATCACACCATTTTGCTGAGGAGTGTAGTTTGTGTTGGTTAGGTATTTTCCAACTGACAGTTTTTAGAACTTTTGTCAAAAAATAGGTGATACTAGCCATAGCGTATGAGACAAAGTCTCTCCTACCTTAAAGGAAGGTTCCCCTTTCTCGCTATTATTTGAATCAACTCAAGGTGAGAAAGAAGTTAAGAGAAACTGAAAAGGATGTTACTAATATTCATTCCTCTTTTTTTAGGAAAGAATCCAATTACTCATTAAGTGGGTAATGGACATGGTGAATCTCTAACTACTCTTTTATCATAAATCGAAACAATGATACCGATAAACTCAAGTAAACTCACAGATTGATTGTAAGCATACTGGCTTAGATCTATGTGTATTTCGTAATCTATAAGGACGAACAGGGAGCTTACAAACTCCTACACAATCTTTCATAGAGAAGCTTCTACCTATGACGCACACAAACTTCCACAAATAGAGAATTTCTAATTCCACCTCCATCTATGGAGCACAAAGACTTCCACAAACTGTGATTTCTAAATCTAATTCCTAAGTTATTCCAGCACACAGACTGAAAGTAACTATTCTACGAATGCACTGATTATAGACAAGAATGCATAAAATCAAGAAAGTGTTTACCGTATGTGGTAAATAGTTTATTAATGCAGAGAGACAATAGACAAGAACATGTAACAAAACAGTACTCCTTTTATTATTCGCATATATGCCGAAGAGATTACATAGTGCTTTCAATGATGATTACAACCATCTCGGATGGTGTACAAATACCTTCCGGAAGGGGCCCATAACAATTACCGACTACATGCTAATCTAGCTGTCAGCTATTTTGTAACTTTATCGACAAAAGAAAGTAACACAAATTATAGACACAACTTATAATTTGCATTACTACAATCGTTCCTAGACACAACTTCGAAACAAGTTGCTCATTTTATTCACTTCTTTTTTGAAACTTGCACAAATAAATCAAAGTTATACTTGCACAAATCCTGTAGAGTGTACTTGCATATAAAAAGATAATATTTAAGATGGAAGGCATTCTCTTATATAAGCGAAGGAGTGAGAGAAAAGAGGAGAAAAAGGTGGGAGAAACTTAACCAGCTTGACTAAGTGAAAAAAGAAAGAAGACTTTTTCAACTACACAACAATTTGATTGCATGCAAGTCAATTACATGCAACATGTTTTCAGAACTACAAGGCTGAAAACACACTTAAACAAAAGATAAAGAAATTGCTGAATCAATCCAGTAAATTATCAACAAAAGACTTGTACTTGGAGATTTGAACAATTATGATAGATATATGGAGGATAAGTTTTCTAAGTATGATTTAGATATGTTTGGAATGCTTAGATTGGCTGGAAATGACATGGACGACTCCTTTTTTTGGAAAAAATGATAAAAATCTGGTTTTCCTGGGTGGATTGCATATGGGCAAAATGTGGCTTTTGGCTTGAATGGCTAAGAAAGAAAGTAGATGTAGGTTGGGAGCAAAGGATAGAAGAATTTTTGTTTAAAAAATGTGAGCTTTCCCCAAAATTGGGTTTTAGAAATGCATTTACGTGTGGTGAAAAGTCACTATTTTTAACTTTATGTAAATGTGTAATTGGGTTTTGAAAGTTCGATTACATATTTGGGAAATATGGAGCTGGGCAAATTTTGAAGATGGAATGAATATGAAGGTTGGAAATGTGAATGGATGCTTGCATTCTTTGAGACAAACTCATTTACATGGACTCGATAACATTTGGTTTCTTTCAATAAATTTACTTTATGAAATAAGATTCGCAACATGTTACCATATTTATGAACAAATTTTCTTTGCTAATATCAAGAACAAATAAGATGATATTCTTTCATTACAATCATCTCAAGAAAACCTCCATGTGCCTGCATGATACAGTATAGCTGAATCACACTTTTTCCAGGGTGCAATACAATTTAAATGGGTCTGCATGAGTTTTAGCAATATTGGCATCTTATAATAAGTGGGTGGTAGGGTAAGAGGGCAACCCAAGCCACCAAACAAAACTAGGGAGTTGAGGAGACAAGAAAACCTCTAAATTGAAGGATAATCTATAGAAGTGATAGGAAGCGATGTGGATGATGCTACCTCTAGAAGTGACCCACCCGACTCGGAGGAGTGGCTTTGTGCGAGTAGAATTTGTAGGGATCTTACACACCTAGGTTGAGAAGGCGAGGCTAATTGCATTTTGGGGCCACACACCATTCCAAAAAAATAAGTTGTAATGAGTTGATTGGATAAAGGGTGCAATGGACACAGAAAAGAGTGATCCCCCAAATGAATGGCCTCTTGGAGATAAAGAGCAACACATCTCTTATCCATGTACCTAAAGGAGAGAGAACGAGGCTCTTTAAAAAGACAACATAAATTGTCTCTAATCTCATAGTAGATAGGACAGCAAGAGATGAAGTGCTCTTTAGATTCCAGGTCACTGAGAATACAAAGATGGCAAATCTTGTCACACCTAGCGAACAATTGATAGGTCTCAACACGGAGATGGTGGGAACTCTGAGGGAGTACTACTAATGACAAAAACTCTAGAAAGGGTGGACATTGTTGCTATCCTGAATCTCCAAAAAGTGCTCAACATAGAAAGCCATCTTCGAGTGAATCCCCCCTGTGGGGGTTGACCTAGGTGGTATGAATGTATTGTTTGTAAATATCATCTCTATTGCATTTGTTCAGCTCCTTGGGGCGAGAAGGGGCATCCAAAGATATCAAAACATGGGAAGGCAGTTAATCACAATCCTGATAGTACTAGAGTGAGCAGTCCCAACCAACCAACCTTGACACTGACTAGAGTGAGCAATTGATTGAACAAGGGACTTTGAGGAGTAGTAAGTGTCGTAATGATACCTTAGGTGACCCTCGTAGGGGTCAACAAAAGAGAAAATAACAAGTTGGAATTGTATGGTGGGAAAGCTAAAAAACAATTGATTCCTATGGCCTATGAGTTTGATTTGTTAAAAAAAATGCAAGGGTTGAATCAAGCAAAAAAATCTATTAAAGATTATACAAAAGAGTTCTATCAAGTTCTGATCAGAATAGGCCATTCTAAGGCCAACAAGGAAAAATTTGCCCATTACATAATTGGGTCAGCGAAGCATTCAAGAACAGTTGATAATGGTAGTAATGTCTACCACTGAAGCGACATATCAATTTTCTTTGAAGTTAGAAGCAAAGTTAAGTCTTTTGTTTGGGAGCAAGCAAAATGGAAGCAATCATGGTGAAAAGACTGCTGAATGGTCTTATGGAGGCCAAAATGAATACTAGAAGAATGATGACTCTTGTTGTAGTTAGAATCAAAGGGGAAATAATTAATATTGTCTTCTTGATCAAACTAACAAAGATCCAAGAGGAAAAGGAAGAGGAGGCTTTTGTGGAACATGTTTCCAATGTAGAGGACATAGAGCCTATTCGTGTCTCTAACATCAAGGAAGGAGAAATGGGAGAGCAGAGGGGAATGCACGAGTTGCACATGTAGATAATAAGATAGGATAAATTATTAATGTCCAACAAAAGACTAACAAGCGGGTCCAAGGGACTGCAAAAGCTTGTCCAAAGGAAAGTCAACATTAGGAGCACCAAAAGGTGTTTGGGGAAAGGAACAAGAACAACAACAGAAAACAAACCAAGGAACTGAAAGGAAACACAGAATCATCACATTAGCTATCTTGAGCAACCTAGAAGAAATCCAAAATTGAAGGATAGGCCTTAGGGCAAGAAGAGACCCCGAGTCGTTGAGAATGCCTAGGAGTGGGTGTGGAAGAGGGCTGCAACCTTAAGGAGGAAGTGCAAGGACGCACTATCCAGAGGTCCTTTATGGAGGATCGTAAGGCCATTTGGTTCCTTGCACTGGAGAGACCACCGTAAAGAATAATGTGATGAGTTGATTTGGTAGCAGTCTCGTGTGGAAGCTTTACTGTAAAGAGTGGTCTTACAGTTTTAGAGCCTCCTGAAGGTAGAGAGCAATGCACTTCTAGTCTATATATCAAGAGGAGAGAGACTGTGTCTCTTTGAATAAATAATTGAACCTATATGGGGCGTGTTGGTGCAATTAAATATTCCTAATTTACATTTTAGCTAACCTTACTTAGGATGATGCGTTTCATAGTTGTTTGTCATTGAGGCACTGACGAGTTTGCACCTATATTAAGCACATGGTGTAGGAAAATTCCACTAAAGGTGGTAATAGTTATCACATTCCACTTTATGTGTGAGATCCACCTTTAATGCAGATATCACACTATCATCCTCATCATATGGCACATACAGTGGTAATAGTTATCACATTCCACTTTATGTGTGAGATCCACCTTTAATGCAGATATCACACTATCATCCTCATCATATGGCACATACTTTATTGTATAATGTAGGATGATACATTTTTCAAGGACATGCGATTCCACCTTGCACAGGTGGTATCTTATCAACTCCTTATCATTGTCTCTTATTGTCTTTGCCCATATGCAGGCCTATTATGTACAGTTAATTATGCCCATTATCACTAATACCATTCTTGCTTCTTAATGCAATTTGTCTCTGCATTCTCTTGTGGAAGTTATCTTGGTCTTTTGTTTGATCCTTGGGGATGTTATAGAGTCAACTAAAACTCTAAAAATCTAAAACAAACAAAACCCAAATTTATTACAAATGGCATAAATTGCAAAACAAACACAACACATTAGAAGAGAAGACATAAAACAAGTTTGCAAATACACATAAATCTTTGGCTCTTGGACTAGGAAATGAGTGGAGCACACATGAAATACTTTTAGGGAGGCTGGGGGGGAGTGAATCAGTATTTGAGAACTTTTAAATGCATGATAACATATAAAACATAAAGAGAGCAACCATCAAGGTGCAAGCACCAAATTTCTTGTGGAAAACCCTTACAAGTAAAATACTAAAAACCCATGGTATATAATAGCTTTCAGTAACAAAAATGGCAGCAACACAGATTGCATAAGCGAGCACGAACCCTCCAATTACATTAGTGAGTACCAACCTTCCTCGAAGCACCAACTTCGATCAGTTGAGGCACCAACATCAGTTTGAGGATCAATCCAAAATGCAATGCTCGTTAATCAATGGAACTAGCATAATAGTTTTTATAACAGACTCAAAACTTCACTTTAATCCCACCTCCATACGAAATCAAAACTTGTCTAGAAAGAACACCTCCCCTTGTATAATATGCTTGACTTCATTAACAACCTTCATACAATAAGCAACCCAACCGATTAATCATGCTTCCCTATCAAGCTTATTCAATTCCAAAACCAAACCAATCATATAGAAAGTCCTCACCATGGTTTGCGTGAATAACCAACACGGACCATGTTCAAATTCATGAAGGAAAAAAGTAGTTTTCTAAGTAAGAAGAATCGACCCGATTTAATCCATATATTTCCTTTTGTAAGACACTTCTTCTCAAGAACTGTAGCACGGTATTGTGTCTTTTCTGAATACACATGTATCCCAGTAATTTCTTGCGGAACAACTTCAATGCTTCATTCCCACCAAAACAATAATTAGTCTGCTACAGCCAGAGAGAAACTTGACTACATGACACCCCAACAAATTGAAAAATCAACTCACCACAACTTTTATTCAGACTCTCGACACATTAAAAAAAAACTTGTAAAATGTCTTCAATGGCTACCTTTCTTTGTCGATTTCCGTCATGCTGTTAAAACATTGCTCTATGTAATCTCAACACCTGAAAACACTGCTCTATCTGGAGTCAACGCTCGAACAAAATCCGGCCTTGCTCAGTAATTATTATTGCTGCATTTAGAATGCGGGAAAAACAAATGCAAAACAGTTACGTTACCCAGAATTGAAATCATCAACTCACAGCGTCAGTTAATATGCACAACTCCCTTCTTCAGCCATGCATACACTATGCAATTCCTCACCATGATGCATGACTCGCTATTAACACAAGAAAAACTCTCATTCTATTCCCGCTAAGCTGTCACATAACTAATTCCTGTTCAAATTAATATGCTCCGACAAAATCAGCAATGCTGACCAAGGGAAAATGGCTAGAGTGAAACAATTTTGTTCAGAATACCAAATGATTCATTAAATGCATAAAAAAATACACGATAACTGAGGCAACCTTACAAACAGCCACACACACATATAAGTTTTCCATCACATTTAGATTTCAATAGAAGTCGCTTCGAGGAATGGATTAATTCGCTTTCATATAAGCCATCCAATGAACATTCAACCAAGATGTGTCAATCTGACAAAGAGGTACACAAGTTACTAGCTTAAGCAGACAGCCAGGCAGCTTAAGAAACACCCAAGTAGCTCAACCAAACAACGAACCAGCTCAAGCACACGACCAAGTAGTTCAACCAAGCAACCAAATAGCTTAAGCAGACAACCAAGCAGCTCATCCCAGTTCTCTGTTAGTTTGAGCAATCTTCCGAGATTTATGACCTTGATCATCAACCTTTGACATCAGTGCACATACTCAACAAAGAGGCAATAGAATGGACTCAAATGTGTCCTAAAACATAACTACAGAATAGAGCCTAAAATGATCAGAAATTGTAGTTTCAAAATTGCCAGGTATTCAATTTTTGACATTACAAGATATTATTAAGTGTATAGTAGCATAATATTTATTTCTGCCTAGCCATCTGTACCAGAACTTTGCAGTATTTGTTAACCATTTAAATCTTGACATCTTGAATATATTCCTTTGCTTATATTATCTTGACATCGAATAATCATTGAGAGCATGCGAGGTATATTTTAAGTGTACAATAATTTTGGAAAGATTAAATGCATGTGTGCCTATGTAATGTCCCTTCTACTAGAGTTGGCAAAACTTGCAAAAATAAAAGTTAGGATCTTAATAATAACAAATCTTAGAATACTTTCCTACCCTCTAGCCTTAACGCAAACCTTAAAAATGTCTCTAGATCGGGTTTCCTAACCCTTAGTTATTCAACCGTCTTTTCTAGAGTGCACCCCTTAAGTCTCACATATGCATATGTTGACACCATCAAAATATTCTTACCATTATCTTTCCTCAGGCATGTTGGTCAGATGGAGATAAAATTTCTTGCATACTAACATTATAGAGGTCATATCCTTTTTGGTAGTGATTGAGCAAATGGGCATTTCACCCATCTTTGATGCCAACACTATATGTCCATCTCTATTATGTTAGCGAAATGGGTAGTACCATCTCTAATACTGACACTAAGACTTTGTGATCTACTTCGTCGTGTCAGCCAAATGGGAGGTTATGCCCATCTCTGGTATTACCACTATAGAAATTATGATTATATCTTTTCACCATGAGAGATTTCATTGATCAAGTAACCTTAAATGAACATTAAGATTATTTATTAATCTAAAAAGGGACTATCTTGATCTTAAACTATTAAACATTAAGTCATGCGTGTTATCCATTTCAAATTCCACCTTTACGTATACATATGTATATGTATAAATTATCCACAAGTATGTTTCATTAATATAAATAAATTCATAAACATAATTAAACAAATATAATCCACAAGCATACCTTTCTTACCTTCCTCTTTGCTTGGTCCATGTGGCTCTATCCTTAGTCAGCCCTTCAATGAATTATTCCTTCTAGATTATCTCAACTCTATATCGACTTTCTAAAATTCTTCATTTTCTAATTATAAGGAAAGGATAAAATATACTTTTTTTTTTCTTTTTTTCCAAGAGTCACAACCTTTCATAATACAAATCCTTTGAAAAGTCAGAGCACTTCATAGTTATAATCCTTTCGAAAAGTCACAACACTTCATAACTAAAATCATTTGGAAAGGTCCCAATGCTTTATAATTACAATATTTTTCAAGAGTCACAACTATTCATAACTATGATCCTTTTGAAGGTTCACATCCTTTCAATATCATTGATACCTCTTTAGAAAGTCACTTCCCTATTCTCTTCATATTATTTTCCTCTTTGAATTTTCCTTTTTGAACTGCTACTTCTCTTCTTTTTTCCCCTCTCTAAAATAAACTCTCCTCCCTTTTATATCTTAATTTTAAGGAGTCATGTCTATTTGTTAAATATCTGTTGACTTTTCATTAGATTTAATTAATTTATATTATTCTATGTTATATTATTTATTTACTTACTTATTTGTGTTTATTATTATTTATTATTAAATTCTATTTAGAAAGTTAACACACTTTCTACAATATTATCTCTTGTATTTAATTTTATTTGTTTATTTATTCATTGTAATATTATTATTTTATTTAAAATACTAAATATTATTTCATTCAAAATATAGATTAAAAATTTATTTCTTATTTTTATATTTCAGTATTAGTTTTAATTTAACTTTATTTTCATTATTTATTTAACAACATTGTATTATCTATGTATTAGTAAAATTCTATCTTAAAATGGGGATATGACAGCCTAGCCATATATCATACAATTCAATTACTCAATTTATATTATCATAAAACCCTCAAAATTTAAGCGGTTCCAATTAGTTTGGGCTTATTTTCTCTAATATTAGAACAAAGCTTAGAGATGTCTTGAATCACATTGAAGGTAGCTTATCATGGACAAAGTATGCTATTCTTCCCAGGTTTAACAGCCTAATTTCAAATCCCGACATGACCGGAAATAATCGTATTGTGATTCATATGTATATGTTTTTTGCCTTATGAATGTCTTCTATCAAAACCCTTATCTTACAACTATCTGATTTTTCACACATGTTTCAGAAGCTGAATGGGTAACACGTTTTCAGAGCCCTGTATATACAAGTTGTAAATTTCACAGCAACCAGATTATGCATTATGAATTTCTTCACTCGGTAGAGGAGATGATAACTAAAACTAGTTTTGACTGCATACAGGAAACATTTCTCACAAAACTGAAGGAATTGAAACCAGATCTCTGTGTGACAGCAGCTTATGGAAACATTTTACCCAACAGGTTCCTAGAAATTCCAAAGCATGGTAACTTGTTTTCTGATCACGATCTTGACTTATTTTTCTCAAGTCACAAGAAGGATTTGGCTTTGCTATTGAATTTTGAGTGCATTAGCATATTGAGAGGGATGCATTGTATTTGATTGAATTCATTTTGGAGAAATTGTCTGTTTTTCCACTAACGCTTTAGAGATTCCGTTATTCCGATGCATCAGTTAGACTCAATATAATAACATTACATGATGCATTTACTACACACATTTGTATATGTACATACTACACACACACGAAAACATGACAGATTGATATGGAGGCTTCTAATGTTGCGATTCACATCTAGATCTTAGATCTGAAGGAATACAAATTGAATACTGACGCAGATACAAATCTCAACCCTTGGTTCTGCAAACACAAAACTCAAGGCATGGCAGGGAGTAGAACTCACAAAGTTGGACTACTCTTTCAGGTTGTTGACATCAATGACTAAATACTCAACAATCTCCCTTGTTTTAATTGATGGCAACATCATCTGCAACCAAACTGAAACTAAAATTGCTCTAAAATAATGTTGCTCCCTTGACATACTCCTCACCCTTTGACGTCAATGACTGATACCAACCCACATAACTGAAATGGAGCTTCAAAGATTATGATGTTGAAAACTTTCCTTGAGTTTAAACAACAATTCTATTATGGAGTGAAATCACTCCCAACTTCAGTTTTGATATCTTCAAGAATGTATAGATTGTTGCCAGCCCTACTTGTATCAGCAACATGTTTACCATCTTTTCTAATTTCACAATTGGCTAAACCAAAAACCAAACTGTGTCCTTGATCTCACAATTGACTCACACTTAGCATACAGTGTTTCTAACCTTCTACGTATAAAACATTCTCAACTTTGGCTTCACCATCATCCAAAACAAGTGTACCTTTACCTTTGATTTTTCCTGATGTATTACCATGAAATCTCACCTTTCCTCCATTAGTGCTTTTGAGAGTGATAAACTTGCTCTCGTCTCCAGTCATATTCCTTTAACAGCCACTGCCATTGTACCAGATTTTATTTTTCACTTTGTGCAAGAAAGGCTGTAATAATCTCAGCTGAATGTGAATGGAAAATACTGGTTTGTGATGCAGAGTAATTTCATTAAACAGTTCTCATGAAATCAATTCCTTGAACACTTGTTACTGACATATTACTGTTCTACTTATTATCGGAGACAGAATGCAGTGAATTACACACATAGTGTCAGCCGACTGGATGGTCCCGGCGGTGTTTCTGTAGCCGACGGAATGATTGTCGTCGGTGTTTTGTATTTTGTAGCCGACGGGTAAATAGTTTGCGACAGACTCCTTCGGGAAGGTTCGGCAGATAGTATTTATATCCCGTCTGGGATCATTGTAAAGCATCTTCTACTATTTTAATCTTATCAAGCATAATGTATGTCTGGCATATGCGAATATAATTCTGCTATTCTGTACCATTGTCTGTATCCGTTGATTTCTTTACTAGTACGGTAAACATTTGGCACTGTTGCTTTATGAACTTGGAAGGTGGGAGGAATGAAGATTAATGCCAAATTAGCTTAACAAGGATCGGAATAAGGTCAAGGGAAAAGATGGAATCCGTACTGTGCAAGAGAATTTAATTCTGGCACAGCAAGTCGAACGCTGACGAAGATTTCAGAAGATTGCTGACGGAAACCGGAGCGCCGAAGAATTGTTGGAGGAGACTCGGCAGCGGGTGGAATTGGTGGAAGAAGCACGGGAGGAGTTTTTGAATTTGTGTTCGCTGAGGGAAGAGAATCCAGATGGAAGAGCATCGACTCGCACGGCTCGGAGTGCCGACAGAGCAAGAGCGTGGAGTGAACTCTTCGTCCGGGATATACTTCCGTAGGGGACAACTTCAGAACACCCTTCTTCACCAAGGTTCGCAGTTGTTGAGTCCGCCGGTGTGGGAGAGCAGTTCGCCGGTGTGGTAGTGTAGTCCGCCAGTGTGGGAGAGTAATCCGCCGGTGTGGGAGTGTAGTCCGTCTGTGTGGGAGAGCAGTCCGCCGGTGTGGGAGTGCAGACCGCCGGTGTGGGAGACCAGTCTGCCGGTGTGGGAGACTAGTCTGTCGGTGTGGGAGTACAGACTGTCGGTGTGGGAGTGCAGACCGCCGGTGTGGGAGTGAAGAGCGCCAGTGTTACAGGATCGAGCAATGCCTGTTTACAAAAACTAATTATGATGGTGAGACCAAAAGAGAAACTGCCGAAGTTCAATGGCGATGGTACGGCCAATCCCATTCGACATTGCAAAACATGTGAAACGATCTGGAAAGCAAATAGGATAATTGATGAAGACGACTGGATGAGGCAATTTCCGGCCACCCTACGAGGCGTAGCAATTGATTGGTTCATTGATATAGATCCACAAAAGCTAAACAGTTGGGATAACATTAAAAAGGAGTTTCTGGTAGAATTTAAACTGTTGTGGGATGATAATGAAATTGTAGCAGAGATCTTCAATACTAAGCAGCGAAAGAACGAAACCGTCCGCGTTTATGCCAGGAAATTAAAAGATTTGATAAATAAAATGGAAAGTAAGCTGGCGGACGAACTTCAAAAAAGATGGTTTGTGGAAGGCCTACGCTCGAAGTTGCAGAGGAAAATGAAAATTGTGCCAACGTTGTCATACATGGAAGCTTATAATAGAGCATTGGACCTTGAAAGTGAGTTGAAGACAAAGAAGAAGACGAAGACTAGCTCATCTGATTTGGATGATGACGAGCCTGTCGGAGGTGATAGCAGTGACGATGAAGGCAACAGTAAGAAGGTTCGTGCCCTACAAAAGGACATGATCCGCATGATGGAGTTTAAAAACATGCAGAAGGAGCCAAAAGGCAGTGAGCTGTGGTGCATGGAGTGTAAGACCGACGGTCATACTAAAAGATCGTGTCCAAAGAACCAATTTTGTGACATTTGTCAAATCATGGGCCATTCGACAAAGGAGTGCCCCTTTAACATGAAGACAAGAGGATCTTCGTAGGTGCTTCTTACGTAGGAGGTTTCCTTGTTGGGTAGTGGCGGAAACACGAATACTGCCGGTGCCACATTCGGAGGGTACAAGAATAATAACAGAGGGCAAAATAACAACAATGCGAACAATAAAAATAATAATGGGAGCCGAAGTCGAACCCAGTATGATGCAAACGGACGACCGATCGTTCAATGCCAAGCATGTAATTTGTGGGGTCATTTTGCGCGAGATTGTACAGCGGCAAACACACTGAAATTATTATGTAGATGGTGCAGACCCGACGACCATGAAGATGCCAAGTGCTCAAAGTCTGGAGTAAACTTGATCACCGTCGGCACGGATGAAGAGGAGGTTCTGACAATTACGCGAAGGCAAGCAAACCTGCCGGCGGAGGAAAAAATAAAATTGTGGGAAGCGCAGGTGGAAATTGGAAAGGCATCGTCGGTAGGGACATCTCAGTTGAAGGACATCACCGACACCTTGGCAAGGAACTTCGCAATACAAAACATTGTACGACAGATCTTAAAAACGGAGAGACCGGTGAAGATAAGTGACCTCTTCACAATGCCCTAGTTACGGACGGCCATTCTGAATCATACACCATTTTCGAAAGCAATAGAGGACATAGGAAGGGACAGTAGTCCAACGACGGCAACAAACCTAATGCTTCTGGCACTCACATCCGGACGGCATCCGGCGGTCGTCGAGATGGGGATTTTGGGAAATGTTTTGATAGACAATTGTGGACGGAGGGTCTGGCGTGAATGTCTTACCGGAGGATACCTGGAAGAAGTTGGGAAAGGCGACGCTGTGGCCACCTACATTCCAGTTGCTCACAGCGGACCAGCACGGGATCAAACCGTTAGGAACCTTGAGGACGCAACCGGTAACCATTAGTACACAACCATTTTTATTGGATTTCGTAGTCATTCCATTGAAAAGAAAAAGATATGATGCTATTCTGGGACGGAATTGGTTGGTGCAAGCAAAAGTAAAACATGATTGGAAACGAAATACCTTATCAATGGAGCGCGGAGGCAAAAGATTCATAATTGACCTGCACACACAAATGGTAGGTGAGGAGGCAACATCGTCAGACTCAGAGGGTGAAGGCGACAGTGACGACGAAAGAAATGACGATGAAGGAAAAAGGAGAATGGAACCGAATGACGGAGTATTGACACTAGGAGGATCAAATGATGACGACCTAGACTCGGTGAATGGCCTTTACCATTGGCAAATAGAAGACTACGAATTATTTCCAAGTTGTAATATGCTAAGGGTTGACGAAGGTGAGAGAAAAGAGGAAAATGAGTGTTTGAAGGAATACAGAGTAGTGGAAGAAGGAAAGGCGGTTACGTCTGAAGCTGAGGGGAAGAACATACAATCCAAACCTAGAAAAAAGAAAGATCCCACCATTCGGTACATGGTGAATGGACCGCATAGGAAGAAAAGAAGGCATCACACCATAAAATTACTTGAAGGGTACCGACAGCAAAGAAATAAGCTAGATCCGCGACGATTGCAAGCACAGTGGGCGACGAAGGTGACACAGAACAGACGTAAGGCGTGGCATGACAAACCTCTCAGACTCAACAGGTTTCCGCCGGGCAGTTGGTACTCAAGTATGACAGATAGAATGAAGTCAAACCGCAAAGGTTTAAGGCCAGATGGGTTGGACTATATCAGATCCGAGAAGGTCGGCGATAATGGAGCGATCATTTGTCAACCTCGCACGACGAAGAGATACCTCACGCAGTCAACGGATCTTACCGTGCCAGGAAGATGTCGCCGTCACTGTCACAGAATGATCAGATGATTCCCTTGTCGTCGTCGTTGCAGAATGGCGACGCCTGGAGGCAAAATTGAGGTGCTTTTTTTAATTTATTTTATTTTTCTCAAAAAAATAAAAATTGAAAAAAAAAAAAGAAAAAAGAAAAATAAAAAAAAGAAGAAGAATTAAAAAAAAAAAAAAAGTAGTAAAAGTCCTGTGGGCAGATACAACTGTCCACAGACTGTCCCGCAGGCAGATGTTCGCGGACTATCCTGCGGGTAGCTCCCGCGGACTGTCCTGCGAGTGGCTCCTGCAGACATGTCTGCGGATTGTCCCGCGGGTGGCTGCCGCAGACATGTCCCACGGGTAGCTGTCCGCGGACTGTCCCGCGACAGATGTTTGCGGACTGTCCCGTGGCAGATGTATGCGGACTGTCCCGCGGGTAGCTTCGCGGGAGGTCTTCTGCAGCGTGATCTGTCTGTTATCTTCCTGCGGAGTTCTTCATCGGGCGCTGGCGAAGTTGTCCGCATCTCTCAGTAGAGTCTTTTCACATTTTCCCATAGACCGCCCCGCGGCTTTGCATTTTTTCTAGGTGCGTTAGCTTTGTGGTTTCTGGAGAAGCCTGGATTTAATGCGATTTGCAACAAGGAAATTCGAAGGAATAGATTGTTTGATCGTTTTCACTGTCGGAGGAATTGCTTGAGTTTCTCATTTGCGGAGGTCGGATTCAAGATTCCTCCTGTGGTTATCTGCTTGTTGGAGGTCGGAGGTCTGTGGGAAAGGTGTGCTTGGTTACGGCATAATTTTGTTGGCCTCTTCCGCAGGGTAACAACAGGAGGAAAAAAAAAAAAAAAAAAAAAAAAAAAAACGATGACAGATTCAAGTTGTTCGGAATGAGTAGCAGATGATGCCACAGGGCAGGGGAAGCATCAGTGGTTGCCAGAAAGAGTGTAGAATCGGCAGAAAATGACATAAATGGTGTGTTCCGTGCAGTTTTGTGTGGGTTTTGGAGTGCTAATTTGGTCTTGGCGACGAGGGCCGCTGCCCCTCGACCTTGCTGGGGGCGTTGCTCTCTAGACCCCCAATCGTTGCGGATATCAGTCGTGGGAGTCTAACCAATTGAGAAGAGTTGAAGTTGCTGCAGGCATGGACTTTTTGTGTACCAGAGGCACTGGGAGTAGGTGTTGGCCGGGAGGCTATCTTGGTGGATGCGTCGAGAGCTCGGGAGAAGCTAATCATCCAGTTGGAGGCAGTGCAGCGACACTTGGCTCAGGGTACCGAGGAATTGAAAACAGAGAAAGCAGCACAGGTGGCTATCAAGGTCAGCTTCATTGAGGAGGCAGAGTGTTGTGTTAGCAGAGGCTACAGGCACGGGATGAAGTGACAATGATGTGTTAGAAGCAGATTTATCTTGTTGTAATTAGTCCGTTAATGTATTTTGTTTGTTAATTTGTTTCAGATATTTTGTAATTGTCGTATGGAGATGACTTTTCTTTTTGGCGGGGATGGTGTCAGCCGACTGGATGGTCCCGGCGGTGTTTTTGTAGCCGACGGAATGATTGTCGTCGGTGTTTTGTATTTTGTAGCCGATGGGTAAATAGTTTGTAGCGGACATAATGTTTGTGGCCGACGGACTCCTTCGGGAAGGTTCGGCGGATAGTATTTATATCCCGTCTGGGATCATTGTAAAACATCTTCTACTATTTTAATCTTGTCAAGCATAATGTATGTCTGGCATATGCGAATATAATTCTGCTATTTTGTTCCATTGTTTGTATGCGTTGATTTCTTTACCAGTACGGTAAACACAGTATGGAAATTGAGTTTTCCAATTTAATTTCTAAATGTAGCTTGATTCATTAAAAATGCAATAAGGATCTGAAAGTTTGCTAACAATCTAAATCTTCTGTGTTACCATGTTCTGATGACAGTATTTGTGTACGTACAGAATTTAAGGTTGATTGAGAGACAACATACAGGTCTGCTATTGAAGTATGAAGCACAGGAAACTGGTCCCAGTCCCAACTTTCACTCAATGCCTCCGTTTTGGTTCCAGTTGCCGCTTGAACCTTGACAATTATTGGCCCCAACTGTATTGTTTAAAGTCTTTAGTTGGATGTCCCCGGGGAAGGAATACTGGGATGAGACTGGGCGGAGAAGGTGTTTACTCCCTGTCGGCTGGCAAACTCGGGTTGCCTTCTAATGCAAACTCATCCTTCTCTACACATAGTGTCCGCTAGGTGTATGTTTGCTATCATCATGTCTAGCACTGGTTTGTAGAACCTCTTCTCATGCGCGGGTGTCAATATTTGTAACTCGACTGCCACCATAAACTCAAATTTGCCTACAGTTTGCTCTGCGAATAACTCCAACTATGATATCGACTAAGGAAAAGAGGTGCTCACAAAATTGTACCTTACTGCAGTAGATGAACTTCTCCTTGCCATCCCACACCCTCACTGTTAGATAACATCTCAAACTAAGAACTTGGGTTCTATCCTTCTTCAATAACTTTAACTTCTCCAATGAACTCCTGAGATTTCCCTTATACTTGCCAATTTCTTCCTAAAAGGTGTATCACTTCCAAGATCAAGATTGGGGTGTCGTCCAATCTTCCCTTCCTACTAAACTTGAGGGGTTTCGTCCTCAGAGTTTCATACCAGTCACGTTTAGCAACCAGAATATAAGTGTCTTGATTTCATAAACTTTTATTTTGTCTGGTCAAATCCCAATACAAGCACTTCTTTTATAACCTTGAAGTGAGGGGAAAAACAAGGAGCAAGGAATGTGGGATAAAATATCATTTTCGTCTTGTAGCCACTTAAAGCCACTTTATAAAGTAAATAACTTTATAACATAAAGTGACTTTATCCACAGACTTCAATAAAGTACTGAAGTATATAAAATTAAGCCTCCGTTGTGACTGGTGGGCATCCTATTAGTTAATGTCGTTAATCTATCCGGATGTAGAGATAGATTAACCCGGTGCCAAAACACTAGCGCTGAGAAGGGGACATGACAGTCCTCCCTTGCCGAGATGCTGGATGCTGCAGTATAGACTCACCTTCCCAAGTGGCGTCCTCGTATGGGAAGTCTTTCCACCAGACTAGATATTCCCTGATGGTTCTGTTACGCAACTTCCTCTCCCTGGTTTCAATCACTTCCTTCGACACCAAAATAAGCTTGCCCACTTCATCAAGCGGGGGCAAACTCTCTGAGGGTACAATCTGCTGGCCCATGGCCTTCTTGAGGCATGAAACATGAAAAACGTCATGGATTCGGCTGTCACCTGGCAAATCCAGCTCATAAGCGACCTCTCCTACCCTCTTGGTCATACAATAAGCTTCGTAAAATCTGGCCTTAAGTTTCTTTGACCCAGTTTTCTTCAAGGAGCTCTGTCTATATGGCTGTAGGCATAGAAAAACTCTATCACCCACCTCAAAACTCTGCTCAGTACGATGTCGATCAGCGTATAACTTTTGCTGGTTCTGTGCCTGCTGCATATTATCCCTGAGAGTTCGGAGGATGTCTCGCTGGTCCATAATCTAGTCTTTGGCCAATGGCGCTCTGCTGTCCTATAAAGCCAAATCAATAAAAGAGAGAGACTTGTAATCATAAAGGGCATGGAAAGGAGTCATCCGAATGGACATATGATAAGTGGTGTTATAATAATACTCCCCCTAATACAACCACTTAACCCAAGCTCTCTGCTGGCCTGCAAGGAATATGGGATAAAATACCATTTTCGTCCTGTAGTCACTTAAAGCCACTGTATAAAGTAAATAACTTTATAACATAAAGTGACTTTATCCACACACTTTAATAAAGTACTGAAGTATATAAAATTAGACCTCCATTGTGACCGGTGGGCATCTTGTTAGTTAATGTCGTTAATCTATCCGAATGTAGAGATAGATTAACTTGGCGCCAAAACACTAGCGCTAAGAAGGGGACATGACAAAGGCTGTTTGCACAATCAAGGGTTCCACTAAAACTTCTTTCTCCTTCTTACTCCAAACCTTAGCAACCTCCTTTGCTCTTTCTTATCCTTGCTTTGCTTTGAGAATATTTCACCTTTACAAACTTTTGCAGAGTGACTTGAGTTATTACGTTTATAACAGACAACATCATAGTTCCTTGGAGGAGAAAAATCATTCCTATTCATTAGTCTAAATCATTCCTTGGAAACATTCTATGCTTGATTGTCTTGTGTCCAAAATAATTGCAAGAGAAACAATAATCATTAAAGAAAGAATTATTAAACATTTTCATACATGTTTGTCTTGACATAGGAGACCTTTTGAAAGCACTATTTCTGATTTTTGATGGTGAATCCTTTGAGCTATCAATTTTGGTCTTCTACTATTTTTCTATTCTGGGTTTATAACTTTGACCTTCTTTAAGACCAACTCCTCCTTTGTAGGCCAATGGCCTTGTCCAAGGATGTGAATTTTTTATTTATTTTTCATCTCATGACTCCACCATGTCAAAGATTTATCTAAACTTTCGAAGTGAAACAATTTCAGATACAAGTCTTTCACAATTTCCTTCCTTAAGCCTAAGCTGATTTGTAATTTCTTCTTCTATTTTCTTTGCTTCTACAGCTTGAACCTTCGAATCGGCAAGCAATTCTTCTACATTTCCAAGAGCATGAAATGTTTTTGTTTTTTGTCTCATTCTCTTCGTCTAGCAAAAACTTCAAGTTGTAATTTTTCCATCTAAGTCTCTTGATTCCATTTAAAGCACTTCTTTTTCTTCATCCTTATGATCTTCATGCTCTTGATTTTCATCATGTACTTCTTCTATGGTCATGAACAATATTTCTTCACTTAAAGACTCTCCATCACTAACATTAGATGAACTAATTTATTCATTTGAATACAGACTCTGTTTGGTTTTCTGAAACTTCTCTTTTCCCTTACACTTCTTCTTGTTTGACTAAGGCTTCTTTTCATAGTTGTTGCCCTCAGTTTTACTATGATAATATATAATCGTCTATTAGTAGTTAATGGTAATCTATTGTATATATTTAGTTAGCTTTAGTTAGCTGTAGCTTATTTAGCTTTCTTTCAGCTAGAATAGAATGTTTCTATTCTTTATGTTCGTTTCTTAAGGAAACATCGTTCCATTCTTTTGTATTTGATGACCTCTTGGTCTCTGTTAATAAAAAACAAGTATTTACCAATTACTTTGTACTATGGTATCAGAGCCTATACTTCAATTTTTTTGAAAAATTTATTATTTCTTTTGAAATTATTTATTCAGTTTTTCAAAATCACTTTGAAGGTTTTTTTCTCCAAAACTCGCCTAGGGTTTTTGTCCTAGTGAAAAAAAACCTCTGTGCAAATTGCAGGTCTTGGTCTTTGGTTGAGTCTGAAATTATTGCAGAGCTCGTTTCTTCTAAATCACGTCACAAATTCTCGTGTATGCTATTTTTGGAAACAACTGTTTCAAAGGCTTCAAATCACGGCCACAAATCGAGTCCAGTTTGCACGCGATCTGCTCACATCAATGCCCATGATTTTGTGGAGATCTTTATGAACGTGTTACGTTTGCTCATGCCTAAATCCTAGAAATCGCTATTTCTTGGTGGCTTTTTTTAAAAAACGGGTTTGCCTTTTTTTTTGTGTGCAACCTTGCATGTTTGTGCCTTATTGAGTTCTTCACAACTCAACAACTGTCTCTATTCACAAGAAGTTCTTTGTGAAAAACAAACCAGTCGTTCTCTGTCTGCAAAACTCCATTTTTTTGCACATTCGACCTTCAATGGTTGTCGACTAGGGTTTTCTTCAAAACCCTAATTTTTGAGCTCATAGTTTTCTTTGATTCAAGATTCTTGGTGGGTTTTTCGAGAGCTCAACTAAATTGTCAGAGTTTTCTGGGTGCCTCGATTTTTGTGCCCCAATTTTCAAGCTAGCAGATCCTGAAATCGACAACATATTCCTTTTGGGATTTTTGAGCTCTTTTCTGAATCACTCCAAATTTTTTGGGTCTTCCATTTTTTGTCTCGAAGTATGTGCCTTCACAAATTTTCATGTTTTTTCATTGAAAAACGTGCCATAGCATCTTTGACAAACATTCTGCTCGAGCATAACTCAAAATTCAATGGTCGAAATTATGGCACTTGGAAGCAATGGATAATTGCAATTTTTGAATATCAGATTACTGATCAACTTGTTTTGTGTGTTACGAAGCGTCCGACTGCTCCTAGTATTGATTAGGATACTTGGGCTCTGAATAATCGAGAGATAGTGTTGCTTCTCAAATTATCCATGGCTAATGATCAACTCTCTCAGATTCCATCAGGCAAGACTATTGCCGAGATCTGGACACATCTCATAGGTCTTCATGAGACTTCTGATGAAAGAAGAGTTTCTTTTTTGAAGAACACTCTATTTTCTATTGTAATAGATGAGCGAACCTCGCTCCAGGGACACCTGAATAGGATTTAGGAAATCCGTGATGTGTTGCTTGCCATCAGTCGCAAGATGGAAGAAGAGGACATTGTGGTTATCTCTCTTTGAAGTTTACCAAAGCCATATGAGCATTTTATTGACTCTCAACATCACGTCTTCTAGTGTTGAGTTGAAGTTCACTGATCTCTGCACACTTTTGCTTCAGCAAGATTGATGGAAACAACAGTTCGGTAGCAACTCCAGCTCCAGCTCCATAGAGCAAGCCTTTGTTGCTAAATCCTTTCAGAAGGATAAAGGCAAGTTTCAACATTCGTCTTAATAGAAGTCTTATGTTCCCGCATCAGATGGCTCCCGGAAGAAGAACATTCAATGCAACTATTGCCACAAGTTTGGGCACATCGTGGTTGAATGTTAAAAACGCTTAGCTGCATAATCTAAGCAATTAGGTTTGCAGCCTGAAGCAAACAGTGCAGAGCACACTAAGTAGACAAAATCTACCTTTTACGCCTTCATGGCTAACATACCTGCAGATCATGTCAAGTCGTCTACTTGGTACATTGATTCAGGTGCCTCTCGTCACCTCACTCACCGCAAAGACTGATTCACTGACTACCAACTTTATTCAAACTTTGTTATTTTTGGTGGCGGAGAAGAGTACACATTTGTTGGCAAAGGCAACATTTAGATTCAGTCTATTGGGAGTAATTTCATTTTCCTCGATGTGGACTATGTTCCAGGGATGAAATTAAATCTACTCTCAGTTAGTAAGTTATTGCGACATTCTCCACACTTGGATGTCACCTTTAGTTCACATCAGTGCACCATCACTGATCGGGTGACTCAGTCTACCATTGCAGTGGGTCTTGAGGATCATGGTCTTTTCAGATTTACCAAGTTATTGATTTTGGTGATTCTTGGGACTTACCTATGGCTACTTGATGGTCTTTTGTTAGCACACTTTGGCATCAATAATATGGGCACTTAAATGCGCACTATCTCTCACAGCTTGCTCGGGATGAGCTTGTTCTTGGATTGTCAGATATTAAGACTCAACAACTTGGAGTTTGTGATGCATGCTAGGCTGGGAAGCAACATTGCACACCTTTCACAAGTGGCGATTCATGGTGCGCTTCTTAGGTACTTCAACTTATTCATGCCGATATTTGTGGCCCTATGTCCACTCCTTTTGTTCTTGGGTCCAGGTATTTTCTGTTGTTGTTGATGATTTTAGTTGAAAAATGTGGGTGTATTCCCTAAAAAGAAATCATATGCATTTCCTGTATTTAAGAAGTTTAAACCTTTAGTTGAAAAAGAGTCTGGAAAATCTATTATTACTCTTAGATCAAACAATGAGGGTGAATTTTTTTCTAATGCATTTTCTAGCTTCTTGGATACTCATGACATCAAACGCCAATTAACCACACCCCACACACCACAACCAAATAGTGTAGTTGAACGTTGGAACATAACAATCACCGAGATGGCTCAATCCATGTTCAAACACAAACATGTTCCGAAGAAGTTTTGGGTAGAAGCAGTTAACGCTGTAGTTTATCTATTGATCCAGTCACCCCAAGTAGCGGTCAAAGGTAAAACTTAGGAAGAGGCCTGGTCAGGTTGCAAGTCCAAAATCAATCACTAGAAGGTTTTTTGCTATCTTGCTTTTTTTTAGATACCTAATGCGTCACACACGAAGTTGGATGTCAAGAGTCAGAAACTCATGCTTGCTAGATACAATAGTCTTCACAAAACTTACTACATGATCGATGTTGAGACATCTCCTCTCATCTATAGTTGTGATGTAGTCTTTGATGAGCAGTGAGGACCTTTCATGCTTGTTTCCCTTCTTGATCCAACAGACCAGCCTATGAAGGCTCATGATTTGGGAGTTAGGCTTTCATTAGGTCCACCTGATGGGAGGGCTCCAATACCTCTTGCAACTCTAGTTATACCAATGATCCCTGTCCAGACACCTCTAGCTTCTCCTGTAGGATCACCTCGATTTGTAGATGCTTCACCTGAGTTTGATCTAGATTCTTCTGATGAGGAACTTGATCACTAAGCATCTTTTGATACCAATGTTGGTTGTTCTCCTCTTTGCCTAAGTGGTGGGCTAAGACACTTGTTGATCTTCGTAATGATGAGCTCATTGATGGGAGAACTGCTCGAGGAAAGAGAAGCCCTACAGAGTCTGTTAACTTTGCTCTAGCGGCCAACATTCATAGTGTGTTTGAACCTCAAATATATTCCAAGGCTAAAAGAATTCCAGAGTGGGAACAGTCCATGACATCTGAAAACTAGAGCCTGTTGAATAATAACACCTGGGTCCTTTCTGATCTTTGACTAGGGAAGAAACCCATTGGCTGCAAATGGGTTTATAAAATCAAATACAAATCGGATGGTACTTTGGATAAGTACAAAACTTGTTTAGTTGTGAAGGGCTTTTGTTAGCGTTAGGGCATTAATTATGAGGAAACCTTTGCTCCTACTGCAAAGATGAGCACCATCAGATTAGTCCTAGCCATGACAACATAGTTTGGCTTGAAGGTCCATCAAATGGACATCAAGCGTGCTTTCCTGAATGGTGATCTCCATGAGGAGGTCTACATGACGCAACCTCCTAGTTTCAAGGTTGATGGTAAAGACCATCGGGTTCTCAGATTGGTAAAAGCTCTCCATGGCTTGGAGCAGGCCCTTTGGGCATGGTACATAAAAATTGATAAGTACGTCAGTGATCAAGACTTTCAGAGGAGTTCTTTAGACTCAAATTTGTACATCAAAACCATTGACAGTGACATCATTCTTCTGGTCATTTATGTGGATGATTTGATCATCACTGGCAGTTCAACATCTTTGATTCAAGGAATCGAACACAATTTATGCCAGTCTTTTGATATGATTGATCTTGGGTTCATGCATTATTGCCTAGGTGTTGAAGTTTGGCAATAGTCTTTTGGTATATTCATCTCTCATTCCAAATATACCAGGGCTTTATTAGACAAATTCTGTATGAAGGATTGCAAGCCTACATCTACACCTATGGAGAAAGGTCTCAAGTTATCCGCAAAGTCTGATTCTCCTTCCATTGATGATACTACATACATGCAACTAGTAGGCAACCTCATCTACCTCTCTGCTACTAGGCTTGATATCAGCTTTTCAGTCAGCTATATCTCACCCTTTATGACAACTCCTAAGGTTGATCATTGGATGGCCGTAAAGCGTGTGCTTCGTTATGTGAAGGGCACTTCAGGTTATGGACTTATGTACTCTCGAAGTTCTAATCCTAAGCTCAGTGGGTTCACAAATTTAGATTGGGCAGGCTCTGTTGATGATAAAAATTCAACTTCTGGATGTGTTTAGTTTGGGATCCGGTGCAATCACGTGGACTAGTAAGAAGCAACAGGTAGTTTCTCTCTCCTGTATAGAGCCTGAATACAGAGGGACTGTTAGGGTAGGATGTGAAGCTATTTGGCTTCGTAGGATGCTTGGGGATATGTAGTTGTCACTAGTTGGACCGACTACTCTGTTTGTTGATAATGAAGGCGTTATCAAGTTAGCCCGAAATTCAGTCTTCCATGAACGAACCAAGCATGTGTATGTTCACTGTCACTACATACGACAACTGGTTGAAGACCTGGCAATAGATTTGCAGTATGTTCCTACCATAGATCAGACTGCAGACATTCTCACCAAGCCTCTTAGTCCTGATAAGTTTGTCAAATTCAGAGAACAGCTTTGTGGTTTAGATAGATTAACCATTAAGGGAGGGTATTACGATAATAGATAATCGTCTCTTATTAGTTAATGGTAATCTATTGTATATATTTAGTTAGCTTTAGTTAGTTGTAGCTTTTTTAGCTTTCTTTCAGCTAGAATAGAATGTTTCTATTCTTTATGATTGTTTCCTAAGGAAACATCGTTCCATTCTTTTGTATATAATGACTTCTTGGTCTTTGTTAATAACAAACAAGTATTTACCAATTACTTTGTAATAAATTTTGCATACGGCAATTTATTTGCAAAATGTCCCATCTCAGTATAGTCAAAGCATTTGAAAGGCAACTTGCCTATCTATTTACCTGAATCTTTATTCAACTTCCTTATGGAATGTGTCTCTTCAGAATCAGAGTCTCCATCATAAGTTTTACTAGATACCCACTCCTTGTCATTTGTTTTATTGAAACTGTCAAGGCTGCCTGCTTCTTTAGATGAAGAATTAGAGTTTTTCCACATCTCATAGGTTGTTAATGCCACGAAGCTTATCAACAACCAACTTACCAAGTTCCTTCATCTCTTCAATCGTTGAAACCTTTGCGTCAAAGCACAAGGGAAGAGACGTTGAGATCTTTTGAACTACAGTGGACTCCTCAACCTTTTCTCTTAAACCCTTTATAGAGTTAACGACTTCATCTACTCGCAGAAACTAAGCAGCAACATTTTCCTCTCCCAAATCTCATTGGTTGTATTGCGATGCATAACTTTCACAAATTTTATCTTTGACAAAACACATAAGATTGCATTCATGGCTGTTGCCTCATTTTCAAAAGCCTTCTTTCCATTAGCATCCATTGGAGTTGGAGCAATTGTTTAACCAGTCCTCACACTATTCCAAATATCCAAAATCAAGAAATGTTAGATAAGTATGTAAGATGTATTCAAATACTCCAAAATCCATTGTTGGAGCCATAAAATAAGGGTGCTCTATTTGTAGCAAGACCTTCATGAAAACTCATGGGTGCAATTAGGATCAACCTCCAAGTGTTTAAGCAGCTTTTCCGATGGAACTCTACTCTAATACCAAATGAAGAGCATACAAAAAATATTGAGGTATTTGAAAGTAACAACATAAAATAGAGATTAGAACAAAGAGAACAACCATCAACAAGGAGCACACCAATTTTATGTGGAAAATCCTTTTTGGTAAAAAACCATGACACATTAGTAATTTTATTAACAAAAGTGAGCACCAAGTCAATGAGAGCACCAACCCTCCTCGAAGCACTAACTCCGATTAGCTGAGGCCCCAACCTCAATTTGCTCCAACTCAAAATCACTGAAAATCATAATAGGAGCTGAAGGTGAATCTTTAAAAATCTGAGAGAGCAAACTGAAAGTGACAGGTCTAAATGACCCCAGCACAGTTTATAACAATGATGTATTCCCTTAACTCATGCCTCCAAACTCGCATCAAGTTTAAAATACTTGCATGAATTCCCATCTTATTGAATCACACTTGAAGTTGAAACAACCAAAATGTTAAATCCGTAACTCTGATCACCATACTGATCTGACTGTGCAGATCGTACAGACCTTATCATTCATGAATTGACTTATGAAGGCCTGAGATATATATTGCTCCTTGTCTAGGCATGATTGGCATCTCTTTGAGATGATTGTGTAAACCTTAACCAATCTTAGTTAAGTCTGTTTACATACCAATGCCTTGTTTGGGCACCGATTATGAGAAAGCATTTATGGGCCAACCTAGATAGAGTCATGTCCCTTCAAGGGACATGCCCTTTGGGTACGATATTTATGTAGGGTGTGTTGTAGTTAAAGGATGCACAAATACAATACGGTGTTCTCCTTTAAGCAATTCTGCCTCACAGGAATACTTGCAGAGACATAAAACATTTCAGAATAATGTTTATATTATTAACATTACTTCATACAAGTCTGAATCACAAAGATCATCTTCAGCAAGCATCATAGAAGTTATTATCTCAGTCTGATAGCAACAAAATTTGTAGAAACTTTACATGGTATCAGAGCTGTGGTAGTCGAACCTAGGCTTTACAAATTGTCAATCAGACTTTGAATATCTAGCAACTTCCTTCTATCTTCAATGGCAAGTACAATCAAACTTGAGGACAGGTTGGATGGGAAAGAACATTTTGTTGCTTGAAAATTCAGAATCATGATGATTCTCAAAGACAATGATGTGAAACAGTTCGTTGACTCAGCATTCAAGCAACTTGCTGTTGAACCTAATAGAACTATCTGGAGTAAAGTAAATAGGAAAGCCATGCAGATCATATTAGATGAAGTGAAAAATGAAATAGTAGCTATGCTACTGAAACATCAAACAACATTTGATATAATGAATGCATTATTAAATGCATATGAGGTTAACATTGCAACTAGAACCCTTGCACTAAAAGGGCAGCTAAATCATATACAGGTAAAGAAGGGAGAATCTATGAATTCGTACTTCCTAAGGGTTGCTAGTTTAAGAGATGATCTTGCAAGTATAGGGACCATAATTGAAGAAAAGAAACTAACACTTATGTCTATAGATGGGTTATCAAATTCATGGGAAACATTCGCACAAAGAGTAAGTGCTAGAGACAATCTTCCTAACTTAATAGACTTATGAGAGATTGCCTTCAAGAGGAATCTAGAAAACTTAAGGAAAGTTGAAAATTGAAGATGAAGAACTTCATGTTCTCAACACAAATTCTTATAAAGGTAAGAAGAATCACTTCAAGAAGGGTAATCAAAAGAATGACAAACCTAAGAAAGATCTATCCAAAATAAAATACTTCAAATGTGAAAAATTTGTACACTACAGATCTAATTGCCCCGAGAATTCAAAGCAACAAGTAAATTGTACAAACAATACTAGGAAAGAAGATAACTATGATCTTTAGGATCGTGTATTGTATTCTACACTATCAAATGAAGTATCCAGCAAAGCATGGGTGATTGATAGTGGATCATCTCGACACATTACAAGATACAAAGAAGCACTAGACTCTATATTAGAAGAAGTTGATGGCGAAGTTACCATCAATGATAGTTCAGATCATTCCATCAAAGAAATTGGGAATTGCACCTTGAAATTGAAGTCGAGTAGTGCTCTACAACTCAAAGGAGTACTCTATGTACCAGGAATAGAAAGGAATCTAATCTCGGTTATAGGACTTGAAGATGATGAACATAATGTTGCATTTATGGACTGTAAAGCAATGACTTGGTCTAAGAACTCCTCATTTAAGAAAGCAAAGTTGATTGGTCAAAGAAAGGGATACTTGTATGAGCTAAATTCAAAACCTTGTCAACCTATTCAAGCCTTATTTCATGAAGCTGCTGATATAAACGAAATATGCCACAAAAGGTTAGGACATCTAAATTTCAAAACCTTATTGACTGTGGACAAAATGGTCATTGGTTTACCTAAGCTGAAAAAAGATCACTCAAGCATATGCAAAGGATGTACTCTGGGTAAGAACACCAAAAGTCCATTTCATGATAGCACTAGGAAAACTAACAATGTTTTGGAATTAATCCACTCAAATTTATGTCAACCTATGTCTATTCCTTCTCTTGGAGGATTCTGGTACTATATTCTCTTTATAGATGACTTCTCTAGGAAAACTTGGATTTACTTCTCAAAATGTAAAGAATTAGAAGAAATCCTTACAAGATTTAAAGAATTCAAAACCTTAATTGAAAACTTATCAGGACACAAAATTAAAACTCTTAGGATTGATAATGGAGGGGAATATACCTCAGATTTGTTTAAAGAGTTTTGTAAAGAAACAGGAATTAAAAGAGAGTATACCATTCCTTATAATCCACAACAAAACAAGGTAGCAGAGAGGAAGAATAGAATAATTATAGAAGGTGCAAGAGCTATGATATTTGATCAAAATCTAGTATATTATCTTTGGGTAGAAGCCTCTTGTACTGCTATCTATATTCAAAACAGAAGTCCTCACTACTACCTTCGAGATAAAACTCCTGAAGAAGTCTTTACTAAGGTTAAACCTAATATAAGTCATCTTAGGATTTTTGAGTGCCCAATATATATACATGTTCCAAAAGAAAAGAGAACTAAGTTAGAACCCTCCCGGAGGAAAGGTATTTTTGTTGGGTATAGTGAAACATCTAAAGCATATAGGATTTTAATACCTGGTCAGAAAAATCTTCAACTTAGTAGGGATGTAATATTTGAAGAAGATTTGGCATTCAAAAGAGCCCTAAGTTCTAGAGATCCTCTTCCTTACCTAGTTCTGAAGAAAATATTGAATCTAATTTCCAGAGGGAGAACATTGAAGAAATTGAATATGAAATTCAAAATCTCAATCTTGTCGAAGGGATGGAAAGTACATCAGATGGATGTAAAAGCAACATTTTTGAATGGAAAGATTACAGAAGGGATATATTTGGAGCAACTTGAAAGATTTGAAACTCATAACCCTAAAATTTTTGTTTGTAGGCTTAAGAAAGCTCTCTATGGGCTTAAACAGGCTCCAAAGACTCGGTATGAAAGAATTGATAAGTATCTCACCGGCTTAGGATTCTGCAAGAATGAAACTGATCCAAATCTATATTATATAAGGGAAAAAGATGATATGGTAATTTTGATACTGTATGTTGACGATTTACTAATAACAGGTGATGATCATCTCATAGATCAATACAAGAAAGATCTAATTAGAGAATTTGAGATGAAAGATTTAGGACTCCTTCATTACTTCCTAGTACTGGAAGTATGGCAAATCTAACATCATCATTCTTAATCAAGGAAGTATACATCAAACATCTTGAAGAGATTTAGAATCAAGTGGGAGTCTATGCTCTACAGTGGCTCTTACTGTTTTGTGCGGCACCAATAGTCCGTAGTCACATATGCCCGCGGGGCACTTAGTCTTCGCGGAACACTATGTGTGTGGCCATGTGTCCACGGTCACCTAAGTCCGTAGGACATTTTTCTTTTTAAATTTTTTATTAATGTTTTTTTACATTGATAAGCTGAATTCTCGTCCAGTCTTACGGCTTGTCCTGCCTTCTAGCCATTCATGATAAATTTTCAACTTGGATCCATTGATGGTGTCAGGGATTTCTTGCCCGTCCAAGGTACATAGTTTTATGGATCCATTGTCGCTACCTCTCTGATTTTATACTGTTCGAGCCATATAACCTTAAATTTCCTTGGTTTTATCTTGTTGTGGCTATTGTACCAAAGCACGAGTTGGCCTGGCTGAAACCTTGTTCTTTTCAAATGTTTGTCGTGCCATGCCTTTCGGTGGGTCTGTGCCACCTCTGTCGCCCATTGCACTGTTAATCTGCATTCATCTTGTTTGTTCAATTAATGTAGGCGTTCACGTAGACTCTCCATATCTTCAAGTCTGTTTTCGATTGAAATTCGCAAGCTTAGGAACATGAATTCAATTGGTACCACGACTTCTTGGCCAAACATTAACTGGAACAATGTCTTTCCAGTTGTGACTTTGAATGTGGTACAGTAGGCCCACAACGCCAAAGACAACTTTTCCTCCTACTCTTCTTGTTTGACTCCGTAGGATTTATATATGATGGCCACAAGGATTTTGTTTGTTGCTTCTGCCTGGCCATTAGCTCGTGGGTAATATGGACATGACAACGAATGAAAAATCTTGAATTCAGTTGTCAGTAATTTGATCATGTGATCGACAAAGTGACCCCCTTTATCACTTGTCAACTGGATAGGTATGCCATACCGTGTGATGAACTGTTTATACAAAAACTTTATCGTACTTATCACAAAGTTGTCAGGTAGTGCCCATGCCTCTACCTATTTTGTTAAATACTCTGTGGCCACCACTACGTATTGGCAATGCCGGGCCGTACTCGCCTTCAGTGGAACCACAAAGTCTACTCCCCAACATTCAAAACAACTTTTGGGCGTGGGACGCGTTTAATGGCATGAAGTCCCTCTTGATTGGTTTGCCGGCTCTCTGGCATTTATCGCAGCTCAACACCCATTCCCGTGCATCATTGTAAAGTGTGGGCCACCATAACCCAACAAGAAGAACCTTCCCTGCCTGTGTTGGGTCCCATGTGACTGCCTGCCATACCTTCATTTGCTTCCCTCAGGACACTCTGCACTTCTTCCATTACACATCGCCTCAGCACTTGATCAAGATCCATCTTGTATAGGAGACCATTTATCAGTTGGAAAGTTTGACTCCTTAAAACTAGCTTTCGCTGTTCGCTTGGTGGCATCTCTCTCGAAAATTGAGACGTCGATATATATTCCCCAATAGACTTGTACCATCCTGGAGGAATGGCGATTCTAAGTAATTGTAAATCGGAAAAATCATTATTGACCACTTTTGGTGGCTCTCTCGACCAGATTCGGGAAAGCTGGTCCGCAATGACATGACTCTTCCCAGGTCGCACAATGATAGTGAAGGTGAATTCCTGCAGTAGCAACAACCATTTGCTAATCCTACCTTGGATAATTGGTTTGTTCACCACGTACATCAACGCTCAGTGATCTAAAAGGTAAATGGTGTAGCCAATAGGTAATGTCTGAATTTTTGTACTGAGTAGACCATCCCGAGAGCCTCCCTTTTAGTGGTGCTGTAATTCTTCTCGGCTTTTGACAGTAGCCGGCCTGCGAAATACACTGGGTGATCAAGGCCATGGTCACCAGTCTGCACCAATGTTGCACCTATGGCGAAGTTTGAAGCATCCACATGGACATGGAACTCCTTGTCCCAGTTCGGGTACGCTAAGATGGGTGCCCCCAATAGTCTATTTTTCAACTCTATGAACGCAGTTTCCTGGTTAGAACTCCAGATGTACAGTTCTCCCTTTCGTGTCAACTTTTCCAGAGGAAGAGCAATTCGAGCGTAGTTCTTTATGAGTCATCTATGATATCCAATGTGCTCAAGAAAAGACTTGACTCCAGATATCTCTGTTGGGGCCTCCATTTCCATGATCACCCTTACTTTATTAGGGCCGATCTTCAATCATGACTTGCAAACAATGTGCCCAAGTAGCTTGCCTTGAGGAACCATGAACCGACATCTTTTCGGATTCAATGCTAGCCTTGCCCGCCGACACCTTTCCATACATTCCTGGAGTGCCTTCAAGTGGTTGTCCTATCTGCTGAAGATGGACCAATCATCCAAAAATGCTCAGAAGTTGCCTACCGACATTTTGTCAAATATGTAGAAAATGATCTTGTGAAACGTAGCAGGTGTGTTACACAATCCGAAGGGCATTTGGTTGTAAGCATACAATCCATCCTCCGCAACGAAAGTAGTTTTCAGCTTATCTTCTTCAGCGATGGAGATTTGGTAATAGCCAGAGAATCCATACATGAAGGAATACATCTCATGTCCTGCCACTTTTTCCAAAATTGTGTTGGTGAACAGGATTGGAAATGGGTCTTTTATTGTGACCACATTCAGGCACCGGAAAGCTACACATTTGGATTTGGATCCCATCCTTCATGGATATCACAATTGGTGACCCCCACTCACTTGTTTCAACTTTAAATATTATGTTGGCTTCCAGCATTCGTTGTATTTCCTCATTGACGTGGGCTGCGTATTTCTTGTTAATTCTGTACGGTCACTTCTGCATAGGTATGGCTCTGAGTACCAAGGCTATGTGGTGGACACACATTTTTGGCAGGACCTGTTTTAATTCCTTGTAAGTCCACGCAAATACATCTTTATAATCCAGAAGGATTTTAAATTCCGTGGCCTTTAGTACTGGGTTCCAATTGTCTCCAACAAGTATCTTCCTCAGATTCTCTGTGTCGCCAAGATTAGTAGCCTCTACTGACGGCTCTTCATATCTTATAGCTTTTCCTTCAAAGCAATGGGCGGGACTTTCGTTGATCTCTGTGTTGCCTTTTTTGTATTCCACGAACTCTGGTGAAAATACCTCCTCATCTTCCTACTCCTCGATGCCAAGCATGTAGGAATAGAAGAGCTCATAATCTTCCATCTGCCAATGGAAAAGTCCATTTAGTGAACTGGTCTCGTCTCCTGAACATTCTTCCAATTCTAAAACGCCTTCGTCATTCGGATCCATACAGGCTCTTCCCTCATCTTTCCGATGTTCCTTGGCTGACTTGGACTCTGACGACGATGCCATTTCTTCACTTACTATTTGAGTTTGGAGATCAATAGCAAACTTCCGCCCTCCACTTTCCATCGACAAAATATTTTTCTTCGAGTTGTGATTCACTTTAGCGGCCACCAACCATCCTCTTCCAAGAAGGGTGTCATATCCTTTTTTGTTCAAGGGGATCACTACGAAATCCAACACAAATAGCTGCCTCCCGATGGTTACTTTTTGAGCCACTAGGGTCCCTAGGGGCTTTATCTGTTGCTGGTTGGCGCTGAGTAGGTTGAATGTGGGCGGCCATAGGGTAGGCTTGCCTAATTTCTTCTACGTCTCCTTGTGAAGAATGTTCACCCCCGACCCACCATCCACGATATTGTCAGTCAGGATGGTTTCGAGGATTCCCATCTCAAGCATCGACGAGTGACGTCCATTGCTATTCGTCAGCAACATGGGATTTATGGCCGACCCCCTTGATACAATTAGTTGTTCCTTAGTCTTTGACAGGTTTGTGTGGGCATTCAATAATGTCGTACTTAGTTGTGGTACCGTTTGTAATAGGTCTTAAAGTCTAACGGGCACCTCCATTTGCAACATCTAATTCACCAAGTTGTTCTCTCCCTCTGATTGTCCAAGAATAGTATCTTTCATATCTTTCATAGCTTTCATTTGTTTACCGCATGGGGTAAATAGATTAATGCACACAGATAATAGACAAGAACAACAATACTCCTTTTATTATTTGCATATGTGAAAGATTTTGCATTATGCTTATGATGATGATTACAATGATCTCGAAGGCTGTATAAATACTTTCCGAAGAACCTTCCCGAAGGGGTCCGTCGGCTACATAACAAGAACCTTCCTGAAGGGACCCGTCGGCTACTCAATATTTACAGACATCATCATTGACCTTTTGACATCTTCCCGTGCCTCCCAAAGTCTTTGCTTCTTTGTGCGAGGGTTAGGATAGGTGGCCTACTTAGCCTAGTTGCACTTTTTCCTTGTCAATGTTAACGAGGTCTAGTTGTTTTGGGCAATTGGCATCTTCATGGTCCCTTGGACGACACCATCGACATAATTTTTGAGTGTTGTTCTTTGGACACTCTCTGGTGAAGTGGCCCCATTGGTTACATGCCCGAGATTGGACTATGGGTCTTCTCTTGGAATCATACTATATCTGATTCCTATTGTCATTGCTGCCTCATCCTCTTCGGCAATTGTTTCTGTAGCCACCGAATGTGGTAGCGGGTGACAACCAGAATTTTTTCCTCGTTAATGTTAATGAGGTTTACTTGTTTTGGGCAATTGGCATCTTTGTGGTCTCCTGGACCACACCATTGACATAATTTTTGAGGAGTCTCATTCTTCGAACTCTCTGGCGAAGTGGCCCCATTGGTTACATGCCTGACATTTGATTATGGGTCTTCCCTTGGAATCATACTGTATTTGATTCTTGTTGTCGTTGCAGCCCCGTCCTCCTCGGCGGTTGTTTCTATAACCACCGGATGTGGCATTGTTGTTGCCCTGGGTCTTGTTGTTAGTGCCAGAAGTGGATGGTTGTTTCTGGGTGAAGTTGTGAATAGTATCTGTTTACTTCATGTCTTCATGTTGAACGGGCACTCCTTCGCAAAATGACCAATGGCTCCCTTTATAGACTTAAACTCCTTCCTCATCTGCTCCAAGTCCTTTTGGAGGACTTGTACTTTCTTGTTGGGTTCCTCCTCACTGTTTGCACTACTTTCCTCGTCAGAAGACTCATCACTCTCAGAGGAGGATGAGGATTTACTTTTCTTCTTCTTCCTTTTCTTTGCGGACTTGTCCTCAATTTTTAAGTTTAGGGCACGGTCGTAGGCATTTGTATATGATGTGGGTGGGACTATTTTCATTTTCCTTCTCAATGCACCTCGAAGTCCTTGACAAACCAACGTTTCTTTAGTTCATCCGCGGGTTGAGTACCCATCCGGCTAAGAAGATCTTTGAGCCTTTGATTGTAGGCTTGAATGGTGTCCTCCTTTCCTTGTTTACAGTTGTAGATCTCCGCGACAAACTCGTTGTCGTCCTGTAGCTTTATGAATTCTACTTGAAATTCTTTCTTTAGATTATCCCAAGTAGAGATCTTCGTCTTGTCCATGTCAGAGAATCAATCCATGACCACTCCCTGTAGGCTGGTTGGAAGCTAGTTCAACCACTCGTCGGCGTTGGTGACCGAGTTGGTGGTCCATATGGTTTTACATGTACAACAGTGCCGTATGAGGTCTTCCTTCCCATCGCCTGTGAACTTCGGGAGTTTTTTCTTTAGAGACATTGTTTGTCTCGTCCTTTGATGACCACTTAGTTGTTCTCAGAACTATTAGGAGTTGGTCCCAACGGGCTACTTTGACCACCGTGCAGTGTCCCTCCGACACTTCCTTGTGCCTCGGTGTCTTTTGTTGGCCTTGCCTCCCTTCCTACTTCTTTACGAGCTACCTCTCGTAATGGCGTACAGGATGAATGCAAAAACTCTTCTCTTGTCTCCTTGAGCATTGTTAATTTGTGTCTTGTTTCCTCGAGCAACTCCTCGTTGCTCCGTACTCACTGTTCCGGTGAACTGTGGCACCCCTCGGTAGTTCCGGCGCCTTCCGTGCGGTTGCCTTCAATCACACTTGGTGATTCCTCCGACTATCCCACAGTCCGATCTTCAGCAAGTTGTCTTAGATGCCGCCTTTGCTCGGTTTGGATTAAATCCCCCCACGCAGATTGTAATTCGTCAACTTCCTCCCTGAAGTTCCTATTTTTGTTTAAAAGATTGAGCATTTAACATATACCATTATATAAAAACAAAACAAACCTCTCTTTTATTTATTTAATCTGTATACATCATGTTTCTAGTCAAGCGACAATTACAGACTCAAGTGCTCTTGGCACCACAACTCAACAACTCATGGTTTCGTTTTGCGATGCCGTGCATCTCTCTCCTCATAGAAATTCTTGAGGGTCTCCTGATGGCGTTCCTTGCATTCTATTTCCTCCTTGCATCTCTTTTATGCTAGGTATGCTTGTGCAATCAGACGGGGGAGTTGGTCTAAAAATCTGTTCATGGTTGGGCTTGCATGCATAGCATCCGTCACATTGTTTGGCATAAACTCGTTCTCTGCGGCTTCTCTACGTACAAAGGTTTCGAGGCCTGTGCGGTACAAGATGTGAAAGTTTTGGGCTGCCTCGTGCTCACCTTCCAAAATTTCTGTTCTGTCGTGCTCATTCGTTTTCCAGTTGTCTGGTACAGTTATTCCCATTTATCCTTAGCCTTCCATACTACTCAGGATTTGAATTGGCAACGACACCAAATGTTCAACCCGTAGGTGAAGAAGAAAGAAACATATAATGATTTAACAAAGTAAAATACTATTCATTCATCAAATGCTTTTCGTACATAACAATGTTCCATACAATGATGCCAAATACATAAGTGAAAGCTATATTTATAATACCCGATACGGTGCCAATGAAACGACACAACCGTGTCTGCACTGGTAACTGCCTAACTACCCATTTTGCCAGACAACACCATTCCTTTGTTTATAGTGGCAAGAGAAGTCCCTTCTGAAGATGTGCCAATAGAAACCGTAAGTGGGCAGGAGCAGTTCAAGCCTTTATTTCGAGTGACGATTGTTTACAATGGTAAAAGGAAGACTTAGAATTTGAAGTGGTTGGTAGTCTGAGAGTGAAAAGCGATTGGTGGTCCGAGTGTGATGTGTGAATGCTCAGGAATCTTCAGCGGGAAGGCCAAAGTGAGACATGCAAGACTCAGGAATATTCAGGAATGTCAGCAGGGTTGTTGCGAACATCCAAGAAGACCATATACCTTTGGTGAAGAGACCTCTAGCAAGAACATGGATTTCTTTGGAACTAGTTAGAGCATTCAGTAATTGCAATAAATCAAGTTTGGAGTATTTCAATACTTGCTCATCCAAAGTGTTGAATAAATAAATTCTGGAATAGTAGGAACATATTAAAAAGGTAAAGGTGGTTTTGCAAGACAACATCAGCCTGATATGGTCATTGGAATTCCCAACCACAAGGGGCTATTAAACCTCTCCAAAACTCACAAGACATCAAATGGCAAGTTGCAGGGTTTAGGCATTTGAGTGAGGTTTGAATTAGCAGTCTAAATGCAAGAAGAAATCATGCCCAGTAGTTGTCATCTGCAGTGCCCAGATGCAGATTATTTGTGTCGCCCAACAGCAGATAGAAAGGGCATCCAGATACTCCTAAATCTGATCGCTCAATTCAAGTTCCAGCTCCAGAAATTGCAAATAATATTGCAATTAATTTTCAGCAGAAAACCACATCCCTTGCAATTAAACAGTAATGGCCTTCAAACCAGATATTCATCACCAATTCTTTCATCGTTGATAAGCTTCCCAGATACAGTAGAAGCAGAAGGGAATAGCTTCAGAAATTCAGATTACTCAATATCACAATTACACTATACCTAAGCAGTATATTGTAGATGAAACTAAACCTTCAAAGCCTTAGGACAATATCAAGAGATAAACAAGCGATTGGATGATCAGTTTACTTCATGAAGCCTTCTTTTATGATGCCTTATAGTTTCATCAATACACCTTTCATTAATGTAGCTTCCTCAACACAATATTCAATAGAAGCTTCCATCAATTTCTTTTAAATAAATATTTTTTCTAAGACTTGGCTTCATGTAGACACTTTTCACTTAAGAAGCTTCATGTTCACAATTCCATTTTATAACACAAAGTGCTTTAATAAATGTGAAGCCTTATTAATAAACCAGTAATTATAAACATCAAATGAATGCACCAACCATTGCAGATGGCAACCAACTGCCAATACCACCATTGCACTGCCAAATATAGTAAGTGCCCAAAATAGACTTACTATAAATAGCAAGTTTATGACTGAGACCCTCAAATCTCATTGTTAGCTCACAACAACCAGGATGATGAATTGACCAAACCTGCAGAAACCTGCTAGAAATGGGGGCATTACAAATTTTTTTAACTGGACCCCCATACCAAACTTCAAATTGTTGATTGCATTTTCATTTGGTGAAAACGATCTAAGAAAAACACTTTCTCACCTTTGACTCAGAAATAAAAGGATTTTATTTCAGTAATGTCCTACCATACACGCAATCATTATCAACATGAGAAATAACGACCTCCTTTTAGCAAAACAGTTACATTCCTACTATCTCCAATAGCACTAAACACATGCAGATTTATTTTTGGTGGGCCTTTTAGAATGATTAGAAAAGGACATATTCCTTTCAACTTGCAGATATCTAAGAATTCTACAAACACCTTTTAATCTGTAACAATCATCGAGCAATTACTTTGAAGAATTTAAAAAAAGCTCAAAAGACACGTCACAAAGTACCACACAGCTGGAAATGCACAGTTGATAAATACAATTGCTATTTTGCAGACTATTATTCAGATTGCAAATAGCGCTAGATTCTTAAATGCCCACAACCATTTGTAACTTGCTTAGATTCCTGTTGTTACATTCCCAACCTCTTAGAACTGATAAACACTTTAAAGAGTTTGAAATTGTCATTCAGAATCCACAGAAAAATGTAAGCCACCATCTTCACTTCATGACGCATTGCAGATGACAAAGTCAAGCTTGAATCATACAAAGGGGCATGACAAAACAAAGTTCTGGCTTACTGAACAAACCATATACACAATTTGAAGATGTCTATGACACACATGGAAGGCAAGCAGCTAAACTTGAATATCCACAAATTATAACAAAATAACCATCAATCACAATGGTGAAATCAAGGAAAAATGCCAACAATCTGTAATAATCTCTGCTAGATTTGGATTAAAATATTGAACTAAGACTGACAGGAATTTTGTCAAACAGTTGGTATATAACCAGTACTTTGTGAAACAATATTACTGTCCCAATTCTTTATTATTCATGGAGTTAATACAAAGAACATGCCAAAGAAAATACCAATACATTCAATCAAGTCAGACTTTAAGCTGAATATAGGCTCAACACAAACTTATATTCATACCAAATAAATTGGTGAACTTAAGCTACTGTCTGAAGTTGTGATTCAGTCATATGATATCATCATATAAGAAAATGAACATTACAGAGTGGAAAAAGGATGGACAGACCCGTCTCAGATGAATGCCGCTAAGAGCCTTTAAAAACTGACAGCAACCACTCCGTCTCCAATGATACCAGTTGCTCAACCCAACTGCCACTGTGCTGAACTCTGAAGGATGAAGGAATCCGACTCCTGCTGTGGCTGTGGATAATGCCGTCGCAGATTGTTAAGTGATGACCCTTCCTGTGATCACCTTTAAGGCGCTGATGCTCTCTTCCACTCCAACTGCAATGCCAATCTCTGTTGCAGAAACTACGAATACCACCTTTGCCGTACTGTTCCGTCTGTCCTTCAGTTCTACAAGATGGGGTTCAAGTGCAGACAATATATGGGACTGGTTTGGCGTGAAGGAATACCTGCCAACTATCCTGTATTCCCCTCTGATGGAATGATACGCCACTACTGGATGAAATGTAGATGAAGGAATTCACTTTTTAAACCAATACCAAATCTGACCTGGACATGTCTGATGTCTTCAATGCTGACTCACTCCAGCTAATGTCCTTAAGAAATCAATACCTTTTTTTGACCAATCCTCCTCCTTTTTACCTTTGTAGTTCAAACCTCTTATCTAGTCTTCAAATCGAGCTTCCGAAACTGATAGTAAACTGTGCTGAACTAGGTTTACGTCTAGTTGCACACTTTTCCTCAAGGGTTTGTGTCCTTAGAAAAATCCAGTCACATCTAAGCAACCTTGGAATTTGTATTATACCATATATTCGTTGTGTCTTTCCCAAGACTGAGTCCCTTATTTACAATCTTGAAGTGAGGGAAAAGTGCTGGAATAAGAGATGTGGGATAAAACACCAATTTTGTCTTCTAGTCACTTAAGTCACTTTATAAAGTGAATGTTTTAATAAAACATAAAGTAACTTTATTAAAGCATTTTAATATATTGAATGACAAATTTTAGTCAAATCTTCCCTTGTGATTGGCAGACATCCTTTCTGGAAATGCTGTTAATCTATCCAGATGTGGAGATAGATTAACCAGACGCCCAAAAAGCTAGCGCGAAAGAGGGAACATGACACAATCTCCCCCTATTTTTCATTGATGGCAACCCCATAATTAAAAGACTCTCACAAAAGCATACAAGTCCCATTGAAAGTACCACTTCCCCTTTGACATCAATGAACATTAAGCTGGTTGATATTTCAGTTAAGCACTTCCTGAAGGTAAGCCATTCAGTAAGGTAAGGTAATGGTTTAGTAAAAATATCAGCTACTACTTGTTCCTTAGTACACACATATTCCAGCTTGAAAATATGATTAGCAAGTTGCTCCTTCAAAAAGTAAAATTCGATTGGTATGTGTTTAGTGTGTAAGTGCATAACAAGATTCTTGGAATTATCTATAGCGCTAGTATAATCACAGTAGATGGAGATAGGATCAACAAACACAACTTGAAAATCAAGCGAAGTATGTTTCATCCATATTACTTATGTGCAACATGATACAACAGAAATGTATTCAGCTTCAACTGTAGATAATGAAGTGCAAGACTGTTTTTTGCTTAACCACAAAACAAGACAACCACCAAGTAAAAATGGGCCACCACTTGTGCTTTTCTTACCGTCATTTGAATCGCCCCAATCTAAATCAGTATAGGTTGTTCAAATAAAATCAGAACATTTTGGATACCATAGACCAAGATTAATATTTCTTTTTAAATACTTGAAAATCCTTTTTACTGCTTGTACATGAGTCTCTTTAGGCATAGCTGAAAATTGTGCAACATATGTTAAATCTATAGCCCAAAAATCAAAGATAATAATCGGCAATAAGAAAGAGAAAAACTGAAACAAAGAACACCAGAGATATCCTATGAAAACCCTTCGAGAATGAAGGGAAAAACCCAGCCACACAACACAAAAATATCTTTTATTGATAATGAAATGTTCAAGTGTACAATTTCCTTTGCATGCTGCAAATATATAACAATAGGAGAGACTCTTCACATGATAACCGAAAGGTCTCTTGAGATTCCTATAACTCCTATAATTAATAATAACTCTTCGAATATTCATGCCTCAATGCATGTGAGTGACACATGTCATTACATTCAATATTACAATTTAAACATAAGTGTCCTTTTCAGCGGAACGTAACAATAACGGTAATAACATTCATATTTCTAGAGATAAAGATCTCTATTGCAGCTACCATCTTCAACACTCCCTCTTAGCAAGAGAGATCTTTAGCTGAACAAGACTACATTCAAAATGTTAATAATGAAATCTTATCCCATAAATCCTATAAGATTCATGAAAAACTATAACAATCAATCACATTCATGGAATCGCTCAACATGAAACCTTGTAACATTTAATCACATTCGTGGAATCTCTCAACATGAAAACCTATAACAATCAATCACATTCATGGAATCACTCAACATGAAAACCTGTAACAATCAATCACATTCATGGAATCACTCAACATGAAAAGATTTGCAAGATTCATAGCTAAGCCTTTGTTCACAGACTCTCTCAACGTGAACTGTCATGGAATCTCTCAACATGACATCCAACTCCCATCACGGAATCTCTAACATGATGTTCACTATCTCGTAGTGAAAGAGTTATCATAGCTGATCTTACAATCTCATTTTATTGATTTCACATAAATAATAACTCATAAAATCACAATTGAAACTCTTTTCCAACATGAGTCTCAAAAACACAAACATTAGAAATATCTATAAAAGGAAGGGATACTAGAAAGACTCCCTCTCAACAAAGAAAACCTCCCTCTGAAGCTGAACTTTCTCCCTCTGAAGATCATTGTTTTTGAGTCCTCTCTTTGAGATTGAGCATATCTCTCTCGAAATAAATCAATCAGCAAATTTTTGTCACACCCTGCAACACCAATAAGCAGGCTCGGTCAGACGGATATTCGAAACAAGAACATTTTCACAGCCCAAAAACCATACAAGCTTGGGCCTACATTCATCCCCACGGCAATCTCCCGTAACATTCCAGCTGACCATAACATTCTTTTGTTCATCATACCGTGTTACAAATTTTGACAACTAGCTGTCAATTGTCTGCCCCCACTGGTGATCCCCACATTCAATGCATTCTCGGCTAAAATAACATACCACCGACTGCTCTGCGCGGGGTAATTTTTCTGGTTATGGCTTCCAAGCACGATTGCCCCATCTTTGACAACTAAAGTCACTCTCCTCTTCAGAAAAGGTGTGGCTGTCAAATATGACCCTAGCGGGAATAGAACCCGGTCGCCACCCCTCGTCGAGCAAGCATCAATAGTAGTTTGAATAGATGCTGTGTCGAATGTTTTTCCATCTCCCGTAGCCCCGCAATCAATGACAAAGTACAAATTTGGGGGTTCTATGGAAGAAATTTGATATTTCTGCCTGTTATTATGCACTCCCGTGACTTCTCTTCTCATTGGTCTTTGACGTTATTATATTCATGAAAGACGTCAGTGACAAATAAAATGTCAATTACAAATAAAAATCGTGACTCATGGCACAATAAAGATCGGATGTCGTTAGAGAAAAGGAAGGGAAACCGACAGTCCATAAAAATAAATGAATTTAATTGTATCCATGCCCAATTCATTATTCTACTAAATATAAATAAAATTAAAATATCTAACATTGCTGAAAGAAAGAAATAATCTCTAATCAACCCTCACTGGTTGTTGCATAGAACATTACAATCAGAATAAGACAAAATGAAGTGTCTCCAAGGCACGATATAGCAGATATTATTTCAATCGTTGAAAGCAATTGAAGAATCCCTCTTGTCAAAAATCCATGGTGCTAAGAGATAGAGTTGACGCTGAAAAGAAAATCAATAGAGATACCGAAAGGTACTTGACTCTTTACAACACTTGCAAAATATATAAATAAAAACAAGAGGCCGGCAAAAATTGATGAAGCTTCACATTGTCGGCACGAAATTTTTTGATCAACAGTAGTAAATATGAATACTGGCCAATGACAAAGAAATTAAAATAACAACAGAATGAAGGTAATACAAAGTTTGCAGAAATGAAAAAGATAAATAAATTTGACTCCAATAACCTCAAATATCCATGCCGTTGGATTCTACATGTAAATGGCCACTAATCCTTGTCCTCTCTCCAATGAATGAATTTGCAAATTTACTGATAAATAACAATGCATTATAAAGATAACACATGCAAATACAAAAGAAGAAATCAGAAAACTCCTTCACAGTTTCTAAACAAAAGGCATGAATAAATTTTCTCACACTTATCAAACCTTAATAGATATACAAACTAGAAAAGAAACTTCTTCATTGCTATTATCAAACCTAGGCTCTGATACCATGTTGTTAGCCGATTGGATGGTTCCAGCGGTATTTTGTATTCTGTAGCCGACGGTCCGGCAATGTTTCTGTAGCTGACGGTCCGGTGGTGTTCCTGTAGCCGACGGTCCGGCGATGTTTCTGTAGCCGATAGTCCGACGGTGTTTCTGTAGCCGACGGTCCGGCGATGTTTCTGTAGCCGACGGTCTGGCGGTGTTTCTGTATTCTGTAGCCGACGGTCCGGCGGTGTTTCGGTATTCCGTAGCCAACGGTCCGGCGGTAAATAGTTTGTAACGGATAGAATAATTGTGGCCGACGGACTCCTTCGGGAAGGTTCGGCAGTAGTATTTATATCCCCTCTGGGATCATTGTAAATCATCATTCATCTACTATTGTGAATATAATTCTGCTGTTCATATTCATTGTCTGTATGCGTTCATTTACTTTAAGTATAGTGGTGAGTATTCCCGCCTGTCACGCAGGTGACCCGGGTTCGTTCCCCGGCAACGGCACCAAATGTTTACCGTACAGGTAAAGTAAATGAACGCATACAGACAATGAATATGACCAGCAGAATTATATTCGCAATAGTAGATGAATGATGATTTACAATGATCCCAGACGGGATATAAATACTACTGCCGAACCTTCCCGAAGGAGTCCGTCGGCCACAATTATTCTATCCGTTACAAACTATTTACCGCCGGACCGTCGGCTACGAAATACCGAAACATCGCCGGACCGTCGGCTACAGAATACAGAAACACCGCCGGACCGTCGGCTACAGAAACATCGCCGGACTGTCGGCTACAAGAACACCGCCGGACCGTCGGCTACAGAAACATCGCCAGACCATCGGCTATAGAATGCAAAATACCGCCGAAACCATCCAGTCGGCTAACACATGTTAAATCTATAGCCCAGAAATCAAAGATAATAATCAGCAATAAGAAAGAGAAAAACTGAAACAAAGAACACCAGAAATATCTTGGGAAAACCCTCCGAGAATGAAGGGAAAAACCCAGCCACACAACACAAAAATATCTTTTATTGATAATGAAATGTTCAAGTGTACAATATCCTTTGCATATTGCAAATATATAACAATAGGAGAGACTCTTCACATGATAACCGAAAGGTCTCTTGAGATTCCTATAACTCCTATAATTAATAATAACTCTTCGAATATTCATGCCTCAATGCATGTGAGTGACACATGTCATTACATTCAATATTACAATTTAAACATAAGTGTCATTTTCAGCTGAACGTAACAATAACGGTAATAACGTTCATATTTCTAGAGATAAAGATCTCTATCGCAGCTACCATCTTCAACAACATAACCAACAACCCACATAATGTTAGGTCTAGTAGTGTAACAAACAATAAGCTTTCTACCATAGACCTATAAAAAGTTTGGTCAGCACATGGAAATTCATCTTCTTTGCTTAGCTTACAATTGGTTTCCATTGAAGTATGAACTGGATTGTAGTTCTCCATTGTAAACTTTATCAGCAGCTCTTTAATATATTTGGATTGAGAAATAAAGAGTTCATCTGCTGATTGATGAATTTGCAGCCCAGGAAAATAGGATAACTCCCCCAACACAGACAATTCAAACTTTTCCTCATACTTGCTGTGAACTCCTTTGTCATTTTAGTGCAATCACTTTCAAATATCAAATCATCTACATAAACAATAACAATGAGGATGCTGGTACCTTCTTTTACATACGGATTGCTATCAACATAGCCCTATCTGAAGCCTTGTTGTTGTAGATATTTATCTAGCTTGTCATACTAAGTTCTTGGAGCTTGTTTAAGCCCATTTAGTGCTTTCCTTAATTTGCATAGTCAAACTTGTTAGTCAAGATAAAACCTTCAGGCTGTTCGACATACACTTCTATTTAAATCACCATTCAAGTATGCTGATAAACTTTAAAACCTTTAAATGAAGCGAAAACAAGGAAACGTCTAATAGATTCTAACCTTGCTATGGATGCAAATGTTTCATCATAATCCACACTTCCAGTTTGAGCATAACCTTTACAAACGAGGCATGCCATATTCCTTACTACCTTAGCTTCTGGTGGAATTATTGTCATTGATGTCAAAGAGCATGAAAAAATCTACAAGTGTTCATCAATGTCAGAGGTATAATTGAGGTTCATTGATATCAGGGATAAGTTAGACATTACGTGACTTTTGAGTAATGACCAAATAAATATGAATGTATCTATCATGATTGATCTTGAAAGGAGAGATTGATCCGCTAAAGACTGCAATGAAAGAATTACATTGATAAGCTGATAATATCATATAAGTATGATATGAAAAAATTATGAAAGAAAATAACACTTAGAAGGATAGAAAGAGACACCTTATTATATATATAAAAACCTATGCAGAGGCATAATAAAGACAGTGATCATGTCTATACCAATATAAAGAGGCATATATGCAAATATAAAAAGAATTTGTGTAGATAAAATGAGACATATATGGTGGTAAGTAGATACAAATTAGAAAGGGAAAAATAAAGAAACAAATGAAGGAGTGTTTTAAATAGTCCATCATCAGTTGAAGAGAGAAACATTGATAAGGTGGAGAATCAGTTTGTGTGCAATAGGTTGGTGCGTGCGAAGTGTCGGAGTTGTAGCTTCTAGTGAGTCAGTGCTCATAAACATAAGGGTTGGAGCTTCTAGTAGGTTGGAGCCTACAAAACATTTCAGTATCTGAAGTTATGGTTTGGATAAAAGTTGTTATTATATTGATTCACGCCACCCCCCACCTCGCCCCCCCCCCCCCCCCCCCCCCCTTGTTGCCCCCCCCGGCTCAGTATAATCGTGTGCTCTTCACCTTCTTCATTTACTTTGTTGCAGTAAACCCATTTAGTACCAATGAGGTTTTTATCCTTTGGTCTAGGCACAAGCTCGCATGTGGTTTTCTTTTGAATCTTCTCTAATTTTTCTTCTATTGCAGAAATTGTATGTTTATCTTTGGCTGCTTCTTCATAACATTTGGGCTCAAACAAGGAAAGTAAATAAACATCCTAATCCTTATAATCATTAACATTCTTTCTAGTAGCTCTAGTTGTAGTGCTAGGTACTGCTTGTTCAATAGGATAATGATTTCTTTGTTTGAAGGTGTACCAATTTCTTTTTCTGATTCAGTCTTGGATGATTTATTTGTAGTTTCAGCTTCATCATTGGATGAAGAACCAATGTCCCTACGTGAGTGTCTCTTTACTTGAGTACCTTGCTCATTTTATTTGCTGTCTCAGCTTGAAATGATGGAGGAGAAGACTGCACAACTGTGTTGGTCTCTTCTTTTTGCCCATTGCTGCTGCCATTTACAGTCTCACAAGATTCATTAGTAACTTCATGAACCTTAACATTTGCAGTTTCAACGATTTTATTCTATCTTTGCTATGTAAAGAGCCCAAGATGGCTCTGACTGACTATGTTGAGAGATATGAAATGGTTCAGGATTTTTTTGTGTTTTTTCACTTTTTTTGGTTTTTTTTTTGAATATTATACTTTTTTTTGAGTTTTCTAGCAATATATCAAATGCTGGAAATATACAAGTAAAGATTCACAACAAGAAATGTAATGTACCGATTCTTGAACAAGCTTGTAATCTATGATTTGCAAATTATTGCTTCAATAAATATTGGAAATTACAGTTAAATGCGAAGGACCTGATAACTTCGTGATATGGCTCGATTTGTAGTAGCCAAAAATAGAACACAACCTCAAAATGTAAAATCACAAGCCTAATATGAATGCACAGTGAGCCGCCAATGTAATGTTTTGAAGGTGAACTCGGCTTGAAGGTGCTCTCGATCCAAAGGAAATATTGGCGTGAAGGGGATTTCGGCTTGAAGGGGATCTTTGTTCGGAGACAATCTCAACCCGAAGGGAATCTTGACTCGAAGGCAATATCTTCTTGAAGGGCTCTCAACCTGAAGGTAGTGACTTCCCGAAGGGGATCTTGACCCGAAGGCAATCGCTTTGATACTACTGTAAGGTTCCTATCCTACTGTACTCTTGTCTATATTGATCAAAGAAACGTGAATCGGAATCGGATCGGAATCGGCAAGGCCGAATCGAATCGTGAATCGGCAATGAATCGGCGATGAATCGGCAAATTTGAAAAAACCCTTTAAATTTAAAGATTTTAACAATTTAAAACTTATTTCATGCACCCTTTATTGAATATAACTTAAGCACACTATAACATCATCAAATAGAAGTTAAAACTTAACATAAATAAACATGAAACATAAAATCCATCACATACGTAACTATGTTATCTAAAATGTAAATTGTAGGCTAGCTGAAGTAAATAGAAATCAAATGATCATAATGATTTAAATCATAGAATGTATGTAAGATGATCCATAAGACATCAAATCATAAATTTATGTAAGAATCTAAGATGAAGATCCATGAAAGTTTGAAACTTTGAAACATATGTCTATCAATGATTCAGTATCAATATCTGTAAACAAAATATAAAAACAAGGCTCCAGCTCAAGCCTCAGGCTCATAGTCATCATCATCCTCAACATCATCCTCAAGCTCGGCTACAGCCTCAGCCTCAGCCTCTGAGTATCCAGTCTGCCTAGTAGCAAGGCGTCTGATGTAGGTCCTAGAGGATTGTCGAGCCATATCTCCCGCATATAAGATGGGCTCACGAATGTCGCTAGGGCCTGTGTCTGTGCGTGCACGTGCGCATCTACCAATGCCTGAAGAACGTGCTCTAGCTGCCTCAGCCTCTATATCCACCTAGTCAATCCACGCACGGTCTTCCTCAGTGAAGATTGGATCTACAACCTCTGTGAGCCACTCTGATTTTGGATCAATCTCCTCCAGAATGATCGGAGAGGAGTCAGTGCCCAAAATCTGTCTGATCCTAAGATGGAGGTTGTAATGAACGAAGACAAGATTATTCAACCTCTGCACTGTCAACCTGTTTCTCCTCTTCGAGTGGATGTGCTCGAACATGGACCAACTGCGCTCACATCCAGAAGCGCTGCTTGGCTGACTCAGAATACGAATGGCAATTTTTTGAAGTTTTGGGGTTGTGGCCCCAAACATTTGCCACCATCTATCTGAAATAAGGGAAAATAAAAATAATTAGTCTCATTTACAAATTACAAATTACAAGTTAACTCTAAAATTACATAATCAACTTTAAGTTTAGAATCTAGATTCATGAACATTGAATATATTATTTAATTTTTACCTGGCTGTATTTTTTCCCGAGCATCTATGGCTACCCTGCTAGAGAAAAGTGACCCTTCTTTATTATTGAACTTATCAAGCTCAATAATTGCAGCACTGCTATCCTCATCAGTACTCAACCTCTGGATCACTGTATATAATCCGGTGAGAACCTCCTCATCCGCCTTGAAGTTAGGACGGAAACGAAATGCCGAATTCAAAAAGTAAGCTGCTGCATGGATGGGTCTGTGGAGCTGATTCTGCCATCTCCTATCAATGATGTCCCAAATAGGGGCATACTTCTCCTGCACTCCTGCATACTGAGCTCTAGTGGCCTCCTTGGCCCTATCCATGCCCTCATATATGTAGACCATAGAGGGCTTCTCCCCATCAGCAGTTCGTAGGAGAGATACAAGAGGCTCAGTGGCCTACATATAAAGTAAAACAAAAATTTGAGTCAAAACTTAAACATAGAATAATTCAATAATATAAGGTAAAACTAAATCATTAAACAATTAGCATAGTAAACTGTAAAATATTAAATGTTAAATTGCAATAAAATTACCTTAAGTATTTCTCTAGCAGGTTTCCAAAAACCATCATCATCAAATATGCAATCCACCACATCTATCCCTGCAGTGGTCGTAGCATAGGAAGATGAAATCCACTCCCGCCCAACAAACATGCTCCTCAAATCATCCCTTGATCTCAACAAGGACTGCAAGGTGATGAAATTCGAGGCAAACCTCGTGATCCCTGGACGAGCTAACTCTTTGTCTCCTGTGTACTTCCTCATTGTGCTAAGGACAAATGAATGATTATAAATAAACTTACATATGTTTTTTGCCCTTTCCACACATGACTTGACCCACTCAAGTTTGCCAATTTCCTCCAACATGAGGTCAAGGCAGTGTGCTGCACAAGGGGACCAAAATATGGTGGGGTGCCTCTCCATCAAAAGTTTGCCTACAAAAATTTTAAGATAATTAGAAATTCAAATTTCAAACATGTTAGAACTTAAGAAACTTAGAAATTCTAAGTTAGAATTAGAAAAAGTTCAAAATTCAAATAAATTTATTTTTAAAACTTAAAAAGTTAAAAGTTTACCTGCAGCAACATAACTTGCTGCATTATCCATCACCACTTGCACCACATGTTGTTCCCCCACCTCTGCTATAACTTCCTCAATAACCTCACATAAGTATGTGGCGTTTTTTACATGAGCAGAAGCATCAATGGATTTGAGGAACATGGTATATCCTACAAGTAACAAAACAACGAATTATAATTTCTATTAGCAATCAACAAATCAAAATTTGAAATAGTCAATCACGATTCAAAATTATGTATGTAGGAAAGTAGAATAATCAATCACCTCCACAGGATACAAGAAAATTGAGGAGTGTTCTTCCCCTCCTATCTGTCCAACCATCAGTCATGATGGTGCAACCCTTTTCGATCCACTCCTTTCGGTTGTCCTCAAGCTCATGCCTCATATCCTCAACCATTTCCTCCAGGAGGTATCCACTCAACTCAGCCTCAGTTGGGGCTTTAAACCCCGGACCACAAATGGTAACCGCATCTATCATGTTCTGCCAATAAGGAGTCATGTCACAAATAGATAATGATATTGATTAGAAATTTAGATGTCAAAAACTAAAATCATAAAACAAGTAGATATAATTAAAGTTTTACTTTTACTTTTAACTTTAACTTTGAAGATAACAAAGAAAAAAGAATCAATTACCTGGCTGCAATAAATGGAATGTTGCAAAAGTACCAGAATTTGCAAATCTCTTTTCTGGCAGCATCATGAATCTCCTTGTTCAAACCCACGCCCTCAAGCGTGGGTTGGGAGCCAGGAGTAGTGCGGGGCACAAAGTAACTATCCATTCTGCTTTTCCGCACTCTAGGCCGCAATAGGTTGGTGTTGGACTCTGTCTCAGTATGAGACCGACTACCACTAACACTCACATGAGCACTAGCACTAGGATGAAAAGGAGGCCTAGAAGAACCCTCTCCAACACAACCTACGGATGCGGAAGCTGATGCAGATGCACTTGCAGATGTAGATGCAGTTGCGGATGTGGGAGCATGGGAGCCAATACCTCTTAACCCTTCAAGTTGCATTTTCTTAGTCAACTTGTCTTGTTCAATTTTTTCTAATGCCACTAAACAAGAGCGTTTTGCCTCAGCGGTTTGTTGAGTGCAAACTGTGACATCATGGCCAGGTATGCCAGCAATGTGGTATTTCAATCTATAGATACCTCCCGAATTTATTTTTTCTTTCCAAAATATACATTTTGTTTGATATTTGGTTCTCCTAGGAAACTCTTCATTATATTTCCAGCATTCATCTTTTTTACCCGTTGTGGAAATTGGAAAATGAAAGCAAAGGGCTGCTGCAATAAAAAAATTCATGTAAAAAATCAAAGTTTGCAACTAATAAACAAAAACTACAAAACAACAAACCCTAGTTTGCAATTTAGTAAAACTAAAAATAAAAAACATTCAAGATTTGCAAATGAACACTAAAAAAATTTAACAAAAATTGCATACTACACTAACATGCAAAAAAAAAACCAACACTTACCTCTTGCAAATGAGTTGAGGAGTGTTGATATTGACTCCTTAATGCTCCCAATGCAATTTATGGCCTCTCCAAATGGACTTCTGATCTCTTTGGTGCTCTTCCTTCTTGCCGGTTGGAAACCTATGGATTCTCTTTTCTCTTCTTCTCTCTCACTCTTCCTCTATTCTACTCATACTAAGCAAATAGAAGGCTCTTTAGGGTTATAACAAAGAGGAAAGTCAACTTAGAAAGCAAATAAAACATGTGTTTTTTAAAAAAAATTGAACTTTCTATCCTTGCTGCCGCGGCCGATTTCTGGAGATTCACGATGGCGATTTTGGCGATTTTTGCCATGAATCGCCGATTTTGGCGATTCAGGCGATTCACAAGAAAAACTCGCCACTAGCGATTTCTGATTCCAAAAAAATCGGGAGCCATGAATCTTATCGTGATTTCGGCGATTTCATGGCGATTTTTGGAACTATGATATTGATTTCTCTGTCAACACAATAGGTATCCTGTAATGTCCCCTTTTTAGCATTCATAGCATGATGTTGTCATTAGCCTATTTCCCCACGGTCCCGTAGGCTAACCAGGACATCAAAAGGGCTTAGAAGCCATTTGGCCTAGATAGTTTCAGTTGCAGGTCTTTCTAAGGGGTTTTGAGGCAACTTTGGGCATACTTACTATTTATAGTAAGTCATCTTGGGCATGGGTGGACATCCAGTGGCAGAGGTATGTCGATGGTAATTGTTTAAAATCGGCAAGCAGACTTGTTTATCATTGATAAGATTTGTTTTGCATTGATAAAGCTATTTTATAAAGTTAAATTTAAGTATTTAACTTTATTAATACATAGACTATAGTTTGTGGGAAATATGTAAATTAAAAGAGTCCCTTTTATTTTATAACATATTGGAGACATAAGTTACATAAAGGGAGTTATGTTTTATCCCACATTGAGAAAACGAAGGATGGAGCTCTTGTGAGAACAGTATAAAAGAAATGGAAGAGCTTTTTTTAAGCATGGTTGGAAATATCAAAGAAATTGGAAAATTTTTTGGAGGTTATGTCTCAATAGTTTGAAGGACGAAATCCCTTCAAGCTGAAAATCTTGACGCCATTGAAAGATATGGTCTTGAGATTCAACAGGGTAGCAATCGGAAAAAGCAGAAACGAAAAGGCAGTCCGAAAAAACAGACGGAAAAAGCGGAATCGAAAAAGCAAGCGGAAAAAGCGGAAATGAAAAAGCAGGCGGAAAAAGCGGAATCGAAAAAGCAAGCGGAAAAAGCGGAACCGAAAAAGCAGGCCGAAAAAGCAGTTCGAAAAAAGAAAAGTAGAAGGGGTAGCATAGAAGAAAATTATTACAGCCATCTACAACCAGGTTATTTGTTAGTATTGTTTTTTAAGGTGTTATAAGCTTTCAGCTGTAAGTGTGCATTATACCAGCATTATCATTTTGTAATCCATGTAAATGCCAAAGTCTTGGCCATATTTCATGAGCATTGTAATTTTCATTGCAATTAAGAAGATAATAGTTGCTGGTGCCATTTAAGCAATTTAATATCATTATTTATCAGCTAGTTAGTTTGCATACCAACTGTTTGTAAAAATGTCAATTGGCTGTAGGTGTTCATTTCTCATGCTTAGCTCATATATATGCACTGAATATTGTCAAAATTAGTAGCACACTCACGTTAGGTCATTGTGTAGTCCATTGTAGTCTTCTAGCACAAGATTCTCACTGATGCAAGTTGAAGAAAAAGTCATTTGAAACTAGCTGAAATACTATATCAGTCATACGTCCCTTGCATGTGAATTGTTTGATGAAATTCCTTGAGCTTTCATCAACATTTTTGAGAGCAGATTTGAGGAGGGTTATTACAGTGGTATCAGAGCTTACTTGCAAAGTGTTTGACGAAATGTCAAACAACTGAAGTATAAAGATATTTGGTGTCTGAAGAAGTTATAACCTATTGGGATTATTACAGTGGTATCAGAGCTTGCTTGCAAAGTGGTTGACGAAATGTTAAACAACTGAAGTATAAAGATTTTTGGTGTTTGAAGAAGTTATAACCTGTTGGGACTTATGCTCCACGGGGATGCGTCCCCTGCCTCTGTACCCTAGTACCCGTACCGGGTACGAAACGGGGACATGGGTACAGATTTTGGCCGTACCCTGCGACGTCCCTTTTTGAGGTAAAAGGGGACGGTCCTCGAAACGCCAAAAAAAGTTTCATAGGAAACTTGGGTACGGATTTCCGTACTGGGGACGATGTTCCCGTCCCTCGCCCGTACCTTTTTGCCCATGCCGTCCCCTATTTTCCAGCCGGCCATGGGTGAGTTAAAAAGTTAAAAAAAATAATTTTTAAAAAAAAAAATTAAGTCTTTTCTATTCCGCCTAGGGCCCACATGGATGTTAAGTTGTTAACCCTAATGTGTCTTCTTAAATAGTTAAAGTTGGAGTTCATTGCTCATTTGGAGTTGTTTGCAAGTTGGGAAGAGGAAGAGGAAAACATTGAACATTGAACAACAAAAGAGGAGTGTGTTTTGGAGGTGGAAGAGAAAGTTTTGCCTTCATTTCTACTTCATTCCAGGTATGTTTTTTATTTTCTTTTTGTTTGATTCAAACTTCATTGTTGTTTGTTGTCATTTTTCATTTTTTTCAATGACATAGAGAGGGCATTGTTAATGGAACATTGAAATATTTTTTTTTTGTATAACTTGCAGTAGTATACTATAAATCATTGTAAAATCCAAAGGCAAAAACATGAGCAGCAATGAGAGTGAGGGAAGTAGTGATAGCATGGAAGTTGCCATGCAAGAAACTCAAGTGTCACAATTACAAAGACCAAGAAAAAGATCTAGGGCAGCCATTGATGAGCCTAATGTAGATGTCCCTATGGAAGATGCAATGCCTAATCCATTTGAGTGCCCTTCCAAAGCCCTAAAACAATATGCCAAAGGCCCATTCAACCCTAAGAAACCTCTCCTACAATTTGCCACAAAAGTAGACAAGAATAAGAAGAAAAATTCGGGGGGTAGTAGGGAATGGGAGTGTCATTTATGTAAGAAGCATTATTTTGGGAGCTACACAAGAGTGTATTGCCATCTTTTATGGATAGGTGGGCAAGGGGTGAAAGGTTGCAAAAAAATAACAGAGGAAGAAAAACTTGAGGCCAATAGGTTGTATGTGGAGGGGGAGTTATTAAAATCCGGGGGTCCTATGAGTAGCACACCCACACCCTCATTGACTCCCACTAGCACTGTTAGTAAAGGGAAGGGAAAGGCCAAGACTAAGAGAGATACCAATGTGGCTGATTTATTTAACATACAAGCAAAAGATAGAGCTGAAGAGTCCATTGGCAGATTTCTTGTTGCTCATGGCATACCATACCATGTTTCTCGTTCCTCATTCTATAAAAAAATGTGCAAAGATATTTATGCTGCTGGTCCCTCATTTGTACCACCAGGAGAGACTAAATTACGCACCACTATCCTTGACAAAGAGTACTCAAAAGTAAACATTTTGATGGAGGATATGAGGCAAACATGGATGAGTGATGGATGTTCTATTATCATGGATGGTTGGACCGATATCAAACATCGGCCACTCATCAATCTTATTGTCACTAGTACAGCAGGGGCCTATTTTCTTAGAGCCGTTGATTGTTCGGGAAAAAAGAAGGATGCATCCTTCCAATTTCAGATTTTGAAGGATGCTATAGAAGAGGTAGGGACTTCAAATGTTGTGCAAGTCGTCACTGATTCAGCCCGTGTGTGTAAATCAGCTGGATTGATAGTAGAGAGCACCTATAGACACATTTTTTGGACCCCATGTTGTGTACATGCATTGAATAACACCTTGAAGGACTTTGGGAAAATTGATTGGATAAAGACTGGTGTTTGAGGCTAGAGACGTGCAAATGTTTATTTGCAATCATCACACATCTCTTGCATTATTTAGGACATTTTCCCAAAAAGAATTCCTCAAGCCTGTGGAGACTCGATATGCTAGCTACTTCATTTTGTTGGAGAGGATGCTTGAGGTCCAAGAGGCCTTACAATCCATGGTGGTCAATGCAGAGTGGAATAGATGGCATGAATCAAGCACTCCAGATGGAAGACTTGTCAAACGAAGAATCCTAGATGAAAATTGGTGGACCACAATGAGGTAAGAAACTTAAGAATTGGTGGATATCATAATTGTTATTATTGCTGATTTAATAAAAAAAAAATCTGATTTAAGCACTTGCTGATTTTTTTAACATATTATGTTTCTCACTTGCAATTTTCTTTCATTTGCAGATACATTTGCTCCTTCATTGACCCTATGGTGCAGGTCATTAGATATGCTGATACTGACTCTCCTAGCCTTGGAGAGATTTATGAGACCTTTGATAGCATGCTTGGCCAGATCAAGCAAGCTGTTAAAGATAAGGAACCTACTTTGGAGTTCTACGAGGAGCATCTTAAGCCCATTGTAATGAAAAGGTGGAACGCTATGAACAACCCACTTCATATGGCAGCCTATGCAGTCAATCCAAAATGGTATGCACCAAGGCCTGGGAGAGTGCCTCCATCTAATGATGAGGAGGTGAGTTTAATTTATTAAAGAATTCTGATTTTATAATACATTTTAAAATATTTTATTTTATTTGTAAAGTTTATAAACTCTAAGTTCTCACTTCTTAATTTTTGTTTGTTCAATATAGGTGAAGGAGGGCTTCTTCAAGGCCCTTTCAAAAATGTATACTGCAGAGGATGCTGCAAAAATTCGAGGGCAATGGCTTGACTTTGCCAATCTTCGTGGTCCAACATTTGGTAGACCAGAGGCGAGGACTGATAGAGCTACATTAGCTCAAAAGGACCCGATTGGATGGTGGACATGGCATGGTAGAGATGCACCTGAGCTGAAAGCCCTTGCCACCCGTCTTCTCTCACAGGTTGCGAGTTCCTCTGCTGCAGAGAGGAATTGGTCTACATATAGCTTCATTCAATCGGTCAAGAGGAACAACCTTACCTCTAGACGATCAGAGAAGCTTGTGGCTGTTCATAGTGTATTGCGACTACAGGAGCGACAGAGTCTTGAGTATCGACAGACTCCAGCACTACGTTGGGATGTTAATCCTGAGGATGCATTGCAGATTGATGAGGATAACACACCCCCAGGGCTGCTTGGAGTTCCATTGGATGAGGACCCTCTGCCTACCCCTGCCAGTGATTCAAAGGATGAGATTGATGATGATCTTGATTTAGATAGAGATTTAGATTCCTAGAGGACAGCCATATATTTGGCTTTCTGCTTTTCAGATACTTAGATACATTATTGCTTTTGATTATTATTGAGTTGGACATCTCATTTACACTTCTAGTATTTACTTTCATTATGTCATTTTGATTTTGATTTCATGCATGATGATGATAGATTGATACTTGGAGCCTTTGGGCATTTTTGCTAATTGTATGCGATATTCAGATATATCATCATATCATATTCTCATTTTGATTCTAATCTTAATAGTTTTCAATTTTCATGTATTCTATGGTGAATGGTTTATCAATGTTATGATTTATCATTGTTATGGTATGCATATCAGAAATATATCTCTAAAGAAGTCTAATTCTCCATATATAAAAAATTTAAAATCCCCTATATTTTATAGCTGTCCCTGAATTTTGGCTTCGACCCGTACCCGTACCGGAAACACGTTCCCGTCTCCTAAAACGTTCCCGTCCCCGTCCCGAAAACTCCGTGGAGCATAGGTTGGGACCATTACAGTGTTATCGGAGCAATAAGTCTTGCCATCCTGTGGAGGTCTTATAGGGAATTTGGAATAGCTAGATAAAGAGAAAAATGTTTGACAAAATGAATGCCGGTCTAGATCAGGGAAAGGAAAGATTCTTACAATTATTAGACACCTTAGCACAGGGACAGCGATCAGCAGAGCAAAGAGCATAGGAACAGAGTCAGAGATTTGAGCTTATTATGCAGATGATGGCTTGTCAAATGGGGTTGAATGCTAATGTGGTTGGAGGAAATAATCAGAATGGTAATAATTAGAATGGTAATAATCAGGATGGGGCACATAATGGAGGCGAACAAGTTGAGAACAATTTCGGTCATGCACCCGAGCAAACTAGGACAGTGAGTTCGAGGCCCATGGTTCCAACATTTCCTCCTAGAGCTCCAGAGCAGCCCGTACCAGAGCCCCAAATCACTGATATACAGGACCAGCTGAGGAGAGATTGGGAAGCCGGAGGTCCAGATTTTATAGCTGCAATTACCTTTAGGGAGTATATAGATGTGCGGATGAAGCATATGCCACATGGACATGACAAGAACCAGAGCTATGAGCTACAGAAGAAAGTAGGGAAACTTCAGTTACCATATTATGATGGCTTGGGGAAGTCTACAGCAAGAGCTTGGGTTCAAAAGCTTGACATATATTTTCAAATGAACCCTATGCCTGAGGAAGAAGCTATTAAGTACGCAGCAATTCACCTGGATGGGTTAGCACACAAGTGGTGGCATCATGGTATGGTCACTATGGGTCATGCACACATTACCTCCTATGTGGAGTTTAAGGAGAGACTGATTGAACGTTTTGATAGGCCTAAGGATCGTACCTTCCCTATGATAGGCAGAAATTTGTATGAGGAGTTTAACAGACATGCTGATTCAATACAGGGAGACATTAACACATCTTCAGGTAATGGTTTATTTGCATCATCTTCACAAGTAGAAGGGGTTACAGACGTTGTGCAGGTTGAGCCAGAGGGTGATATCACAGGCACACCGGATTGTGCGATTGACACAGATAGTGATTCCAGTACAGTTGGGCTAGATGAAGTTACAGCAGTTGAGGATACTATCATGTTTGAGGATAGTACAGTTGATCAGAATGTGAGCATTCAGGACTTTGCAGAAAATGAGTATCAAGCACAGTTGGATGCTTCTTCACATGAGATAGAGGAGAGACAGAAAGGAGTCACAACAGGTTCTTCTTGTGACGACTTACAACAGATCAAGGAAGATGCAGTGAAGAAGGAGGAGAAGGAGGTTGACTGGCTTTTTCATGAGCTGGAGGATACTCGAAATTCCTTGGTGTGTACTCGGTTGGCTCTCCAGGATTCTGAGAGACACGTGGACGAGCTTTGTCTTGAGGTGATTTCAGTTCGAGGGTTAGCGCGTATAGCAGGGACTCAGTTTTTTTTTACAGTGGAGTTACATGATGATGATATGAGTATGTCTAGCATTCACACTCTGGATTCAAAGATTGTAGACAGGTGCGTGAAGTCAGTTGGTATTGTTCACATTACTCAGGTGAGAAGTTTACTTGAATTGCCCGCTGGTTTTCGTTCATGGATTAGATGTTGGGATCCTTATCTTAGTACTTGGGATCGTTTTGACCAGAGATATCTATCATTCCTTGGTAGTATTTCTATTGCACCATCATGGACTTGATTAGTAGTTTGCCAGGTGTAGTTCTCATCCATGTCAGCAACTTGTTTGATGCTGGATTTAGTTTTTACACACCTGTGTTGGGCATTGTTCATAAATCCAGTCGACCATTCTTTTTGGAATGGGTTGATGATCTCTCAGATATGATAGAGTCTACAGAAGAGTCCTAGGATCTGAGTATTACAGATGATAGCTATTCCGAGGTTACTCCTTTGGACAGTGTACCAGGGATAGAGTATAGAAGTTCGACCAGTCGGCACAATCATGTGTCTAGTCAGCTGAGAGTTGGCGAGCGAGACATTTCTATCACTTGCAAGCATTTCGATGCTGCTCGTCAGTTGTTAGCAATTTATGGATGGGGTTCTCCTACTAGTGATGAGCAGCGAGGCAATTATCTTTCCTTGACAGAGATCCACTCTTTATGGGAGGCTATCCGGATTCTGAGACAAAATTATATGCAGTTGGTAGCCAACAGAGATTATCTTATGGAGTGGGGGAGTACAGCATACGATGCATTATTGGCCAAGGAAGATGAGGTGAGTGAGCTTACTCAGCAGCTCGAGGTGACTTCTGAGATTCTTGAGAGTACACAGTTGGCTTTCGAGGAGTCACAGTTTCATTTGGCTAAGGTGACCATGGAGTTAGAGCGACTTCAGTCTTTACCAGATTCTGTACAATCACGGACTGTGGTGTCTAGTGATCCGCGGATGTCCATGGTCGAGGTTGATAGAGGTAGTGGAGATGAGGATATATCTATCCACGACACTACTATTGGCATATTTGGTCCATTTCCACTGGAGGCAGGTTCAACTGAGTTGGGCGCTGCAGCTGAGCATTGTGATATGTTTGACTTGGAGGGTACAAAGACTAGTGATGTTGTTGTTGATTCTGCACTCTTGGCTATATCATCCTCTGACTTAGCTGATGATCAGTCACAGTTGGTCATATCACGTCTGCAAGATGAGTCTTTGACTGAGATTGGTTCTTTTTACCAGCATTATACTAAAGGATATGTTCATCGATTTGCTCTTGATCCATGTGTTGAGGAGTTGATGGTAGACAGGTTTGGACTGGGCTCTCATTTTTGCTATCTACCGTGTAATGACTATTCACCATCAGCAGTGCATGGGTGTTATGGTTATGAGACAGTGGCTGGTAATCTGCAGAGTTGTGTTAACTGCAGCAGATGTACAGTGTGTGGATTCTCTATATTTGGTGCAGTTTCATGTGGGAGTGGTCACTATTGTAGCAGAGTTGGAGTGTGCATTCCACATAACACGGTGGGTTGTGTGGATGGTGTTTATTATGTTGACAGTTTGGGTGATCTACTCTACTTGGGGTCTAATATTTTGAGAGTTTGTGCCTCATGGGTTCCTGACTGTGGCAGTAGTGGATTTGGAGTTCAGTTGTGCCGTGATTCACGATTCATTTATGGATTCCTCTTGGTTAATTTTCACAGGTTGTTGCAGGAGCCTATGTTGATTGACAACATTATAGTTCATGACTACATTTGGGATCCAGGTGGATTGATTGGGTTGTTGTTCGACCATTGCTTGGGGACAAGCAATTTTGGGAAGGGCGGACTGTAATGTCCCCTTTTTAGCATTCATAGCATGATATTGTCGTTAACCTATTTCCCCACGGTCCCTTAGGCTAACCAGGACATCAAAAGGGCTTAGAGGCCATTTGGCCTAGATAGTTTCAGTTGCAGGTCTTTCTGAGGGGTTTTGAGGCAACTTTGGGCATACTTACTATTTATAGTAAGTCATCTTGGGCATGGGTGGACATCTAGTGGCAGCGGTATGTCGATGGTAATTGTTTAAAATCAGCAAGAAGACTTGTTTATCATTGATAAGATTTGTTTTGCATTGATAAAGCTATTTTATAAAGTTAAATTCAAATATTTAACTTTATTAATACATAGACTATAGTTTGTGGGAAATATTTAAATTAAAAGAGTCCCTTTTATTTTATAACATATTGGAGACATAAGTTACATAAAGAGAGTTATGTTTTATCCCACATTGAGAAAACGAAGGATGGAGCTCTTGTGAGAACAGTATAAAAGAAATGGAAGAGCTTCTTTTAAGCATGGTTGGAAATATCAAAGAAATTGGAGAATTTTCTGGAGGTTATGTCTCAATAGTTTGAAGGACGAAATTGTTGGGTGATGCGACGCGCTCCCCTGCCCACAGGTGGTTAATTATGTGGTGTTCCATGTTCAGTAACAGTCATGGCTTTTGGTGCAACGGCAAATGGGCCCACAATAGGTATCAGAGCCTGGTTTTGGCCTAGTCATGGGTTCAAATCTCCCCGGTGCCTTCCCGACCCGTGTAAGCACCTGGTATGCGCGTCGAGGGGGAGATTGTTGGGTGATGCGACGCGCTCCCCTGCCCACAGGTGGTTAATTATGTGGTGTTCCATGTTCACTAACAGTCATGGCTTTTGGTGCAATGGCAAATGGGCCCACAGAAATCCCTTCAAGCTGAAAATCTTGACGCCATTGAAAGATATGGTCTTGAGATTTTATAGGGTAGCAATCCGAGAAAGCAGAAACGAAAAAGCAGTGCGAAAAAACGGAACCAAAAAAGCAGGCGGAAAAAGCAGAATCGAAAAAGCAAGCGGAAAAAGCGGAACTGAAAAAGCGGAATTGAAAAAGCAAGCGGAAAAAGCGGAACCGAAAAAGCAGGCCGAAAAAGCAGTTCGAGAAAAGCAAAGTAGAAGGGGCAGCACAGAAGAAAATTATTACAGCCATCTACAACCAGGTTCTTTGTTAGTATTGTTTTTTAGGGTGTTATAAGGTTTCAGCTGTAAGTGTGCATTATACCAGCATTATCATTTTGTAATCCATGTAAATGCCAAAGTCTTGGCCATATTTCATGAGCATTGTAATTTTCATTGCAATTAAGAAGATAATAGTTGCTGGTGCCATTTAAGCAATTTAATATCATTATTTATCAGCTAGTTAGTTTGCATACCAACTGTTTGTAAAAATGTCAATTGGCTGTAGGTGTTCATTTCTCATGCTTAGCTCATATATATGCACTGAATATTGTCAAAATTAGTAGCACACTCACGTTAGGTCATTGTGTAGTCCATTGTAGTCTTCTAGCACAAGATTCTCATTGATGCAAATTGAAGAAAAAGTCATTTGAAACCAGCTGAAATACTATATCAGTCATACGTCCCTTGCATGTGAATTGTTTGATGAAATTCCTTGAGCTTTCATCAACATTTTTGAGAGCAGATTTGAGGAGGGTTATTACAGTGGTATCAGAGCTTACTTGCAAAGTGTTTGACGAAATGTCAAACAACTGAAGTATAAAGATATTTGGTGTCTGAAGAAGTTATAACCTATTGGGGTTATTACAGTGGTATCAGAGCTTGCTTGCAAAGTGTTTGACGAAATGTCAAACAACTGAAGTATAAAGATTTTTGGTGTTTGAAGAAGTTATAACCTGTTGGGACCTATGCTCCACAGAGAATGTGCATGCCACAAGAAGGATACTTGGCATCTGAAATCAAAGAAAATCACACCCAATAACAGAGACAATGGCATCCAGTGATAATGATGTCAAACTCAAATTTCTTCAGCACCAAGATCATCCTCCCAGACACAGAGAATTACAGAACAGGAAGATGCCCACAATCAAATTGAATATGTATTTCAATTCAATATACTTCAGCATTGAATTGAGTGCACTCCCAGATTCAGAATAAATAATTCAATTCATTATACAACAACAACAAATTGAATAACAGATCAAGAGGAATCAGTCCTCAAGAGAAAACCACAACTCAAAACCCTCACAAAAAATTATCAAAAACAATGGACGAGATGATTCAATCTTCTCAATGGAGTCATATTTATGACTCAATTGTGCAAGCCAACTTCTTCATCACACTTCTCATGTAAGAGGCTTCACATTTACACCATCAAATTATAACATGAAATAAGATAAAGTCTGTCTCCTATAGTTTTCCCTTTCCTTTATTTTCTTTTCCTCTTTGCCTCGTGTTACATGTGGTTCTTTCTTCCCTAGTCTTTTTAATTCTTCTCTGAGATGCTAATCTGCACATTTATCTTTCTCTACACGTTCTCTCTTATCTTGATGATGGATCACAAAGTGTGATTAGAAATGTCGATGACAAACACTCACACACAATCGAATCCAGAAATAAAAATTGCATTAAAATGGATTGTGGAAATCTGATAATTTTAATAGATGAAGCCCATAACTAAATGCCTCATCAATAACTTATTAAATATGAACTCTGTGAATATGGTCAAACCACTGCTGATGAAGATCAACCGCCAGTCCTTGCATTGCATTGCTAAAAATAGAAACCACCTCAAAATAGACTTGCTAAGAATAGCAAGTCTGCCTCAGAGACCCTCAAAACATGCTGCTAGCTCACAAGGGTCGCCAAGATGAACTAATTTAACCTAGCTGTGGGAGCCCGGCAAAGTGGGGACATTACATCTTGTAACACTTAAATGCTTTACTTTTAGAAGAGTAGCCAGCGAAAATACCTTCATCTGATCCAGAATCAAACTTGCCCAAATTATTATCATCTCTTCTAAGTTAACAAGGGCTGCCAAGATTAAAAAAGAATCTAACAATTGCTGGTTTACCTTTCTATAATTCAGAAGGTGTCTTGTCATACCTTGCTTATTCAGTTGTCTGAACAACTTCTCTCCAAAATGTGTCACTAACTTTTCCTTCATTCATCATGCAACGAGCCATTTCTTGAACTATTTTGGTTTCCTTTCCTCTAACACCATTTTTTTGTGGTGTTCTAGGGGCTGAATCTTGTCTTTTGATTCCTTGTAGCTCAGAAAAACTCACAAACTCATAAGAAGTAATTTCATCACCATTATTTGAATGTATATATTTGATCTTTGAGTCCATTTTATTTTCAACCAAGGCCTTAAAAGCTTTAAACTTATCTAGAGCTTCTGATTTTTCTTTAAGAATGCAACCCATGTCATACGTGAAAATCATCAATCAATAACTTAAAATATCTCACCTTGTAAGCTTGATGTTCTAGTTGGCCCACATAAATCTGTATGAACCAGCTGAGGAGGTTTAGAGTTGGAAAGTCCTTTTGAAGGAGGTTTAGAGTTGGAAAGTCCTTTTGACTTGAAATATGTTCTTGTTTGGCAGTAAGATGCCAAATCTACAGAGGATTGCAATTCGTATCTTGAGCCAGCCATCTAGTGCTTCAGGATGCAATGCAAGTGGACTATGTTCAAGCATATACACTTGAAGAGGTGCAACATGTTGACAGCATAAAAGTTGAATGATCTTGTTTTTGTTCACTACAACCTTCGCTTCCGCCACAAACAAATTTTGGGCACCAACACATCTCCCATTGTATTAGAGAAGGTTGATATACAAGCAGAGTGGAACACAAAGGTTGATGATCTTGTCTTCAGTGATGAAGACTTGGAGTGGGTTGATCAGGTTGATTGTGAGGTAGAGGTAGTGGAGGAGGCTAGAGCATGAGGAGATCTAATGGAGGGCCCTGAGGCTGAGAGTGATTGATCTGACTCTGATGATGAAGATGAGTATGAGGATGAGGAGGATGATGTAATGTTCCCGAAGGGTTTCGGTAATGTTCTCGAAAGTTTCGGAGATGCTTTCGAATGGTTTCTGCTCTGATACCACTGTAATGTTCCGTTCTAGAGTTACGTTATGAAGTCCCGTAGTATGCTTCAAGTAATCTTGTTGTGTGCTTTAGGTAGTCTGGTTGTGTGCTCCAAGTAGTATCCCTCAGTGCTTCAGGTTGTTCTCCCTTAGTGCTTTGGGTGGCCAGTGCTTTAGGTCAGTGCTTTAGGTAGTTCTCCCTCAATGCTTTGGGTGACCAATGCTTTAGGTATTCCAAACTGGTAATGCTATAGTCATGCGGTATCCAAGTTCGTACGGTATTGGGCAGGTACACAGGAAGGTTGTACGGTGACAAAGAAGGCACAACAGGAAAGCCATACGGTGATAGCTTACATAAAGGCTATAGGGGAATGGTTTTACAGTGTCAAGAATAGGTCCATATAGAAATGGGAGTGGTGTATGGCTACGTCCGTACTGTGATGGCTTCAATGTTGGATGGGAGGGAAAATGACCGTACGGTGGAGTAGGTGTAGTATGGTAGAAGGTCGTACGGTGAAACAGCTAGGTAGTACGGTTGTCTTGGGTAGTTGTACGGTAGGCCCAGATAGTTGTACAAAATGGTGTTGGGTAGGTGTACGGTGAGTTTACTACGCCACAATGACTGATAGTGTATGGACATAAAGATAATGCTAAGTTTTGTAACCAAGACACTCATAGATCTGAATTCATAAATCCAAACAAGATTGAAGATTGAACACATGAAATCCTTCAATCAATATTTGCTAGAAGATGCTGCTCCGATTTGCTAGATCCAAGCGAAGTATTATAGGCGATGGAATAGGGTGAAGGTTGGATCCCACCGAAATCGCAAGAGCGAAATAGGGAAGATCTTTCACTTCCGAAAGGGCGAAAAATAGAGAATCCCAACAGTTTACAGTATTAAAGAAATAATCAAAATGCATACCTACGGCTACCTACAAGCTGTGCTTAAATACTTGTTGGGGAAAACCTTTCCGAGGGTGTACAAAGATAGCCGATGGCAACACTTACCAATGGAAATAAAAAATAAAATAGGTCTGAGATATATTAAATCAATCAGAACCACAAATACAAATATTAACTTAAGCCTGATCTTAATTAATTAATGTAAGTAATTAAAGGTCCTTACATTATTTAAATTTTGGGAGTAGTTAATTAATTAATTAAATTAAATTATTACATTAAAATTTGGTGACATGACAGATGATCATGTCATCGATGTTCGACCTCAGACACAGGGAGAGATGGTGGCTCTAGAGGCTTCCATGACCTATCTTAGGCATATTTTTAGGAAGACATAGCCTATAGCTTACTATGAGACTTTCTTCTAATATATGTTTTGAACTTTTGATTCCATGGATATTGACATATTGTAGACATTTGACAATTACACTATATTTCAGATCTCTATTATGTTATTCAGTTTAACTTTATGTAATTTCTTTCAAAAATTCGCGTTTGTAATTACATGATCTAGAAAAAGTTGTATATGTGTGCAAAGTAGCTTTTATTTATCTCATTTATTGAGTATTTGATGTTAATTGGCTAAATGATGCATGAAAAAAACTTAAAATCCTTAAAAATCTTTGAATTTCATGGGTTTTTAAAATTTGCCAAGTCCTTGTCGAGTCCAGCTGTCGAGAAAGTGTCTCAGCTGAGTTCGAGGCTGGTAAGATTGTTTTCAAAGTCCTTTTTCCCATCAACATCACTAGGAGGCTGAGCTGGAACAATATATATGTTGACCACACTCATATAAACTTCAAAACTGAGAGACACAATATAGGTTTTCATGTAGACACTCCAAATGGCATAGTTTGTTCCATCGAATAGAGAAGCATGGTTTGTGGCTAGACCCTCCAAGGCACTCATATTGACATAGGATGAACCTACTCTCAGGCTTTTAAGCTTTTGAAGAGCGTACTTGATCTAAAACAAGGTAAAAAAAAAAGGAAAATACTGAGAGGGGGAGGGGGTGAATTAGTATTTTAAAATTTAAAAACAAGTGGATATCAAACAAGATGACACAAAAGAGGATACAAACATTTTTCTCATGTGGAAACCCTTTTGGGTAAAAACAACGATACACTAAAACTCAGAAATGAGCTACAACGTAGTACAGTAGCTGAGCTCTCCAATTTGTCTGTCAATAAACTGCAACTCAAACATTCAGATGGCTACAACCATTTAATCCCTAACTCTTTAATGCAAAATCGATTAGGTCAACTTTCCATTACAAGAATGGAAAGGAGATTTCAAAGCCTACAAAATAGTGTATACAGTTGGACCTCTCCTCAAGGCGACTTCATGATATTGTCTTTGTTAGTAGCACCAGACTGGACGACAAGTTCCCCTTCATTTCACTTCAGTACAATTTTTGCATACACATTTTCAAAGTAAAGTATTCAACCTCCTTTTGTTATGTGGTTCACTTTTGCAGAAACCAACCAGCACACACTCTCAATATGTCATAACTGCAGAACTTGGTTTAGCAAAATAGTTTATTGAAAATCTGTCTCCCTTTTCAAAACTTCACCTCACATAGAGTAATCTATATGCCTTTGTTTTCTCTCTATGAGACTCTTATGGGCATCAAGATCCACCATGGTAACTCATTATCTGTAATGTCCCCATTTTTAGTAGGTTCCTGCAGTTGGCCAGGTCAGTTCACCATTGCGACCCTCATGAGCTAACAGTGGGATTTGAGGGTCTCAGTTGTGTGGTTATACCGTTATAGGCTTTCCAACAACCTATGGTGTGTTTTGGCTCTGTTTGAAAGACTTACTATTTATAGTAGGTCAATATGTTGGTTCCGATGAGCTCAGTTGAGTTAGAGGAGTTGGAGGATGCTCTCAGTTTTTATTTCAGGCTTCCAGTTTGAGCTCCAAGAATCTTGGAGGGAGCGTCTATTTATAGTAAGTTACCCTGTCGGGTTCATTCATCATCTTTCATCATCATGATCGCTTTGGTGTTGTTAGATTTTGATTTTGATGCCTCTTCAATTGTTTTCGCAAGACAAGTGAATTATTATTATTATTATTCATATAAATATGTTGAGGTTGCTATTTTTGATAGTGTTGTTGGTTTATCACCTCAATATCATAGCCTATTGGAATCGGGACGAAAAGTTTTAAATCACAAGAACAAGAAACAGTGGCCTTACGTGTTAGAATTTTAAGTTATGGTGGAAAAGGTCATTTTTGGAGCCAAAAGCAATTAATAAATCAGATTATAATGACACTTTATTATATTTTAATGTTGTGTATGGGAAGCTTCTTAAGTGAAGTTCATTTGGGAAACTTTGTGCCATTTGGAGATTATAAATATGAGCCCATTTGATGAGTAAATTGTAGTCGAATAAATAAATGTTATGTTAGTATTTGTTGTTGTTAAGGTTGGGTAGTTAGTAGTAAGGAAATGCGTCGGTCGGTTAATAGCAACGAGGAGGAGGAAGAAATAACAAGGGAGGATCAGTTGACATGCGACCTGGTGACAACGTGGGAAGTTGCGGTTGGGTAGTACGTGCAAAAGAAAGCTCGTGAGAGGACGGTTCCTGAGAGCACAGTATGCGACGAACTCTCCGTGCCACTGGCGATGTACGATCTCCTAGGACAGATTCCTTGGTTGTTGGCAAGGAACCTCCTAAATATTGAGGACGAAAGAGCACAAATTGAGAGGGAAAGAAGAAGGCAACACCTACTAACATAACATTTATTTATTCGACTACATAAATCATCCAATTATTTGATTATCTTATTTTGCTCTTGTTGTCTTTGTGATATTTCTGAGTTTGAAGTTTGTGCCCTTGCTGAAGTATAAGGCTTTGGGATCTACAGCTGAAGTATTGTAGATTTAATTCGAAGAATCCATAGCTGAGGCATTGTAGACTTTTGAGTTTTATTATCGTCTCCTCATTTTATATTAATTGTGGTCGAGGAGCATTTATACAATTGAATATTATAATTTCTCTGTTGTTGGACAAGGGTTTAGTCTGCAAATTGAAGTTTGTTTTGGGCAGAATTTGTAAGAGTAGATTGTGAACACCAAATTGAAATTGGACCAGGCATCTTTCAGTTTGACTTTGCAATTACATTCTACGGCAATGACCAGGTTCTTAATTTGTAAAATTCAATTTATATTACATAGTTTGAAAATAAACAGGCTGGCTTCAAATTCTGATTTATAATCAGCCAACAATTAAATTCCCTTTTCATTATATGGCTATATGGTTTGTTGACGAATGAATTCAAAGGCTGGTGTGAATCATTTCAAAATTGTTTATTGGTGTTTGGTATTCATTTATGCAAAACTTATAAAGCCAAAATTAAGTAAATTTGTGATTAGTGTGCTGTACATCTTGATATTGTGTTTGAAAATTTAAGATATCATAGATTCAGTGGTAATTGGGCTGCTTGCCAAGTGTTTGACAAAATGTCAAACCATCGAAATGTGAAAGAAATTGATGCTTGATTTAGCTATAACTAGACAGGGTTATTACAGTGGTATCAGAGCTTGCTTGCAAGGTGTTTGACAAAATGTCAAACAACTGAATTATAAAAGAATTTGGTGTTTGATGAAATTATAACCGGTTGGGGTTATTACATTATCTGAAGACTTACACTTGTTTTCTTTTAGAGACACATACCATCACCATAGTCATTCTCTTAAAAAAGGATTGATTGTAGTAGAAGACCATTTGTAATCATGCACCTGCAGAAAATACATGTCATCAATTTGATTGTAATGGCTGCCCAGAATTGGTCACCCAGTAATTGGGTTAATAGTCCACTTGAGTGCATGGATGTTTTCTACATGTTGTCTTTAGCAGAACTGTTTCGCACCACATTTTTGAACTGATAAACTGCCACGTTCTTGCCTTGTCAAAGGTGTGTCATTTTGAACCTCAAAAAATTTAAAATCAGAATCCCCCAGATTTTGGTACATCAGAATTATGATTGTTTTTTCATTGACACACACCTCTCTCTTATCATCATTTTCCATTGAATACGTTTATTTCATCACTTTCCAAATATACCTTTGCGTGGGCCCAGAACATTTGTACTGCTTTTTTAAATGGACCCTCATACCAAACTTCAAATAGCTGATCGCCTTTTCATTTGTTGAAAACAATAAGAAAAATGCTTTCTCACCTTTGACTCAGAATATTTCACTAACGTCCTACCATACATGCGATAATTATCAACAGGAGAAATAATGGCTTTTTCATAGCAAAACGGTTACATTCCTGCTATCTCTGATAGCACTGAATGCATACAGATTTATTTTTGGCGGGCCTTTGAGAATGGTTAGGAAATGGCAGATTCTTTTCAACTTGCAGACATCTGAGGATTCCACAAACACCTTTTAATCTGTAACAATCATTGAGCGGTCACTTTGAGGAATTTAAAAAGAGCTCAAAATACATGTTGTCACGAAGTATCCCACAGCTGGAAACTCTGTAGTTAAGTGCGCTCAAGCTGGAGTAGTATTGGGATATGTGACCTCCCAAGAAGTCCTGGTGCTTCACCTCTGTGAGCATCACCTAGATCCAATGAGTGCTGAGTGTTCCATTTATTCTCATGAGAGATGGATTCATATGAATCACTACTCATGAAACATGGGTCAATGAGTTTGACTTAAAACTGCACATTTAAATCCTGATAACAATATCACAGTGCACTGTTAAATACAGATGCCATTTTGCAGACTATTATTCAGATTGCAGATAGCTCCACATTTTTAAACGCTCACAACCATCTGTCACTTGCTAAGATTCCTGCCATTACATTCCCAGCCACATAGAAGTGAGAAACACTTGGCAGTTTAAAGTTATTGTTCGGAATCCACAGAAAAATTTAAGCTGCCGTCTTCAATTCATGACATATGGCAGATGACAAAGTCAAGCTCAAATCATATGAACAGGCTTGACAAAACAATGTTCTGGCTTACTGGGCAAACCATATACACAATCTGAAGATGTCTATGATGCACACACGGAAGGCAATCAGCTCAACTGGAATATCCACAAGTCATAACAAAAGAACCATCAATCACAATGGTGACATCAAGGAAAAATGCCAACAACAACTAACATCTTTAGTATTTTTTATTGCCCTTGCAATTAATGTTCAACAACTGCTAGTGGAATATAGTTTGTCAGTTATTACTCATGATGAGAGTGGTCAAATAAATTGGTCAATTTTGTAAGTTTGTTTGTAAAGATGTTTTCCTTGTAAATGAAGCTTTATAAGTCCGTCATTGGTCTTTAGGACATGCCAATTATAGAGTGATGGTTTAAATTTTCAAAACTATTACTCATGATGAGAGTGGTCAAATAAATTGGTCAATTTTGTAAGTTTGTTTGTAAAGATGTTTTCCTTGTAAACGAAGCTTTATTAGTATGTCATTTGTCTTTAGGACATGCCAATTATAGAGTGATGGTTTAAATTTTCAAAACTTTGATCATCAGTCATGAATATTGTTGACAATAGACCATCAAGCTTAATTTATGAAGCTAATGATGTAATGTATTATGAATTATCTAGCATTTTCTGGGGACTTGATTCCTATGGTCTGAGTTGCACGTGCCACCAAATTTTGTGTATATAACACTATGATGTTATATGTACTTTCTTATATATTTGTTCAACTTTTGTTTCTAGGTACAGTGAACATACACCCTAGCTTGTTGCCATTATATAGGGGAGCTGCTCCAGTACAAAGAGCATTGCAGGTTTAAATTAATTACTATGTATTTTACAATTAATGTAAAGTTACTTGCCTTCCAAAATGTAATATGTACTTGCAATAGCTGATATTTAATGTTTGTGCATATAGGATGGGGTACAAGTTACAGGAGTATCAGTTGCATTTACAGTCCGTGCACTGGATGCAGGTCCTATCATTGCATCTGAAAGTTTGGAAATTGACAATTCTCTTAAAGTAATACTATTTTTCCCATTTTGGTTATGATCTAATAATCATTTCATCTGTTTTCTTGGTGTTTGACAAGGCTTGTATTCAGTTATTTCATGATTATGGTTTCAATATAGCTGTTTGCTTGACATAATCTTCATGAGTAGGTGACCCAAAAAACATAGTTGGTGGAACTCAATCAACATGATAAGTCTGGTTAACTAATAGTTATTTACAATACTCAATAGCTTGTACAAATTCTGGAATGATGCTTAGCAACCATAGAAGAGGCTTAAATTTAATTAATTGCTAGCTCTTTATTCAATAATCATAGCATGAGGTAGTTAAAAGTTCATTCCTTATAGGTGTTTTCTGTTTTTGTGTTCTACAAGGTGAAAGATCCCTGATGGATCTCTGCCGCTAATCTGCTGTAGCTTTATTATTTTTTTCTTTTTAATTTTCTTTTTTCTGTTTATTAAAGTTTTCTTGCAGAACTAGACGGAAATGCAGAAGAGTTTGTTTGCTTTTGCATTTTTGATGATTATTCAACATAGAAATGAGAAGGAGCAAATGATATGAAAAGAGTCTGAAAATAAATAACAATATGCAGCAAAATCAGAATTGATACAAATCGTACCAGGCAGATCTCTGAATTATAGAGCCAAATAAAGGATTCAATACATTTTCCCTAACAATGACGCCAAACTGGCTGATGGAAAAGGACTGTGAACATGCAAATGTCTGCTGCTGATTATCTGACTCTCTATATTTCAAAGTGCTGCTAATGGCGGCTACTGCTGCAAGGCTCACTTTCCCATGTACCAATAATCGTGCCCAGCTAAACAATACTATAGACCCAAGCTGAAATGGCGTCCTCCTTCCTTGATAACAACGGATACCACTGAAAATTCCAAGACCAAATACTACTGAGGGTTACGTCCCAGCCAGTAAATACCCTGGGGTTTGCGTCCCAGAATAAAATCGCCCAAGCAGAGCAAATTTGTAAACAAGTTTAAAATGCATAATATGAATGAGGAATGGCACCTCCATCTCCTTATAACCCCTTCCAAAGCAAATTGAACCCTAAAGTGACTCCAAAAGGCGTTGGGTTACAAAAGTGATTTAAGTCTTATTTTAAAGTGCCAATGTTACTAAAAATGACCCTTTTTCTCCATAGACATAAATCCGTTCACTGAATCGCCCTGAGACCAAAGAGAAAGATTTAGAAAAGTTCAAGACCTTTTCAACGAGCTATCACACCAAGGGGTACGCATCCAAATGAGGTTAAAATTCCCCTTATTACTCCAAAATGACTATTAACTTGCCTTATTTAATTATTAAACGCTAACTTAGGAAATATTAAAAATATAACCCAAATAGCTACAAAATGCCCAACTGATATCACAAACCATAAAATCATCCTGCCACCTGTCTGTGACTGAAGTCGAAAATCAAGGATCCACTGACAGTCTCATCCCTAAAATCTAGGGATGCTCCTAAATTTTAGGAAACAAGCTCTATCCCTCTGAAACTGAACCCAAAGAGCAGACTCATGGAAACCCAACCCTGTGCATGATCATACCTCCTCAAAAGTAGGAATGAACCCCATAAATATAGGAACTGTCACCTAAAAACAAGGAACATCTCCCAACTGATCAATAACCGCCAGAACACCAAGTCCCCAACACTGAATAACCATACTGGGTCTCTATCCAACCCTGTCAGCCTACAAGACCCCATAATAAGCTAACTCACATGTCTTTGCTAGAGTGGGGACATGACAGTCCTCCCCTCTCGGAGATGCTTGCCCACAAGCAACTGTAATGCTGGATGCTATAAAATGCTCTCACCCTCCCAGGTGGCATCCTCTATGGGAAGATCTCTCCATCGAACCAAATACTCTCGAATCACTCGGCTTCTCAACCACCGTTCCCTCACCTCAAGAATCTCATCAGGGACCAAAATCAAATTACTTTCCTCATCCATAGGAGGTAACTCGGGTGAAACCGTAATATGCTGTCCAAGGGCCTTTTTCAGGCAAGATACATGAAATACATTATGAACTCTGCTGCCAGGTGGTAACTCAACCTCATATGCAACCTCTCCCACTCGCCTGAGTATCCTGTATGGACCATAAAAACGTGGTTTGAGCTTCTCAGCTCCCCCCTTTTTTAGGGTGCTCTGCCAATATGGTTGTAAGCGTAGAAAGACCATATCATCCACCTCAAATGCTCTCTCAATCCTGTGCCTGTCAGCGTACATCTTTTGTTGGTTCTGGGCTTGCTGTAAATTCTCTCTAAGAGATCTCATGACATCTTGGTTTTTCTGTAACCAATCATGAGCCAAGGGTACTCTACTGTCACTAAATGCCAAATTAGTGAAAGATAATGCCTCATATCCATAGAGAGCTCTGAAAGGCGTCATACCAATGGACATATGATGCGTAGTATTATAACAATACTCGCCCAAATGCAACCATTGCACCCATGCTTTTTGCTGCCCTGACACATAGTTACGCAAATATCCCTCAACCCACTTGTTGACTATTTCTGTCTGCCCATCAGTTTGAGGGTGGTAACTAGTACTAGGTGTCAACAAAGTACCTACTAGCCTAAAAAGTTCCTGCCAGAAGGAACTCATGAATCTGCTGTCCCTATCACTCACAATGGTCTTGGGAAAACCATGAAGTCGAAACACCTCTTTGAAGAATAACTCAGCCACCTGAGATGCTGTAAAATCTAACGCAATTGTAAAGAAGTGGGCATACTTTGTTAGCCTATCCACAACAACGTAAATGCAATCTTTCCCCTGAACCCTAGGAAGACCTGTAATGAAATCCATTGAGATCCCTGTTCACTTCTGTTCCGGTATAGGTAATGGCTGCAATAATCCTGCTGGGTAGGTATGCTCCGACTTGTTTTGCTAAAAAGTCATACACTCACGGACATGGCGTAAAACATCATCTTTGAGACCCTTCCAAGAGAATCTCTCACGGACCGCCCTGTAAGTCTTACCATATCTTGGGTGTCCTGCTGTAGGAGTATCATGGAGAGCATGCAAAATTTGTTCCTTCAACTGAGAACCTGGAACAAGGTAAACCCTGCCTTTGTAGTAGATAATATCATCTACCACACTGTATCTGTCATCCACTATCAACCCTTCCAAGATCTCACAAGCATACTGATCCTTAGAGTACTCAACTAAAAGTTGAGCCTTCCAATCCGCTGAAATCTCGCTCAATGAACATAGGGCAGCCAATGAAGGTTTCCTAGAGAGTGCATCAGCCACAGTATTATTCTTCCCCTTTATGAATTCGATGTCAAAGTCATAAGCCTAAATTTTGCTAACCCATTTTTGTTGTCGATCATTGAGCTCTGTTTGATTTAGGAAATACTTCAGACTGTTATGGTCTGTTCTCACCACAAATTTGCTGCCAACAAGATACTGTCTGAACTTAGCTAACGCATGCATAATAGCCAACATTTTCTCATCATAGGTAGAGTACAACTTTTCATTGTTTTGCAGTTTCCTACTCTCATAGGCAATGGGGTGTCTATTCTGCATCAACACTGCTCCTATACCCAAACCCGAAGCATCACACTCTAGGACAAATGGCTGCGAGAAATCAGGTAGTGCCAAAACGGGGCAAGTACTCATAACCTCCTTGAGTCTATCAAAGACCCCTTGTGCTTGTTCTGTCCATCTGAAAGCCCCTTTCTTAGTGAGATCTGTCAAAGGTGCTGCCAACTGCGAGAAACCCTTCACAAATCTTCTATAATAAGCACACAATCCAAGGAATCCTCGTAACTCAGTAATGTTCCGAGGAACAGGCCAATTCTGAATCGTTTGAATCTTCTCTTCATGCACCTTCACGGTGGTCCTCCCAAGTACTGCGGTAAATCAATATGTCGTCAAAAAACACTAGAACCGATTTCCTCAACTGCTTGTTGAAGATATGATTCATACAGGACTGGAAAGTAGCTGGTGCATTGGTAAGGCCAAAAGGCATTACCAGAAACTCATAGTGCCCGTAGTGACAACGGAAGGCAGTCTTGTGTACATCCTCTGCTCGTACCTGTATCTGATGATAGCCTGAACGAAGATCAATCTTAGAAAAGTAGACAGCCCCATGTAACTCATCTAACAACTCATCAATGCGCGGAATGGGATATCTGTTTTTTATTGTCTTCTTGTTCAAAGCTCTATAGTCTACACACATCCGTAGAGTCCCATCCTTCTTCTTAACCAGCACTATAGAAGAAGCAAAGGGGCTAGAACTAGGCTGAATGAAACCCATGTCTAATAGCTCATGAATAGTCTTCTCAATTTCATCCTTATAGGCTGTAGGATGACGGTATTGGGTAGTAATCACTGGTTTCGCTCCATCCTCCAACTCTATACCATGCTCAAACCCTCTATCTGGTGGTACTCCAGAAGGTATATCACCAAACACTCTACCGTGACGACCCATCACTGGCTGAATGTCCACATGAAATACACAGTCATCCTGAGATATGGGTGTTTTGGATTTAACCAAACAGTGTGTAGCCCAAAGCACATCATTATGCCTAAGGATGGTCTCCATCCTGCGAGAAGTCACCTCTCTAGGTCCACCATCTGACGCTGCCCTCAAAATCACCTTCTGCCCACTAGAAAGAAACTCTAATTGCATACGGTGGTGATCAATAATGTAACGCCCAATACCTTGTAACCACTACATGCCCAAAACCACATCATAATCTTCTATGGGAAGCACATAGAAGTCATTAGTCAAAGTATAATCTCCCATCTGAATACTAATTTTTGGAATCCGCTTGGTACAACCCAAGATAGCACCATCAACCACCTTCACTCCAAGACCACCAAACTCCTCGTACTGTAAGCCACGCCTCTCAACTAATTTTTGATCAATAAAGTTATGTGTAGCACCTGTGTCTACCAAACTGGTGATCTGCTTACCCTTAAGTGTACCTCTCAACCGAAAGGCATGAAACTTAGGATAACTGGAGAGGGTAGCCATAGCTACTTTAGTTGATGCCACAGGCTCAGGGGTGTCTAACTCTAACTGTGTCTGAAACTGCTCAACATCCTCTGTATTATCCTCGATATCAGTATCAGGAACCTCCTCATCCCCTAACTCAGAAGTCACCTCAATCAAATGAACCTTTCCTTTACCCATACAACGGTGTCCTGGTTCCCATGGTTCTTTGCAGGAAAAACACAACTTTTTCCTCCTCAATTCATTCCTCGTCTCCTGATTCATCCAAGGGAGTTTTAGACGAGGTCCCTCCTTTGTTCTGTGATGTATTGGCCTTCTGTGCAGGTCGTGAATCTCTAAATGGTTTCTTATCTGCCTGATAAGAAGTGGGAACAGTATCCAGTCTCAATGTCACATCAATAGCCTCCTTAAGAGTAGCTTGTTGGAAAGCACGTACCAACCCCTTTAGCCTATCCTGCAAACCCTCAATGAACAACATCACACTACGTTTCTGGGGCATATCAGGTACCATAACTGCAATATGCTGGAACTCATTAATATAGGCTTCTGCATGACCAGTTTGTTTAAGGTGAGCCAACTCTCTGTAATAAAGTTTTGTATCCTTACGGTCAAACCGTGCAATGAGTCGCTCGGTGAACTCAGCATAGGAGTGAACTAAGGCATGATCCTGGGTGACCAATCCATGGTGCCACCAATCATAGGCAATCCCCTCTAAATGCAACACAGCAAACTGAATAGCCTCACGCTCAGGCATGGGCCTTAATGAAAGATATATGTCTAGCTTGTGGACCCAAGCTCGTGTGCTAGTGTCTCTGGTCGCCTCTGCTTGCCACTGGTTTCTCCTGCGCTCGTAGAACTTGTGTATTTCTCCAATAGGATGCATAGATTTGTATTCAATCCACCAACTAGTGACTACCCAGATGCCAATATGAATTATCAAAACTTTTTAGCCAGTACCCAGATGCCTAAATGAATTATCAAAACTTTTTATCCTATACCCAGAAGCCAAAATGAATTATCAAAACTTTTTAGCCAGTACCCAGATGCTGAAATGAATTATCAAAACTTTTTATCCAATACCCAGATGCCAAAAACTGTTGTAACAATTTCTCACAAACCCTACAGGCTGGCAGGATGTAAGCTCTGATACCACTGAAAGATCCCTGATGGATCTCTGCCGCTAATCTGCTGTAGCTTTATTATTTTTTTCTTTTTAATTTTCTTTTTCCTGTTTATTAAAGTTTTCTTGCAGAACTAGACGGAAATGCAGAAGAGTTTGTTTGTTTTTGCATTTTTGATGATTATTCAACATAGAAATGAGAAGGAGCAAATGATATGAAAAGAGTCCGAAAATAAATAACAATATGCAGCAAAATCAGAATTGATACAAATTGTACCAGGCAGATCTCTGAATTATAGAGCCAAATAAAGGATCCAGTATATTTTCCCTAACAATGATGCCAAACTGGCTGATGGAAAAGGACTGTGAACATGCAAACATCTGCTGCTGATTATCCGACTCTCTATATTTCAAAGTGCTGCAAATGGCGGCTACTGCTGCAAGGCTCACTTTCCCATGTACCAATAATCGTGCCCAGCTAAACAATACTGTAGACCCAAGCTGAAATGGCGTCCTTCCCTGATAACAACGGATACCATTGAAAATTCCAAGACCAAATACTGCTGAGGGTTACGTCCCAGCTAGTAAATACCTTGGGGTTTGCGTCCCAGAATAAAATCGCCCAAGCAGAGCAAATTTGTAAACAAGTTTAAAATGCATAATATGAATGAGGAATGACACCTCCATCTCCTTATAACCCCTTCCAAAGCAAATCGAACCCTAAAGTGACTCCAAAAGGCGTTGGGTTACAAAAGTGATTTAAGTCTTATTTTAAACTGGCGATGTTACTAAAAATGACCCTTTTTCTCCATAGACATAAATCCGTTCACTGAATCGCCCTGAGACCAAAGAAAAAGATTTAGAAAAGTTCAAGACCTTTCCAACGAGCTATCACACCAAGGGGTACGCATCCAAATGAGGTCAAAATTCCCTTTATTACTCCAAAATGGCTATTAACTTAGCCTTATTTAATTATTAAACGCTAACTTAGGAAATATTAAAAATATAACCCAAATAGCTACAAAATGCCCAACTGACATCACAAACCATAAAATCATCCTGCCACCTGTCTGTGACTGATGTTGGAAATCGAGGATCCACTGGCAGTCTCATCCCTAAAATCTAGGGATGCTCCTAAATTTTAGGAAGCAAGCTCTATCCCTCTGAAACTGAACCCAAAGAGAAAACTCATGGAAACCCAACCCTGTGCATGATCATACCTCCTCAAAAGTAGGAATGAACCCCATAAATATAGGAACTGTCACCTAAAAACAAGGAATGTCTCCCAACTGATCAATTACCGCCAAAACACCAAGTCCCCAACACTGAATAACCATACTGGGTCTCTATCCAACCTTGTTAGCCTACAAGACCCCATAATAAGCTAACTCACATGTCTTTGCTAGACTGAGCTAGAGTGGGGACATGACACAAGGCTTGGTGATGTACCTTGCAGCACATTTGAGTAAATGAAAACTTTCTTCCGCCTCGCAACTTATGATACTGTAACACAAGTCCTCTTAGAAGAGGAGTGGAATCTTCTGCATGAACATGATTGTGAAAAATTTACAAAAATTCACTGAACTAAATGAAGTTCAATTGTGCATATGACATGTCATAAACTAAGAAATGGATGCAGATAGGTAGTTGAAGTGGTTAATAACTATCTGTTACATGAATTATATTTATCCTTGACATTGGCACAATAGAGTTGCTGATACACAGCATTAATTCAAGATGAATGTTAGAGTGTTTACTTTGAAACAACATTTGTGTATATCCAAGACGGCAATATTTGACATAAATATTGCGACTCTAGGTGGATGGCTATATCATGATATATATGAAATTAGAATTAAATACATGCAACAACTTACCCTTCTATTTATGGGCCTATGACTGAACCAGAAATGGAAAAATGCAAACAATGAAATAAGAAATTGTAGTGGCTAGGGCAAATAGACATAAACTAAATATTTTTTATGTTAAGGACTTGTGGGGATCGCATGACACCATTGGGTTTTAAAATTATCCAAAAATCAGTACTTTTATTGTATTGTTCGCGTTTGGAAAATTGCTTGTGTGTGAGCGACATAAGGATGCTCCTGAGAATGATTTCTGCCCTGTCATGTCTCCTTTTTAGTCTGACTAGCAGAGTTATGTGAGTTAGCCTATCGTGGGGGTCTCTTAGGCTAGCAGTTGTGGATAGAGACTCATACAGGATATTCAGTGATAGGGTTTGACTTTACAGGCAGTTGAGAGCCAGTTAGGTGCAGTTCCTTGAGTTTAGGGGGTATCCCTCACATTTTAGGAGGATGTGGCAATTTCTAGATGTGAGGTTCCACAAGACCATTCTATGGTTTTAGTTTTAGGAATGACTGGGTGTGTTCCCTAGTTTGTAGGAGCATCCCTAGATTATAGGGAGGGGACTACCAATTGACCCATCTCGTCCGGTATTAATCACAGATAGGTGACATGGTCAGTTTCATGTTTATTTGGTTGGTTTGGGCTTTCAAAGGCAAAATGAGTAATATTTTAATATATTTTAATATTTCCTAAGTTAGCATTTTAATTAATTTATAATAAGGCTATTTATACAACCATTTCAGAGTAATAAGGGGAATATGGCTTCATTTGGTCAGATGTGGCCTTGTGTTATAGCTCATTCGAAAGGTCTTGAATTATTATAAACTATTTTCACTGTTCAGAGACTTTTTGATGCTATGAGTTATGACATTTTAATAAAGTAATGTTTTTCCTATAGCCTAGACGCCTTTATTTGGGAAAATGTTATTTTATTGTAAAGTGCAGAGTGTAATTTTCATTTAGGGTTTGATTTGCACTTGGGAGGAGTTATAAGCAGATGAAGACCTAATTGTTCATTATTTTTTGGCCTTTCGAAACTTATGAATTGTGAAATTGCTCTGGAAGGGTGATTTTGTGGCTTGGGACGAAACCCCCAAGTTTGGACTGTTGGGACGCAAACCTCAGTAGGTCTTGATGATTAGAGTTGTATTTCATTGTATTTAGATTGATAGAGGAGGTGGTCGATTTATCTTGGCATTAACATTTGAGTGGAGTAGGGTACTTGTAGCTGGGCGGCCAACTTTTGGCAACATGCATTTCATTGTTGTAGCTCACGTGGGGGTTGGAGAAGGGTTTTTCTTCATCATTGGATGACATAGCTTCCCTTTGGCATTGGACGGTTCATTGCAGCAATTTCTTTAAGGTTGAATCATTCTCAAAGCATCTCCCTATAGCGGGTGTTGATCTTTGTTTACGACAATATTGTATATTGGCAGTGATCTCTTTGAAGTTAATATATTAGGTTGCTAGTTGGTTCGAGTATGTACTATTTCAGAATTCAGTAATGATAAAATTTGTAGCATATGTTTACATTTCTTAAGTGCTAATTATTTCCTATTTGTTATGCAATTATTTTGTTTCCGAAAAACCCCAAAAGATTGAAAAAAACAAGGCAAAGAAAAAAGAAATCAGAATTCAGCTAAGATCATTTAGTGGTAACAAATGCTAGTCATAGATTTAGATTTTGAAATAAAAGGTAATTTCTATGGTCACCGGAATTGAAAATCTTTCAGTGCCCCCTGGCATTGCTGAATGTGGGAGTGATTCCCCTTGTACAAACTCAGAAAATCAGGTATTGGAGGGGATAGGGGCTGTTGGTCTTGTCATTGGGGTGTTTTCTTTTGAACACCCCAATAGAAACATGACCAAAACTGTGGCGGAGTGTCCCTAGGATATAATGTCCTTAAAAATATTAGGCAATGTTAATTTGTGGTGTAATATCAAGGAATTTAATGTCATTGGTTTTGGTTCAAAAATACACTTTGACATTGGTTATGAAATAATGTTGTGGTTCTTACTTATTACAGAGTAATTAGTAAAATACTTGCTTGTTATTAATAGAGACCGAGATGTCAATATATACAAAAGAATTGAATGATGTTTCCTTAGGAAACAATCGTAAAGCATAGAAACATTCTATTCTAGCTAAAAGAAAGCTAAAGAAAGCTAACAGATAACTACACACTAACTAATATTAGAAGCATTCTATTATTTACAATAAATTACAAATAAATAACCATTAACTAATAATAGACGCTATCTATTATCGTAATACCCTCCCTTAATGGTTAATCTATCCACAATACCAAGCTGTTCTTTGAATTTGACAAACTTATCAAGACTAAGAGGAGTGGTGACAATGTTTGTAGTGTAATCCGTTATAGGAACATACTGCAAGTCTATTGTCCTGTCTTAAACCAGCTGTGGTATGTAGTGACAATGTTCATCCACATGCTTGGTTTGTTCATGGAAGATTGGATTCTGTGCTTATTTGATAATGCCTTCATTATCAACAAACAAAGCGGTCGATCCTGTTGGTGACATCTGCATATCCCCAAGCATCTGACGAAGCCAAACAACTTCATAACCTGCCTTGATTGTTCCTTTGTATTCGACCTTTATAGAGGAGAGAGAAACTGCCTACTTCTTTTTACTGGTCCATGTGATGGCATTGGATCCCAAATTGAACACATCCAAAAGTTGACCTTTTATCGTCAACAGAGTCTGCTCAATCTGAATCCGTGAACCCATTGAGTCTAGAATTAGAACTCTAAGAGTAAAGAAGTCCATATTTTGAAGTTCTCTTCACATAATGAAGCACACGCTTTGCTGCCATCCAATGATCAGCCTTGGGAGCTGTCATAAAGCATGAGATGTAGCTGATTGCGAAGCTGATATTAGGCCTAGTAGTAGAGAGGTAGATGAAGCTGCCTACTAGTTGCTTGTATGTAGTATCATCAACAAGAGGAGAATCAGACTTGGCTAATAACTTGAGACCTTTCTCTAGCGGGCTTGCTATCCTGCATATGGAATTTGTCTAACAGAACCGTGGCATATTTGGATTGAGAGATGAACATACGAGAAAATTGTTGCCAAACCTCAACACCTAGGCAATAGTGCATGAGCCCAAGGTCATTCATATCAAAAGACTGACATAAACTCTATTTGATTCCTTGAATCAAAGATGTCGAACTGCTGGTGATGATCAAATCATCCACATGAATAACGAGAAGGATGATGTCATCGTCAGTAGTCTTGATGTATAAATTTGAGTCTGAAGAACTCCTCTGGAAGCCTTGATCACTGAGGTACTTATCAACTTTCTTGTACCATGTCTGAGAGGCTTGCTTCAAGCCATAGAGAGCTTTTAGTAATCTGAGAACCTAATGTTCTGTAATGTCCCCTCTTTAGTTTGACATGGCATTGATCATTGATTTGCCTATTCCAGACTCTCGTAGGCAAATGGTGTGGAAAGAGAGTCAATTCTGCGGATCAGATAGTCATATCTTGCTCTTGAAGAAGTGTTAAGAGGTTATATTTTATCATTATGTGATATTGGGGCCCACATGTTATAATTTTAATTTGAGTTGCACTTTTTATTTTATAAAATTACTTTATTATAAAAAAGTGGATTATAATGAGAAATTATAAAGGATGTTTCTAGAAGTTCTAGCAACTTCTTAGAAAAGTGAATAAATAGAGGGTTGGGCCTCTCATTTGGACATGCTTGGATTGGAGAACTCTTCTACTTCTTCATTGTGAAGACATTTGTGGACTTTGGATCTGCAAATTATTCGATCTTTGGGAACGAATCACTCCCTTGGATTGGCGACTTAGGGTGTGAAATATCACCTGAATTGTTGCATAATTGGAGTTGGTATTCAGCCATCTCATTGGAGCTTATTGAGAATTCGTTGTTAGGATTTGTTTTTGGGTGGAATAAGGATTTCAGATTTGCCCTATCATTGGAGAAGCATTTGACAAGAGTTTGAAGACAGAATAAGTGCATTTTCAGAATTGGCAAAGCAGGGTTCGGAACCACATAATTGCTCATATCTCCTCAACCCCTTGGAGTTATTTTTTATGGTTTTACAGGGTTACTACCTAACCCTAGGCGCCCATTTTCCTTGCATTTGGGGGTCCCAAAACTCTAATATTATTTTATTTCAGCAGCCGTACAGGTACGGCCTGGTACGGCCCTGCTAGTTTGGGCAGCAGCAGCAAATTAAGGACAGTTTGGGGGTGCGGTTGGAGGTCTTCATCAACGATGTGCAGCAAAACGTGGTGTTCTTCTATAGTTCTTCAAACCAGGTTCTTGCATTCTGAAATATATGTCAATTTTTGGGTAAATTTGCTGTCATACAGTCATTGTAATAATTAGTCCAGAATTGGTAATAAAATAATTTCAGAATTTATTGCATTGTAATTCAAATATAGTTCAATGGCTTTATATATATTGTAATTCTGTGATTATATTCGGAAAGTATCAAATCTGAAATTACATATTCTGAATATTGTTACTGTTACACGCCAAGTGTTTGACAAAATTCCTAAGTTCAGTTTGAGGGTTTCTATGGCCTTTATAGTGAGGGTCATTACATGTTCTTTACTAGAAACCTTGAAACGAGGAGGTTGCATCATGTAAACCTCTTCTTGTAGGTCACCATTTAGGAAAGCATTCTTGACATCCATCTAACGGTCCTTTCAGCCAAACTGTACTGCCATGGTTAGAACTAATCTGATTGTGCTCATCTTTGTAGTAGAGGCAAAGGTCTCCTCATAATTAATACCCTGACTCTGAGAAAAGTCCTTTGCAACTAAACAAAGCTTTGTACTTATCCAAAGTACCATTGAATTTTTTTTTGATTTTGTACACCCATTTGCAGCCAATGGGTTTCTTTCCTGGTGGAAGATCAGAATGGACCCAAGCGTTATTCGTCAACAGGCTTTGGTGTTCAGATGTCATGGCTTTTACCCACTCTGCAATTCCTTTAGCCTCAGAATATGTTTGAGGTTTAGATACACTATGAATGTTGGCCATGAGAAAAAAGTTAACAGGCTATACATTTGCTCATTTTTCGAGCAATTCTCCCATCATTGAGCTCATCATCACAAAGATTAGCAAGTGTCTTAGCCCACCACTTAGGTCGGAGATGAGAATGACCAACATTAGTATAAGGAGATGCTCTATGATCAGGTTTGTCATGTGAAAAATTTGGATCAAACTTAGGTGAAGCATCTACAAATCTCGGTGATCTTGTAGTAGAAGCTAGAGGTGTCTATACAGGGCTCACTAGTATAACTGGAGGTGCAGGAGCTACTGGAGCTCTCCCATTAGGTGGACCTAATGGAAGCCTAACTCCCAAATCATGAACCTTCATAGGCTGGTCTGCTGGATCAAGAATAGGAGAAATAGGCATGAATGGTCCTCGTTGCTCGTTAAAGACTACATCACGATTGTACAAGAGACGAGATGTCTCAGTGTCGATCAAGCGATAGGCTTTGTGAAATTTACTATATCCAACAAGCATGAGTTTCTGATTCTTGGCATCCAACTTGGTGTGTGATGCATCAAGGATCCAAACAAGAGCAAGGGAGCCAAAAACTTTCAAGTGATTGATTTTGGGCTTGCGACTTGACCAGGTCTCTTTCGGAGCCTTACCTTTGACTGCCACTGTGGGTGACTGGCTCAAAAGATAAACTGCAGTATTAACTGCTTCTGCCCAGAACTTCTTCGAAACATATTTGTGTTCGAGCATGGATCGAGCAATCTCGGTGATTTTTCCATTCAGACGTTCAATTAAACTGTTTGGTTGTGGTGTGTAGGGTGTGGTTAACTAGCGTTTGATGCCTTGGGTATCCAAGAAACTAGAGAATTCACCAGAACAAAATCCCCCCCTTTCTCTGACCTAAGATTATTAATAGATTTTCCAAACTCATTTTCAACTAAAGATTTAAACTTCTGAAAGATAGAAAATGCATCTAAGTTATTTTAAAGAAAATATACCCACATTTTTCTATTGAAATCATCAACGAACAACCAAAAATACCTGGACCCAAGGATAGAAAGAGTGGCCATAGGGCCGCAGATATTGGCACGAACAAGTTAAGTACCTAAGAAGTGTGCAATGAATTGCCACTTGGGAAAGGTGTGCGATGTTGCTTCTCAGCTTGGCATGCATCACAAACTCCAAGCTGTCGAGTCTAAATCTTTGGCAAACCTAGGACAAGCTCTTCTCGAGCAAGCTGAGACAGATAATGCACTTTTAAATGCTTATAATGCTGATGCCAAAGTGTGGCAAGAGAAGACCGCAAAGCAGCCATAGCTAAGTCCCGAGAATCACCAGAATGAGTAAGTCAGAAAAGACCATGATCCTCAAGACCCACTGCAACAATAGGCTGTCACCCTATCAGTGATGGTACGCTGATGTGAACTGAAGACGACATCCAACTGTGGAGAATGTTGCAGCAATTGAATGATTGAGAGTAGATTTAGTTCCATCCTTGGAATGTAGTACACATTGAGGAAAAAGAGATTCCTCCCAATAGATTCAATCTGTATGTTGCCTTTGCTGATGATGGTGTACTCTTCTCCGCCACCAAAAATAATAGAATCTGAATAAGGTTGGTAGCTAGTGAACTAGCCTTTGTGGTTGGTGAAATAATGAGGCACCTGAATCAATGTACCAGGTAGATGACTTTATATGATCTGTTGGTCTTTTAGCCATGAAGGCATAAAAAAGAGATTCTACCTGCTCAGTGTTCTCTGCACTATTCTCTTTGGGCTGCGAACCTGATTGCTTAGATTGGGCAGCTAAGCCTTTACGATATTCAACTTTCATGTGACCAAACTTGTGGCAGTAGTTGCATTGAATGTTCCTCATCCCGGAGCCATTTGAAGTGGGAGCAAAAGACTTCTACTGAGAAGACTACTAAGACTTGCCTTTATCCTTCTGAAAGGTTTTACCAACAAAGGCTTGCTCTATGGAGGTAGAGTTGGAACTGCTATCGAACTGTTGTTTTCACTGATCTTGTTGAAGCAAAAGTGTACAGAGATTTTTGGACTTTAGATCATAACCATAAGACGTGATGTTGAAAGTCTCGTTAAAATGGTCGTAGGACTTGGTTAAACTCCGGAGAGTGATAAACACAATGTCCTCTTCCTCCATTGTGCGAGCAATGGCAAGCAACTGATCACGAATCTCCTGAATCAGATTCAGGTGAGCTTGGAGCAATGTTCGCTCATCCATAATAATAGAAATCAGTATTTTAAAAAAGAAAGCTTTGCTTTTGTCAGAAGTCTCATGAAGATTTATGAGATGTGCTCATATCTCTATAGCTGTCTTGCCTGATGGAATCCAAGAGAGTTGATCATTAGCTATGGATAATTTGAGAATCATCATCGCCTCTCGATTATTCAGATCCCATGAATCCTTATCAGTACCAGGGGTAGTCGGAAGCTTTGTAATTCTCAGAACAATCTGATCAATATTTTGATATTTAAAAATTGTTGTTCTCCATTGTTTCCAAGTACCATAATTCCAACCATTGAATTTTGAAGTGTTCCTCGAGCAAAATATTAGTCAAAGATGCCATAGCATGTTTTTTAATGAAAAAGTGTGAAAATCTGTGTAGGTACGTACTTTGAGGCAAAAAAATGGAAGACCCCAAAAATTTGAAGGGGTACCCAAAAGAGATCTCGAAAAACCCAGAAATAATATGTTGGTTGTTTTGGATCTGTTGGGTTGAAAATTGAGGCAACCAGAAAAATCTGACAACCTAGTTGAGCTCTTTGAAAACCCACCAAGAATTTGTGATCAGGAAAAATTTTGAGCCCAAAACTTAGGGTTTTGAATAGAAACCTCCTGGGCTAAAACAAACTTGAAACCAATGGTGAATCTATAGCAAAAAACACAGTTTCTTGGTGCAAATTTGTTATTGAAGGTTTTATGAAACCCTTGGTATCACTCCAAGCCCTAGATGTGTAGAAAGAATGGACGAAAATGCCAGAAAATAGTCATTTTTTTAATAATTGACCAAAAAAAAACGTGAATATTGATGTTCAATATACTTAGACCAACCCTGGTTTGAAGCACATATTTCAAAAAATTAATTTCATAAATAGGGTTTAATAATTTCAAAAAAGAAACTATGATTTTTGAGTTTTGTTAAAGTGGCTTTGATACCATATTATGAAGTAATTGGTAAAATACTTGCTTGTTATTAGCAGAGGCCCGAGAGGTCAATATATACAAAAGAATTGAACGATGTTTCCTTAGGAAATGATCGTAAAGAATAGAAACATTCTGTTCTAGGGTAAAGAAAGCCAAAGAAAGCTAACATATAACTACACACTAACTAATATTAGAAGCATTCTATTATTCACAATAGATTACAAATAGGTAACTATTAACTAATAATAGAAGCTATCTATTATCATAATACCCTACCTTAATGGTTAATCAATCAACACTACCAAGTTGTCCTCTGAATTTGACAAACTTATTAGGACCAAGAGACTTGGTGAGAATGTCTGTAGTCTGATCCGTTGTAGGAACATACTGCAAGTCTAGTGTCTCGTGTTGAACCAGTTGTCATGTGTAGTGACAATGAATGTCCACATGCTTGGTTCATTCATGGAAGACTGGATTCCGTGCTAATTTGATAATGCCTTTGTTATCAACAAAGTGGTTTGTCCTACTGGTGACATCTGCATATCCCCAAGTATTCGACGAAGCCAAATATTGCTTCATAACCTGCCTTGACTGTCCCTCTGTATTTGACCTCTATAGAGGAGAGAGAAATTGCATGCTGCGTTCTTACTGTCCATGTTACGACACCAGATCCCAAACTGAACATATATCTAGAAGTTGACTTTTTATCATCAATAGAGCTTGCTCAGTCCTAATTTGTGAACCCACCGAGTCTAGGATTAGAACTCCAAGAGTAAAGAAGTCCATAATCTGAAGTGCCCTTCACATAGCGAAGCACACACTTTGATGCCATCTAATGATCAGCCTTGGGAGCTGTCATAAAGCATGAGATATAGCTGACTGCGAAGCTGATATCAGGCCTAGTAGTAGAGATGTAGATGAGGCTGCCTACTAGTTGCCTTTATGTAGTATCATCAACGGGAGGAGAATCACACTAGTTGCATGTATGCAGTTTCATCTTTTGAACATTCTCCCAACCGCAAAATGCCTTCTTCACCTGGCTCAATTCCATTACCATCTCCCTCGGATTCTGAATTAGAGGCAAGCTTTTGACTTACTAACTGGTTCCTTAGGTCAATTGTGTACTTCCTACTATCTACTTTAATGGAAAGGGTATTTTTCTTTAAGTTGTGAATAGCTTTTCCTAAGGTTAGTCGTCCTCCCCCCAGTAATGCATTGTACCCCTTCTCCAGGGCAATCGCCACAAAGTCCAAGAAGAACTGTTGTGTTCCAATTACTACCTTTTGTTCGATCAGAGTTTTTATCGGCTTGATTCTATGCTGGTCTATACGCATCAGTAGGAATGTGGGCGGCCAGACTGTAGGTTTTCCTAGTGCCTTCCAAGTCTCCTCAGGTAGGACATTCATACCAAACCTCTGTCGACGATAGTATTTGATATTTACATCCCATTATCTCCATTTCTACACTGCAGGTGTCCTCATTCCTATGTTGAATAGGGTGTTAATCTCTTTTCTCACTTCTGCTTCCTCTTTCTTCTCTTGCTTGGTGGGGGGTACTCTGATACTTGCTCGTTGTGTTATTGCTACCCGCAACTGGGGTAGATTTTCTAATAGATTCACAACTTTCACAAGAATGGTGGTCTCCAGTACTTGTTTTGTGATGTTTGGTATAGGCCGATTGGGTGGAAGTTTGACCGTACTTGCTTTCCCTTCCTCTGCCATGTTACCTTGATTGTCTTGTTTGGCTTCTTCAAATCTTTGCTTCTCCATAGCTACATCCAGATATGTAAGTTTCCTGGATTGCATTCTCGTGATCGCCAATACTTTGCTTCCTGGTTCTGCAATGTCCAACCTGTTCACCCCTTTTGGTCTGGGGCAATTGGCATCCTCATGATCACCCGGTCTACATCATTTACACAACTTTCCTCCATCCTATCCTCCGCCATTCTGGCAGTCCCAAGTAAAATGCTCCCATTCGTTGCGTCACCTACATTGAATCATGGGTCTTCCTTTGGAATCGTACTCAATTGCTCTCCTGGGTGTGTTATTATTGTTGTTATTGCTTCCTCGCCTATTGTTTCTATACCCTCCAGGTGAGGCTTTCACATTTGTGTTTCATGGAGGGGTGGAAGGTGGTGTATATTGTTCTCCTTATGTAAAGAATACTTGCGCATTCCGTGTCTTCAGATTATAGGGACATTCCTTAATTGTGTGGCCCAACACTTGATAAATGTCATAGAACACTTTGCGTGAGCATGTCCCTTTTGTGTGTCCTTCATTTTTGCAATTTGTGCACCACAATTCCCTCCCCTGTCTTTTCTTATCCTTACTTGTTGTTACTTCCTTCATTAGCCTCATCATGTCTTTCCTTAGGGCTTGGATGGTCTTGGATTCATCTGCGCTCGTCTAAACTTTCACTCCTGCTTCCATATCTCTTGGCTTTGGAAGTTTTGTTCTCACTCTCTATATCCATTGCTCATATGCAAGCATCGACAAAGAATGATGGTGGTATTATCTTCATTGTTCTTCTCAAGGACGAAGTTAACCCTTCGATGGACCACCTCTTTTTTAATCCGTCGACAAGTTTGTTGTCCAACTTCCCTATCAATTCTTTGAGTCTCTTGCTATATGCTCTGACAAATTCATTTTTCCCTTGCTGCGTATTATAAATTTCTATGACTATCTCGTCATCGTCTTGTAGAAGTCTAAATTCATCCTCAAAGGCGGTACAGAGGTCCTTCCATGTGGTCTTATTGGCAACCTCAAAGTCCAGAAGCCAATCAATAGCTATATCTCTTAGCATAATAGGGAACACTTTTAACCATTCATCCGTATCATTTTCCCCATTGGCTTGCCATATGGTTATACACATTTTACAATGACGTGCGGGGTCCTTAGATCTTTCCCCAGTAAATCTAGGGAGTTTTTGTTTGTCTAATGCCGTTATCCTTATGCTCTTCCTCCTGCCCAGACTCTCCCTCTTGCTAGGACACTTCCTCTCATCCAGATGCTCGCTCCTGCTGGGCTAGATTCTTGGGTTCTTGGTCTAGTAATATCTCCTTCCCCTTGTGATTCTCCTTCTGTTTGGCTAGAGCTTTGTTCTTGCCGATGCTCTGTTCGTGCAGGGGTTCAAGATTCTTCCCCCTTCCTTGTCGGTGTTTCTGAAATAGCCAAGTTGGTTATATCTTCTATTGTGTTTTCAATCAACCTTTCTTTGATTTGATTTGCACTTTGAGAGTGGTTCACCAGTTCCCTTAAGTGGTGACGTCTTTCCTCCCGTTGGTGGAGACGTAGAGTCCGTGGGGTGACTTCCCCCTGTGTTTCTTCTTTAGGCACTTGCCCAGGATATTTATTTGGAAACAAGGGCATGAAATGTTTTAGTGTCTAGTTATCTTTCTTGGATTGCCATGCTCCTCTAGTTTTGGGGAATTGTTGGAGCTTTCATTGTCTTTATCGTTCTTTTTTTTCCTCTACGTGTACCAAATTTCTTGTCAATAGTCAAGGGATTTATCCAAGTAGATCGTACACCGCTGGTGGTACTAAAAGCTCTTCCCATATTGTGCTCATTGGAACCACTCTCTCTTGGGCTTCTCTTTGCACTATTGGTTGACTAAAACTTCCCAGGCCACTACTAGATTTCGTGTCACCTGATCATCTCTAGTTCTTTCCTCCTCTTCTCCGTCACTATCTGTTACTTGTATACGTGATAGGAAGGGTCTTCCCATTACTCAATCTTGCTTAGTAAATGACCTCCAAGTTTGAACTTAGGCAACGATGCCAAAATGTAGAATGAATATCAATGCACAATATACAAAACAATATAACATGGATTCACTTGTACCAACATGACATTCATTACTAGTCCCAGAATCCCAAAATGGCGAGGAAATGTTATTTCTTTATTGATTACCAAAAAACATGACAAAAAACATGAGTACATCATCCATATTCAAAAGATTTCATATAATGGTCGGTTGGTTGGGAAAACCAATGGACGCGACCCCTCACTTCCTAATTATCCTATCCCAACAAATCTTAACTAGTTCCAATTATTTATTATGTACTATAGTCTAAAAATAGTTTTGGACCTAGAATGAATCCCAATGCCACCTATTCCATTTCAAGCGTATTTAGATTCTGATTGGACCAGTAGTTTCACCAATCGTAAAAATACGAAAGGATGTTGTTTTACTCTTGGATCTGCTATGATATCTTGGTTTAGCAAGAAGCAATCAATATATGCTTAGAGTTTGACTGAAGCCGAATATATAGCCGCCTCCATGGGAGCTCGAGAAGCAGTATGGTTCAAGAAGTTGTTGTTTGGACTATTTGGGAAGTCCTTGAATCCCACAGTTATACATTGCAATAATAAAAGCTGCATTAAATTGTAATATCCCTCTCCGGATATTTTACTAAAACCCCTTGATATAAACGTGCAGATTAAAGACTGAACAGAAAGCCAATATTTGATACAAATACTAGAACTTTAATTGATTTGCAACTCGTAGATTTGCATTTAAGAAAACTCAGAAAAGTTTGTTTATTCGTCCAATAGTCAAAAGTACATATATAAACCAGGAATTAACACAACAATCTACCAAAATACGTTACTGTATTATATAACCGCAATACAATAACGTGCAACAATCCAAGTAATCCAATCTTATAAACAGAAATAACAATCAGATTGGGAAATGTAGATAAAAACCTATAAGAAGGCTAGGTTTGCATCCAACCTCCAAAGCTTCTTCAAGGGTTTGCATCCTCGAAGAGATAACCAATATTTGTTTTCAGTTCCCAGATTAATATTTGTTTTAAATATTATAATCTTCATAACATCCCATGTGGAGTCTGTTGTACCTTTATCACTTTTCCCATGGTGATGCATGCTCTTTAAGCAATGTGGGATAAAACACCTTTTTGTCCTTTAGTCACTTAAGTGAACATAGTACCTTTTTAAAATAAAGTGACAAGTTAAATGAACTTTAAAAGTCACTTAGTCAGTAAACTATATAATCATCAGGGATTAAAATAACTGATTAAATGAACTCAAATAAGTGTGTGCAATAGCTCGTTGGAAAGCTCTTGGCGAGACGCTTCCAAACCAACATTGAGGTGCCAAAAATACTGTTTTTTGATTACTTACTAGAAATAGTAAGCATCCGATCAACCTGCCAAAACTGCTCCGATGGGTCTAAAACTGGAAATGTCTAGGCCAAACCTCAAACTGAACCCCGTCAAGAACATTTTCGCCCTTGAAACCTACGCGAAGTGAGCCGGAACACAAAATTATAGTGTCCTAGGAAAAAGGGGACATAACAAAGCCTCCCTTCTCAAAGATTGCTTGCCCTCAAGCAACCCGCTCATACCTGTAGAAACCAAATGCCAGGATCCCATACTCACCTTGAGAACGAGATTCTACTCTTCAGCCCATGTAATTCGACATGCATCTTTCCAAATCCGAAATGGTGAAATAGTACAATAGGAATCGATATGCCAAATAACTGAATGCCAGGATCCCAAGGCTCATTGTTAAGGGACACCAACTGCCATGTGCTGCTGCCCTGTGTACCAATACCCTCAGTTAGAATGAATGCCTCACTCCATGAGTGACCTTGCGAGTCTCTACTGTCAAGTGATGATGGGAGCTCGGCAATATACCAATATCCACCCCAAGATGATAACGACCAAACTCTCCTAGTTCCCTGATAAAAGGCAATACATAGGGATTCTCCCCTTGGATCCCAAGTGAGAACTTGTGCACTGTTTGAGATACCATTGACTAACTCTTTTAATATCTATACCACTATACCACTTCTGCAATAACTGTACCAATGACAATGACAGATCCGACCAATCTGACTCCACCACTATATCACCCTAATGAAAACGAAGTAATCCTAATCTCTCGAACTCTGATGTGTCAGAAGGCTGAAACACACAGATCATAATCCTGTGACTTTGTAACAACCCAACATAATCCACCAGATGTAAAATACTATTAACACCTGGATTCCCGATCACCCAATCAACATGATCCTGGATAAAGGAAGGAGTGGTTGATGAATCACCAACATCATGAATGCTCACACTATCTTCAAAATGCTACTGGATATAAAATGAAGACACCTCATGTGGAACGTAGGGTAATGTACGTTCTCCCCACTCATCTGCAAATAACTCTTTGACCCCTAAAGGCCAAATAGAATCAATGGATATATTACTAACATCCACAGGCAAGTCACTAATAGCTAGAATATACCAACAAGAAAAATCACCAATCAACAAGTAGGCCGTGGCCATCTCTTAAGAATTGGGTGATAAATCTTTGGGTGAGCTAAAGAATCCCTTAGAGCATGCTAAAGATAAATTTGAACTTCCTACTCCACTATGAGTACCCTCACTTATGTCAAAGTCTTCGTAAAAGGAAGGTTCACCATTAATTGAAATCTCTGAATCATCCTCACTTGTATCACTAACCATGGGCTCATGTGAAGATGTACAACTGCTGTCATAAAAATCAGAATTTTTAGATTCATCAACTTGTTGATCCATAGAATTTTTCTTATCATAGAAAGTCTCAGATGAGAAACACGTGATTGAATTACATTGTTTGCCTTCACATCTACCCGCTTTATGAATTTCTTCAATGATTTGCGTGATTTCTTGTGCCCTTGAACCATGGTTATCTTATTCATAAGTGGCTTCCCCACTCATTTGATTTTCAGTTTTGTGGATGGAGTAATGTGTTAAACTCAATTGAAGGTATAGTTCATCTACCTCACTCTCCTTGTCCTTTCCAAATTTTATGGCTAGATCTCTATCCATTAATAATTACAAGTGATCGTATTTTATCATTTTCAAAGTTTCAAAAATAGTATGTAAGAGAGGACTTGTGTCACCACATACATTACCATGTCTCTCTTCTATCACAATCTTCCGCATGAGATCCTCAACTAATTTGGATGATCCCTTGTCCTCTTTGACCAAAAGCATATCCAATAAGTCAAGGAGCGATAATGGTTTTTGACCATCTCCTCTGAACACAAGTGGGCTACACTCCATAGAATTTTATGATATTTCATCACCTAGGGAAACAACATTTTCAGATATATCCTCTAACTCAATGTGTGCTATGTCATCTATCCTGCCAACATTGCAGTCCATTTGCTCCTCCTCAAAACTTGACATAATTTCCAGCCTAATATCTCCATAAAATTTATCCAAGTTAATTTCCATGTCACCAAATAAGATGTTGGTATTTTTCATGTCTAAACAAGATGGAGAGTTGCCAACGTTGGCAGTTTGGTCAACTTTTCTACCTGGGCCATCAATATGCTCATCAGGAGGATTAGTGTAAACAACTCCATAAATTACTTCTGTTTGCCAATTACCCATTAGTATACTTGTGCCATCATTAGTATTTTGCATATTATCATGCGAAGGTTGCTCTTCCTATTTTGTACTATTATCAATTTGATTGATATCTTCCTTATGCAGACTTTTGAAACCGTCCTCTGCAAGGAGATCCCGAGCCAAATCATAGCATTTGTTCCTTATCGTATCCGTCTTGTTTTGCAGCTCTAGTTGAAGGTCCACATAATCAATGAAAGGAAATTTTTTTTGAAGCTATGGCGGAAATTTGTTATAATCATCGTACAGACTCCTTACTTCAGTTTTAATATCAAGTTGGAAGTCCCATCCCACTTCCTCTGTCATGTAGCTTTTCATGTGCCTGAGATGGACCCAATCTTGTTTTATATGTTCTTACCTATAGGGTTACTTTTGCAAACTGCACTTGTTTTGATTAGCATAGCTGATTTCAAGACCAATTGGCATGCACTAAATTGTTGTAGATTAACTGTCCCATTGTGGGTTTTTACTAAGTCTGATACCACTGCAATGAGCTTTATTAAATTTGGCCACTGAGTTATGATCCTGGAACTAGGGTATTTTGACAAACACTTTGTCATGCAATCTTAACTCTCTTCAATGGATAAATGTTCTGAAAACAATTTGTGTCACTACTTGGAATTAAGCACTAGGGACTGAATGATTAACCATCAGTAAATACATTGAAAATCCACTCGGAAGGAAAATCTGATAGAAATAACATTAATCATTCATTCTAATGCATACAATAGGAAACAATATACTCTTCGTTGTATTCCAGAAGTTATACTAGAATAACACAGTAATGATAGATAAAAACAAATCGCAGGGAAGTGGATTGATAAAGACCAACTCGTGTTGAGGTTGGTTTGAGGAGAACCTGCGACTGGAACAATATATTTCTTTCATGCTGCTACAGGACGTTGTTCCCTTCAAATATTATGTGCTATGCTATTGACAGTGAACTCCTTCAACCTGTGAAATAGGAAGATGTTCCATGGACGTGGTTACTGCACAAGCTTTTAAGGAAACTCTCTGGTACCCCTGCTGGTGCCCCCTTCCAAACACCTTCCACCTAGCTGTAAGCAACATTGCTCAACTAACGTCCGGTCCCGTGAACTTCCAAGAAACTCGGCATTCCCTTTTCCCTTGGCTTTCATATAGTATGGTGAATAAGAATAAGGTTCAACAATTGCGTAGGAAAAGATATGGCGCTTTCCCTTAGACCCGACTGTCAACTACACCCTTCAATGCTGTACCTTTTTCTGCTTTAGAAATTTTAGGCCTTTCCTTCAGCTCATCTATGATTGCTTCTATTCCATCTACTACATAGTGGTTTTTCGTTCTACAGAGGCATAGAATACTACAAAATGTAGACAGTATTAGTATAAATGAGTTGTAGACTATAGAAAATATCTTTTTTGCTGTTTTCGTTGACAATCATCTGTCATCCTTTATATTGCAAACCTTTTCGTCTCCAGATCCAAAGCAAGGTTCCAATATTTCTTCCACATCAACATTGTCTTTAACAGATACATAAGATTCATTATTGTCAAAGTCAGACTCGGTAGCTCTCAGAAATACCTCTTCCAATGTCGTGATAGAAATCCCATAACTCTCAATACAATGATATTTTTCAATGACAGTATTCTCCCTTTCTATTATTGTAGAATTACATTTGCTTTCAATACAATTCTCAATCTCCCTAAACAGGCCTTCAAAAGATGAAGTTGATGCAAGTGGGAGTCAAAATGACAACTCTGACACAACTTGTCCGGCTTTGTGAAGATATTGCCAAGACGTGCTCCTAGTTTATTCATGCGACTACTATATTCATGTGAGTCTAACATTTTGACCTGTAGCAAAGCCGCCGCTAGCCTCTACTTGACTGTTAGCCTTTACTTGTCACGGGTCAGTGTTTTACCGCTGCCAATGAGTATCACGACCATGCCCAGAATACTGTATAGAAGGTCACGCTGACAGGCTTTACATTTGCCTTGGAATGTTCAGCCATCCGATTGACTGTAACTGGTGTGCCAGCCTGAATGCATCCACTTACAGTAGGTATAAACGTTGTCGAGGCTAGGTTCGACTTGCAACCACAACTACTATGCTATCAGCAGCCACCATAAGTACTAGAGGAGTACTTGCTAACCACGTAGGATGAGAGAGTCACTACGTGACCAAGGGCTGCCATGACATGAGGGCTCTGTAGAGATTTTCCGCGTTACACTTGTATGTGGCCTTGTGTTTTTTCTTGTTTTCCTTGATGGCAAAACTTCAGACCACAGCTCCTGTCTATGTGTGGCTTACTTTGATTTTGATCTTATGCTCTTAGCCAACGAATAACACCTGCTGAGACTAGGGAAAATTGAGTTCCTTACCTCCTTTGATTCCTCTTTAACCACATTCCACGTCTATTGTATGAAGCTCCTTATGCGGCTTTCTGAGATGAAGTACTTCTGATATAATAAATACTCCTGCCTTACTCAAAGAAATATGTTAGAATTCCTTAGCAAAAACCACGAAAGAGTTTGGGTGACATCCAACTTCTTCAAAAAACAAACTGGAGGGATTTCATCCTTACAGTTCAGAGCAGTCACATTAAAGCAAGCGGAACTTTCAAATATTTTGAGTTCATAAATCCTTGTGTGTTTTCCCTTCTGTACTTTATTTGCTGATATAATTTCACAAGCTGGCAGGAAAACCAGCTCTGATACCACTGTAATATCCCTTTCTGGATATTTTACTAAAAACCCTTGAAATAAACGTGCAGATTTGAAACCGAACAGAAAGCCAATATTTGATATAAATACCAAAACTTTAATTGATTTGCAACCCGCAGATTTGCATATAAGAAAACTCAAAATTTTGTTTATTCCTCCAATATTCAGAAGTACATATATAAACCAGGAATTAACACAACAATCCACTAAAATATGTTACTATATTATATAAGCGCAATACAATAACATGTAACAATCCAAGTAATTCAATCTTATAAATAGAAATAATAGTCAGATTGGTAAATGTAGATAAAAACCTGTAAGAAGGCTAGGTTTGCGTCCAACCTCCAAAGCTTCTTCAAGGGTTTGCATCCTTGAAGAGATCACCAATAACTGTTTCTAGTCCCAAATATATATTAGTTTTAAATATTATAATCTTCATAACATTCCATGTGGAGTCTGTTGTACCTTTATCACTTTTTCCAAGGTGATGCACGCTTTTTTAAGCAATGTCGGTTAAAGCACCTTTTTGTCCTTCAGTCACTTAAGTGAACATAATACCTTTTTAAAATAAAGTGACAAGTTAAATGAACTTTAAAGGTCACTTAGTCAGTAAACCATATAATCATTAGGCATTAAAATAACTGACCAAATGAACTCAGATAAGTGCGTGCAATAGCTCATTGGAAAGCTCTCGACGAGACGCTTCCAAACCAACACTGAGGTGCCGAAAATACTGTGTTCTAATTACTTACTAAAAATGGTAAGCATCTGGTCAACTTGCTAAAACTACTCTGATGGGTCTGAAATGTCTAGGCCAAACCTCGAACTGAACCCTGTAAAGAACCTTTTCGCCCCCAAAACCTAGGCGGAGTGAGCCGGAAGAAAAAATTATAATGTCCTAGAAAAAAGGGGACATTACATAAATTCTCTGTAAATCGAGTTTTCCATAATAGATCCAGACATATAGAGATTCCCTATCACTACATCAGAGATATGGTAGATAGGGATGTCATCAATTTGGTATATATCAACACAGAAGAGCAGAATGTCAACATTCTTACCAAACCTCTTGCAAAGTTGAAAGTGGAGTACTTTAGAGGTAAACTTGGTATGACTAAAGTATAATTGTATTTCTTGAGACTAATTCTTAGTCATGTTAAAATTTAATATATATTCATTTATATTTCAAATATTAAAAGAGTTACAATGATGCATATGTGAATTATGTAAGAAAGGTGACAATCTTTCATTTTATTTATGTATAAGATCACTATTGGAAGGTGATGACCTTAGCATTAGCTTGACCATGTTATCATGATAGACTACATTAAGGTGTCCCGGAATGTGCCAGAAATCATGATGTTGAGATTGTGTTATTAAGTTCTTGATCTATTATCATGACATACTATGTCAAATTGTTGTCTCAAAATGTGTCAGAGGTCATGATAATTTAAGTATCACAATAGACTACTGTATATTGATGTCCTGGAATAGGCCAAGGATCATGATGCCTGTGATATAGGGGACCATTGTGTTGTCCCTAAGATCAAGATTATTATCTGATAGACTACACTCAGATTTGTCCCGAAATGTGCCGGAAATCAGATAACTTATATCCTTCTAGGATATAATTTAGTGTGATGTTCTTGTCTCACTAGAATATAAGAGTGGTGAAAATCATGCAAATGAAGATCAGCATTTGAGATGATTGGGATGTATCAATCCTCCTTCGCTAAGAGGGAGTGTTAATTTGACAGCATCTGTCGGATTGATTTATGATACAACTTATAATGATTATGTATGTATATACATAAAGATATATTCTATTGTGAACAATCATTATAAACCCAAACTTATTTTAATTACCATGCCATCTGCTGTGATTTGTTAAGGGTGATTTGTCAAGGCTAGTGCTTCTTAACTAAAACCTGATTATGATCAGGATTATTGTGTACCAAGACAAATGAAATAAACCACATAGGGTCATGACCCTACATGACATGTGCCAGACAGGGTCATGCCCCTACTTGGGTTGACTCTTCAAACAATAGATATGCCTTGCGTTTGTTATTGGAAAAGATCAAAAACATTTATGTTATTACCTCTGCAAACACGCAACACTCCTATACATATTCTTTGTGGCACCGACTCCTGTCTGAAGTTATAAACTATTCTTTATCAATCTATCTTTGAATTATATCCGATCAGAAATCACAGGTCTGAGACATTATATATATATCAAAATTATTATTGAATTCTATCTAACATCTTATTCCTTCACATGACAGGGGAGGGAGGAAGACCCTAAACTCTTAGGTTGAGCTCATTAGCCCGTTTAACACACATCTGACAGTCTAGCCTGAACTAACTGCTCGACATCGGAGAGGGGTGCAGAGGAAGTAGGACTACAAATTGAGGCCCAAGACTGCAATTTCTTATCAATTTCAGCGATGAGGTTATCGTGAAAGGAATATAGTTCAGATTCTATAGCATTTAAATCAGATATGTCAGATTTTTTGGCTGTGGTATGTGATTTTACCTCATGTTGGAGCTCTGTATTCTCAGAAACCAATTTTGAGACTGAAGTGTTGAGGTCAATGATAAATATTCTCAATGCAATGTTGTCTAGGTCAAGTTGCAGAAGGTGATCAAGCACTTTAGATAGAGAGGTATCAGTGAGTTTAGACTATTGGCGAGTAATAAGTGGAGTCAAACAAGTAACTATCTCCAGCATACGGGTTCAAAATCATGTTCTGCCATTACAACAGGGTTTAGATTGCAGAATCCCTTTTGAATGGAATGGTAGAGAGATAGTAGAAAGAAGGCTCCTGTACTTGTGCTGACCCGATCACAGGCATGACAAAAACTATCATTGGAGCTATAGACCCAATCACCCTGGAAGATACAACAAAAACTATCGCTGGAGCTAATAGGCAACCAAAAACAACTCTAAACTGATGTTTACCATATAGGGTAAAAATTTTGTGCTGCAGTGTCATGAACTCGTTAATACGCTCAGCCAATAAAGATGCCCAATCATATACTCTGCCCATGATGATGCCGTTCATCATGGTTGCCTATAGAAATGAGATATTCGATGCCCTACTTGATCCAGTGAGTCTACTTTTCACCAAGTCCATTAGACAACGTCAGTGCTCTTCAATCCTCCTCCCTTCAAAGTATCCATGAAAGTTTCGCTTTCTGCCTGAGGCCATTACCACATACTAGTTCTACAAGCGACTTAGGTTCTTTGGCTTGTTATTTTTCTCCCTCCCTGTGCATGACTAGGTATGTGAAACACACTGGTGAAGTCTGCTTCTCTAAAAGATATCATGTGGTTCTGTCCTAGATACGGAAATGAACTTGTTCGTGCAAATCGGTCGTAGGTTTCTAGCATGGTGCAGAGAGAACCCTTGAAGTCGCGAATGCAGAACACTGACATCCGCAATGCCCATTCCACCTGCACACTTCATATGCTTTCCTTTGCAAAATAGTCATTCGAGGTCTCTTGCCACCACTTCCTACACTCTTGTCCATTCAAGCCCTCAAACATGATATTCTTGTTGTGAGGTTTTCACACCATTGCCCCAAAATTTTGGGGACCCGCTTTTTTTGGTTGCCTCGGCAAATTTTTCGAAGTTGTCCAAAAGTTTTCAATTTGAAAATTTTGCGCTTTAGACACCTTCGAGCCAGGAGTGATTTGAGTTGGTTTATTTTTCACCCGGTGCATAAGTTGATTTTTTAGAACATGTAATTGTATCCTTAGGCCAAACAAATTTAAAAAAAAAACATTTCTTTTCGATGGTTAGAACAATATCCGGTAGGATAAAACTACAAAATTTTGGACTTCGACGGATTTTGAAAATCGGATATAATTGTATAGACTTCAGCATTTTCAAAATCAAATTTTTTAGATTTAATTGTTTTGGAAAATCTTAAATTTTTGGTGAAAAAGGAAATTTTGTGATAGTGAAATTAAAATTGGAGAAAATCGATTTTGAATACTAGAAAAATGATTTTTATTGGTTAAAAAATTAAAATCGCATTGCAAAATTGAAAGTGGATTAAATTGCAAAATCTCATTAAATTGGTTGAAATATTGCCTAGAAGATTTTTAAATATTAAAAGAAATTGGTGAATTAAAATTGAAAATTGATTTTAGCTTGCTAAATTCGGTTTTAATAATATTTTAATTGCCAAAATGTCATTAAATGAAAATTTTGGCATCTCCTAGGCTTTCCTTGTTTTATTTTGCAGTTTTTTATCACAACCGGCAATTAAATGGGCTAATTTCATTATGAGATAAGCAATTCAAGCATGGCATTTAAATTTGGGCCATTAATCAAGAGCTAATTTAATTTTTGCTTTCCTCTAGGGCAAGTTGGCCAGCTTGGAGGGACATGGAAATTTTCGTATAAGAGGGGCTCCTCCCTCTCTCATCTCCTCATTCCATCTTCCTCCTCCTCATGTGTTGAGTGATTTTTCTCTAGAAGGGCAGCTTGCAGATTTAAGCGATTTTTGGGCAGATCTTTTCTTTGCTTGGTGGCATTTTTCTTCTTACATCTTGGACAAATTTCTCCCTCGGGCGATTTTTTGAGGCAAATCTGAATTGTTTCTTGTTTGGACAATTTTGTGAGGTTTGATTTTCTTTCCAAAGGCTGCGATTTCAATTTCCAGATTTGGGCGATTCTGTTGAGGCTATGTGATCCAAAGGTCTGATTTTTGGGCAAATGTGGGCAGTTTCAATGAGATTGAAAATTTGATTTTTTGCAAGGAGGCTTGAATTTTCTAGATATGAGCAGAAATGTATGTCCAGGCTTAAAATCGAACCCTGCTAGAAATGTCCAAATAAGCCCAACTTGAAGTAGCTAAATACCACTTCTAAAGTGCAACCCTTCAAAGGATATTTCACCTCCTTAGTTATGCAAATCCTTAAGAGACTCCGTTCCCAAAGATCAAATGACAATCTACAGACCAAGATGGCGCCACAAATGCTCAAAGAGAAAAGTAGTGTAAACTCAAGTCATGGGATGTCCAATTGAGAGGCCAAGCACTCTATTTATTCACTTTTCTGAGAAGCCTCTAAGAACTTCTAGAAGTATCCATAAAATATTCTTATGAAATCCCTTTATAATGCACTTTTATAAAAAGTAACTTTATAAAATAAAAAGTGAACCTCAACTCAAAATTATAATATTTTGGCCCCGCATAACACATAAAATAAGAATATGATAAACCCCATCTCTCCAAGAGCAAAATAGACCATCCAATCCCCAAATAATTTTCAGAATGACTCTCACCAAAATCATCTGCCTACGAGAGTCCATGATAGGCAAATTCACTGAAAATGACATGTCACTAAAAAGGGGACATGACAGAAGAGGAGATAGGGACGCAAAAGACAAAGGAGCAAAGGGAGCATCGAATAAGTGGAGTTCATACTCAGCCACATCTTCAAACAAAACCAACATACCACAAGCAAATAGGAATATAGATACAGTGGTCCCTTCAAAGGTGTTTTATCGTGATTGGGTGGGAGAGAAAGAAGTGACTAGACTCTCATCTTCACCAAGAGCCTTTACAAAAATTATTCACAATTGTAAGAGTAGAGCAGCACTAGCAAGCAAGAGAGTTTTACTAGGATCATCCATCGTTGAGGAGAAACATAAATGGTGTCTTGTAAATCAACCAAGTGACTCTCCCACTTGTCGTGTCTAGTAGGAGGAGAATACATCTACAGGAGTCTTTGTTTACTACACAGGGTAAAAAGCCTAACACATGTATAACACGATATAACGCAGAACAGATACTTTATTCATATATGCATTTATTGATTACAATCCGAATATAATGATTACAATGATCACAATGATGATTCCAAAGTCCATCTCGAACGTGTACATATACCTTACTGAAGGGGTGACTCAAGCGTCACGCACCCATTCGAATACTGCTCTACCCATCGGCTACACTATACATTTTATCAACAACATCATCTCCCCCAAAAGAAAAGTCGTCTTCAGACAACAATACAACAAAATTCAAAATAACAAAATACATCAATGCATAAGTACTAGATAGAGGGATGCGTCTGCGTCCTCAACTCATTCAGCTCCATCTGTAGCTTGTAGACCTGTTCTTTCCCAATCTTTAGCTCTGCTTCTGCTTCCATCTGAAGCTCTAGGGTTGACTGCATCATCTCTCCGACTTCTCCCAACTCCTTCTCTTTCTCTGCTGCCATCTTTTATTTTTCTGTTGCCAACTGTTCTTTTTCTGCTAATAGGGTTGTCCTCTCAGATTGCCAGGCCACCCTCTCAGATTCCTAGGCTGCCCTCTCTGAAGCTAACCTGGTAGTTGACTCCTCTTGAGCTCTCTCAGCTGCTACTTGATCCGCCTGACTCCTCCGAAGAGTGCAGTATGCCTCCCTATATAACTTCGCTATCTCATGAATCAAAGCCTCTACTTGGCTCTCCATCTCAGGGTCTCTCGTTGTGGACCAGTCCTGTCGCATCTCCATGGTCTCTACGTCTAGCCATTCCCTCTCCTCAAAACAAACTTTAAAAGCAGCTGGACATCCCAACCTTATGAAGGATATGACTCCCTCTAGCTCCTTCACCATTGACTCCAACGCCTGAGTTTTACCCGAAGCTAACACCTGGCAAGCCCGAGATGCTAGAGCTGTGACCTCCAAAAAAAATGCCTCTATCATCACTATGTCTTGTGCTACTGGGTGTTCTTGCTGTGTACCTATAGCCCTCTCCATAGCCTTTGCCATACGCTCAATAGCGCTATGTTGTATTTCCTCCCTCTGTGTCTACCCAACCTCCTATAATGGGTTCTCTGGAACTGCTTCCCGTGTGGGTGTCGGCAAGTATGTCACTCGAGGTGCCGAGGTTCGGTGGAAATTTATACTTAGGAAAGAACTCACCTTCTAGGTTCGGCTCTCTCTCTCTCTTTGTTTTGCTCAGGCAATGCCAATAGTGCCATATCTATTATGACTGCATCAGAACCTACTACATCCAGTCGGACACCTGATGCCCCCAACTCCTCACCTGCCGGTATCTCCATCACTCCTATCTCAGCATCCATCTCCATTTTAGGTACCAAAGTCTCTCCTGTATCTGGTAGAGTCTCACGAGCCGACTCCATCAATACCTCCGGAGCTGCTATCTCCGTCGATGTCGGATGTGACTCCGCTACAACTCGTGTCTATAGTGGGTTGCGTCGTAGCTGAAACTGGAGTCATCACCACTGGCTGCCTGAGCTATCCAAACCCTAGGATACTATGTATGCCTACATGAACCAAGTGTGTCGTGGTCAAAAGTACAGGTCGTGGAAATCTCAAAGGTGTAGCCGTGATCACTTCTACCTCTTCGTCCTCTTCTTCCCCCTCAGACCCACTCTCCTTTGAAGATGTCTCCTCTTGGCCACTATCTGTGTTTCCACCATTTGGCCTTGGTCGCTTCTGTCCTACAATTTTGGTGCTGAGAGTATCCAAATGCCTCCACTGCATAATAGGTGGCTCGCCAGGCGCGAGTGGTCCCGATTTTGCCTCCAGTGCATCATTCGGGATCATCTGCTGTAATGTCCCCATTTTTTGCTGACCTCGTGTAGCGTGCCAGATTTGCCTATCCTCGACTCTCATAGGCAAATGGTGTGGAGAGAGTCAATTCTGCGGATCAGATGGTCATATTTTGCTCTTGAAGAAGTGTTAAGAGGTTATATTTCATTATTATGTGTTATCGGGGCCTACATGTTATAATTTTAAGTTGAATTGCACTTTTTATTTTATAAAATTACTTTATTATAAAAAGTGCATCATAATGAGGTTTTATAAAGGATGTTTCTAGAAGTTCTAGCAACTTCTTAGAAAAAGTGAATAAATAGAGGGCTGGGCCTCTCATTTGCATATGCTTGGATTGGAGAACTCTTCTACTTCTTCATTGTGAAGACATTTGTGGACTTTGGATCTGCAAATTATTCGATCTTTGGGAACGAATCACTCCCTTGGATTGGCGACTTTGAGGGTGTGAAATATCACCTGAATTGTTGCATAATTGGAGTTGGTATTCAGCCATCTCATTGGAGCTTATTGAGAATTCGTTGTTAGGGTTTGTTTTTTGGTTGGAATAAGGATTTCAGATTTGCCCTATCATTGGAGAAGCAATTGACAAGAGTTTGAAGACAGAATAAGTGCATTTTCAGAATTGGCAAAGCAGGGTTCGGAACCACATAATTGCTTATATCTTCTCAACCCCTTGGAGTTATTTTTTATGGTTTTACAGGGTTACTACCTAACCCTAGGCGCCCATTTTCCTTGCGTTTGGGGGTCCCAAAACCCTAATATTATTTTATTTCAGCAGCCGTACAGGTACGGCCTGGTACGGTCCTGCTAGTTTGGGCAGTAGCAGCAAATTAAGGACAGTTTGGGGGTGCGGTTTGAGGTCTTCATCAACGATCTGCAGCAAAACGTGGTGTTCTTCCATAGTTCTTCAAACCAAGTTCTTGCATTCTGAAATATATGTCAATTTTTGGGTAAATTTGCTGTCATACAGTCATTGTAATAATCAGTCCAGAATTGGTAATAAAATAATTTCAGAATTTATTGCATTGTAATTGAAATATAGTCCAATGGCTTTATATATATTGTAATTCTGTGATTATATTCTGAAAGTATCAAATCTGAAATTACCATATTCTGAATATTGTTACTGTTACACGCCAAGTGTTTGACAAAATTCCTAAGTTCAGTTTGAGGGTTTCTGTGGCCTTTATAGAGAGGGTCATTACAGTGGTATCAGACACTTTCCCTCCTATCCAGCTGTTCCAAATTCCCTATAAGACCTCCACAGGATGGCAGGACTTATAGCTCTGATACCACTGTAATGACCCTCAAACTGAACTTAGGAATTTTGTCAAACACTTGGCGTGTAACAGTAACAATATTCAGAATATGGTAATTTCAGATTTGATACTTTCAGAATATAATCACAAAATTACAATATATATAAAGCCATTGAACTATATTTCAATTACAATGCAATAAATTCTGAAATTATTTTATTACCAATTCTGGACTGATTATTACAATGACTGTATGACAGCAAATTTACCCAAAAATTGACATATATTTCAGAATGCAAGAACCTGGTTTGAAGAACTATGGAAGAACACCACGTTTTGCTGCAGATCGTTGATGAAGACCTCCAACCGCACCCCCAAACTGTCCTTAATTTGCTGCTGCTGCCCAAACTAGCAGGACCGTACCAGGCCGTACCTGTACGGCTGCTGAAATAAAATAATATTAGGGTTTTGGGACCCCCAAACGCAAGGAAAATGGGCGCCTAGGGTTAGGTAGTAACCCTGTAAAACCATAAAAAATAACTCCAAGGGGTTGAGAAGATATAAGCAATTATGTGGTTCCGAACCCTGCTTTGCCAATTCTGAAAATGCACTTATTCTGTCTTCAAACTCTTGTCAATTGCTTCTCCAATGATAGGGCAAATCTGAAATCCTTATTCCAACCAAAAAACAAACCCTAACAACGAATTCTCAATAAGCTCCAATGAGATGGCTGAATACCAACTCCAATTATGCAACAATTCAGGTGATATTTCACACCCTCAAAGTCGCCAATCCAAGGGAGTGATTCGTTCCCAAAAATCGAATAATTTGCAAATCCAAAGTCCACAAATGTCTTCACAATGAAGAAGTAGAAGAGTTCTCCAATCCAAGCATGTGCAAATGAGAGGCCCAGCCCTCTATTTATTCACTTTTTCTAAGAATTTGCTAGAACTTCTAGAAACATCCTTTATAAAACCTCATTATGATGCACTTTTTATAATAAAGTAATTTTATAAAATAAAAAGTGCAACTCAACTTAAAATTATAACATGTAGGCCCCGATAACACATAATAATGAAATATAACCTCTTAACACTTCTTCAAGAGCAAAATATGACCATCTGATCCGCAGAATTGACTCTCTCTCCACACCATTTGCCTACGAGAGTCGAGGATAGGCAAATCTAGCACGCTACACGAGGTCAGCCAAAAATGGGGACATTACAATCCGCCCTTCCTGAAATTGCTTGTCCCCAAGCAATGGCTGAACAACAACCCAGTCAATCCACCTGGATCCCAAATGAAGTCATGAACTGTACTGCAGTCAACCAACGCAAGCTCCTGCAATATCCTTTGCAAAATAACCAAGAGGAATCCATGAATGAATCGTGAACCACTGCTCAACTGAACTCTAACTCCATAACTGCCACAGTTAGGAACCCATGAAACATTAACTCTGAAAATATCAAAACCCAAGTAGAGAGGACAACTGGAACTATCAACATAGCAAATGTCATCAACACATCCCACTGGCCTACATAGAGCGCACAATCCATCTCTGCAATAATGGTGAACACTCTGAAATGAAACTGCACCAAGTGCAGAGAATCCACACACTGTACACCAACTGGAGTCAACATGTCTCTGCAGATCACCAGCCATGCTTGCATCACCATAACTCCCATGCCCCGTTGACGGCCAATAGGCATCACACAATAGATAGCAATCACTCAAACCAAATCTATTTGCCAACAACTCCTGAATACATGAATCAAAAGCAATCCGATGAATATACTCTGAAATATAATGCGAGTAAAAAGAACCAACCAACTCATCCTGCAAACATAATGCAACCAACTGTGACTGGTCATTAGCTAAGTGAGAAGATGGCATAGCCAAGGGAGTGAAAACAAGAACTACGGCTGAATCATCAACAACAGCAGTATCACCCCCAATCTCCTGATCATGAACCATCCAGCTGTCACTCGCCAAACCTAACACCACGTCATATGCCTCACAACTCTCTACCGGTGGAGTCAAACCATTCCAAAACTGATGACCAACACTAGAAACCAAAGTACATCTACGTATCATCATCTCATCAACATGGTCATCAAAGGTAAACAGATGAGCATACTTCACAGTGTAAGGCCAATAAAATGCGCCAACCTCAGTCAGTGGCTCAGATTGCAATCCCGATGAAACTAATTGCAACTGATCACTAACCACGCTCGAACTCGCCACTACCTCCGAAGACACCTCCAAAGGAGTAGTACTACTGATAGGAACTATGCCAACTGCCGACTCCTCAGCATCAAACATGATCTTTGGTACAATATCACAAGTCTCCACGCCATCAGTAGTAGAGATCACCATCATGTCGAGCGGACTACAATGCTCAACTGCAACACCCAATTCAACCGAGCTTGACTCTAGTGGAAGGGAACAAGATATGCCACTACTAGTATCTAGGATGGATGCATTCCCATCTCCACTGTCTCTGGCAATCTCAACCGTGGACATCCTCGGATCACTAGACACCATAGTCTGGGACTGTATAGAAACTAGTAAAGACTGCAGTCGCCCTAACTCCATGGTTACCTCAGCCAAACAAAACTGTGACTCCTTGAAAGCCAACTGTGTTCTCTCAAGGATCTCAGAAGTCACCTCGAGCTGCTGAGTAAGCTCGCTCACCTCCTCTTCCTTGACTACTAATGCCTCGTATGCTGTACTGCCCCACTCTATAAGATGATCTTTGTCAGCTACCAACTGCATATAATCCTGTCTCAAAATTCGGATAGCCTCCCATAAAGAGTGGATTTCTGTCAAAGAAAGATAACTACCTCCCTGCTCATCACTAGTAGGAGAACCCCATCCATAAACTGCTAACAACTGACGAGCAGCATCGAAATGCTCGCAAGCGATAGAAATGTCTCGCTTGCCAACTCTCAGCTGACTAGACACATGATTGTGCTGACTGGTCGAACTCCTATACTCTATCCCTGGTACATTGTCCAAGGGAGTAACCTTAGAATAGCTATCATCTGTAATACTCAGATCCTGGGACTCTCTTGTAAACTCTATCATCTCTGATAAATCATCAACATGTGATCTGACTGTAAAAGGAATCTGAGTCCCTGCTATACGCGCTAACTCCCGAACTGAGCTCACCTCAAGACAACGCTCGTCCACATGTCTCTCAGAATCCTGGAGAGCCAACTGAATACACACCAAGGAATTTCGAGTATCCTCCAGCTCATGAGAAAACCGGTCAACCTCCTCCTTCTTCTTCAATGCATCTAAATAGATGCCTGCAAGATTAAGGAGATGATCGCGATCTGACAGTAGGTGTATGTAACTTACCTTCATTGCCTCCATGCCTTCCTTGATCTGCTGTAAGTCGTCACAAGAAGAACCTGTTGTGACTTCTTTCTGTCTCTCCTGCAGTTGAATCATCCAAATGTGATTCTCAATCAATCCACGCATCCTGTCATGATGAGATAAAGCCGCAACAATATCCTTATCCCTTGTCTTCAGCTGGCTTGCCAAACCAAGTGAAGAGCTACTAGCCTCTATCTCATGTGAAGAAGCATCCAACTGTGCTTGATACTCATGTTCTGCAAAGTCCTGAATGCTCACTATCTGATCAACTGTACTATCCTCAAACATGACAGTATCCTCAACTGTTGTAACTTCATCCAGCCCAACTGTACTGGAATCACTATCTGTGTCAATCACACAATCTGGTGCACTTGTGATATCACCTTCTAATACTACTGGCTCAGCCTGCACAACATCTGTAACCCCTTCTACCTGTGAAGATGATGCAGATAAACCATTTCCTGAAGATGTGCTAATGTCTCCTTGTATCGAATCAGTATGTCTGTTAAACTCCTCATACAAGTTTCTGCCTGTCATAGGGAAGGTACGATCCTTAGGCCTATCAAAATGTTCAATCAGTCTCTCCTTAAACTCCACATATGAGGTAATGTGTGCATGACCCATAGTAACCATACCATGATGCCACCACTTGTGTGCTAACCCATCCAGATGAATTGTTGCATACTTAATAGCTTCTTCCTCAGGCATAGGGTGCAATTAAAAGTATGTGTCAAGCTTTTGAACCCAAGCTCTTGTTGTAGACTTCCCCGAGCCATCATAATATGGTAACTGAAGTTTGCCTACTTTCTTTCGTAGCTCATAGTTCTGAGTCCTGTCTTGCCCACGGGGCATATGCTTCATCCGCACATCCATATACTCCCTAAAGGTAATTGCAGCAGTAAAATTTGGACCTCCTGCTTCCCAATGTCTGCTTAGCTGATCCTGTATGTCAGTGATCTGGGGTTCTGGTACCGGCTGCTCTAGAGCTCTAGGAAGGAACGTAGGAATCATAGGCCTCGAACTCACTGTCCTAGCTTGCTGGGGGCATGACCGAAATTGTTCCCAATTTGTTCGCCTCCATTATGTATCTCATCCTGATTATTCCCATTCTGATTGTGACCATTCTGATTATTTCCTCCACCTATGTTAGCGTTCAACCCCATTTGTCGAGCCATCATCTGCATCATAAGCTCCATTCTCTGGTTCTGTTCCTGTGCTCTCTGTTCTGCTAATCACTGTCCCTGTGCCAAAGTGTCTAATAACTGTAAAAATCTCTCCTCTCGCTGATCTGGACCAATATTCCCACCTCTATCCATATTGTAGTCGTAGTCTTGATCAAAGAATACCTCCCCTGTGTTAGTATGACTGGATTCTATGTCCACCTGGATAGATGAGCTAGACTGTTCGCTCTGCAGGTCTGAAATCCTATCTTGTCTTGCTTTGGTATTGCGGAAATTATAAGGCCTTTGTCGCATGCTTTGATTTTAGTGTTTTGACATTTCGTCAAACACTTTCCCTCCTATCCAGCTGTTCCAAATTCCCTATAAGACCTCCACAGGATGGCAGGACTTATAGCTCTAACGAATTCTTAATAAGCTCCAATGAGATGGCTGAATACCAACTCCAATTATGCAACAATTCAGGTGATATTTCACACCCTCAAAGTCGCCAATCCAAGGGAGTGATTCGTTCCCAAAGATCGAATAATTTGCAGATCCAAAGTCCACAAATGTCTTCACAATGAAGAAGTAGAAGAGTTCTCCAATCCAAGCATAGTTAGTAACCGTTGTACCAAAAGCCCGGACTATTAGTAAACGGCACCTCCCCGCGTTAAGGGGGCAACCCCAGGATAGCCTCACTGGCGAGGACCTCGGACACGTGGTAGCGACAAACCGCACGGACAGACCTACGTCACCTTCCGTTAGGGGCCCACTCTGGGGACATCACAGCCCACCACGCTCCGCGGGTCTCGACCTCGAGACCTCCGGCTCTGATACCAAGTTAGTAACCGTTGTACCAAAAGCCCGGACTGTTAGTAAACGGCACCTCCCCGCGTTAAGGGGGCAACCCCAGGATGGCCTCACTGGCGAGGACCTCGGACACGTGGTAGCGACAAACCGCATGGACAGACCTACGTCACCTTCCGTTAGGGGCCCACTCTGGGAACATCACAGCCCACCACGCTCCGCGGGTCTCGACCTCGAGACCTCCGGCTCTGATACAAAGTTAGTAACCGTTGTACCAAAAGCCCGGACTGTTAGTAAACAGCACCTCCCCGCGTTAAGGGGGCAACCCCAGGATAGCCTCGCTGGCGAGGACCCCGGACACGTGGTAGCGACAAACCGCACGGACAGACCTACGTCACCTTCCGTTAGGGGCCCACTCTGGGGACATCACATCTGCGTCGTCACATCCAAGAACAGACCAATAGCATAATGTGGCATATAGAACATTTTATGCTGCAATGTCAAAAACTCTGACATCCATTCAGCCAATAATGCTGCCCAATCATATACCCTGCCGTGCAAAATTCTGTTCATCATGGCTACATGGGGAAAAGAGATATCCGAAGCGCGGCTCGAACCTGTGAGGTGGCTTTTCACTATGTCCATCAAACAACGCCAATGACCCTCCTGAATATTAGATTTCTTTAACCCTCTGCCCTTGGACGTGTCTGAAAGAGCCTCCTGTTCCGCCTGCGACAGGTCTCTGCACACAATTTGTATCAATTTCAACTTCACTTCACGGCTCATCTTTTTTGGCTTGCCTTCTATTGTTCTCCCACCCTAAGCATGACTAGGTATGCCAAATACTCGTGTAATATCATCTGGTCTGAATGATACTACTAAATTGCGATCAAGATACTCAAACGCATTGGTTTGGGAGAACCTGTCATACGTTTCAATCATGATGCGCGAAAACCCTTCATAGTCTCTAATTGCAAAATACTGGCATTTGCACTACCCATTCTACCTGAGCTTTCTGGATACTAGCCTTCACCGGGTGGTTGTCTAGAGTCTCCTGCCACCACTTCCGACACTCTGCACCATTTAACCCTTTGAATGTGATACTTTTTATTATAGGAATGTCTCCTGGCTACTTCGGTTGCTTTGCTTTTTTCTTACTGGCACCTGTACTAGTCCCTGCATAGGTCCCTCCTGCTACATGAATTCCATAAGGTAGTGTTTTCGTGTTCTTGTTCATGGTAGTGTCTTCATCCAGTTTCCTCTTCCAAGCTCTCTTTCTAGTTGACTGCATAACTATCACTTCTTGTCGTTTTGTGAATCAATCTCAAACCGTTAAGGCAGTTACTACTTTCGTACAAACTTTTCACAATTCCCTCTCTTGTCTTGACTTCCATACGAAATTCAATTATCTCCGCTGCGCATTGTGTTGTTTTTGAATGCACCGTAGGTGACTTGCTGTAGTGGCCGTACGGCCCTTCCTTATCTCCTGTGAGTCCTTTCTACACACATATGGGTTGTCTTTTTATGCACTATCAGCCGTACAGTCTATGCTTGCATCCTAACCTTCTAATTGTACGGTTCTTATTATCTCCTCATTGCTTCATTGTACGGTGGCTTATTTAAAATGGTTCTCAACCGTACGCTTATCTCTCCCCTTGGCCGTATAGCAACTTATTCAGCATGCTTCCTTGCTGTCCGTACGGTCTTATGAGGTCCCAGTACTTTGCATTTTTTTCCTCAACACACTTCGGTTGCTAGTTTCTTCTATATATTCCGTACGGTCTGTGTCTTTGATACCTGCTGTTCTATCTTTGTCATACGGTCTTCCTCCATGTATTAGTACCTGTCATATGGACTTCACTTCATCTCCCCTGTGTTCTTCCTTTGGCCTGGTCGTACGGTATGCTTCCTCCAGCTCTTAAATTTTCTTTCCACTTTCTTTCGCCGTACAGTCTTGAATGCTATTGAAGATGTGACAATCTCCTGTCCCCGTATGGCTGTACGGCTTTTAGTTTTCACCAAACATGTCGTCTTCAAGCCATAAGGTCATCTCTCTTCCCCTTGTGAAATGTTTTCCTTCGTACGGCTGCCTTTCATATACTTCTAGTCGTACGACTATGTTGTGGTATGTTGTTTCCTGTCAATGTACGGTTTGACTGCTTTTATTCATGCTCTCCCCTTGGCCGTACGGCTTCTAGTTGCTCCTACTCTCTTCTAGCCGTACAGTCTTCCAATTATAATTGTTTTTATGTTATGGCTTGCATTTTATATTCCTTTAAGGCCGTACGGTAGGCTTTTAACTTCATAGTACGTCTTCTAAGGCCGTACGACAGACTTTTAAATACTTTTCCTTACTTTATTATTTTATAATTTTGTTCAGACTTTTCTTAATACTTCTCCTTTGTGTTTTATTACTTTATTACTTTATGTCTGCCTATACTTCTAATCACATAGTCTTTAATTTTCAACTGTCTTTTCTTAATACTTTTACTTTACTACTTCACACTTTAAAACTATGTTCAAATATTATACATTATTTACATATATACATTATTCACAGTCATTTTTCTTCCTCAATTGGCTGTCGGCAGGGGATTATTTCTTTCATGGTAGATCTTTAATATTGATCCATTTAGTGCATCTGGTATTTCTTTTCCATCTAGTGTCCATAGTTTAATTGCCCCATTATATCCAACTTCCCATATCTTGTATGGTTCGACCCATTTAACTTTGAACTTTCCAGGCCTGATTTCATTCCGTCCATTATACTTCAGTACTAACTAGTCGGGTTGAAAGTTGTTTAATTTTAAGTGCTTGTCGGGCCATGCCTTTCTCTTGTTTTTTGTCACTTCGATGGACCACTAAGCGTGCAGCCGTCGCTCATTAAGTTTGTTCAAATTATACAGTCTCTCCCGTAAGCTCTCCGTGTCGCCTAATTTGTTTTCAATTGCTATCCTAAAACTCGGTACCATGAACTCTGTAAGTACCACTGCCTCTTGTTTGTACATCAACTAGAACAAGGTATGTCCTGTAGTTACTTTGTATGAAGTACAGTATGCCCATAGAGTGGATGGTAACTTTTCTTCCCGGTCCTCTCCCTCAACTGCATAGGATTTATAAATTATTCCAACCAAGATTTTGTTCGTTGCTTCGGCCTGTCCGTTAGCCCTTGGATAATATGGTTAACAAAATGTCCTCCCTGATCATTTGTCAACTGGAGTGGGATCCTGTACCTTGTAATGATTTACTCATACAAAAATCTTGCTGTGCTTACTGCCGAATTATCTGGTAATGCACGTGCCTCCACCCATTTAGTCAAGTACTCCGTTGCTACCACTATGTATCAGCACCTTGTTTTACTCACCTTCTGGTCCAATGAAATCTAATCCCCATCTCTCAAAAAGTTCTTGTGCGTGCGAGGGATTCAGGGGCATAAAATCTCTCTTCAATGGTTTCCCGATCCGCTGGCATGTATCGCATGCAACGACCCACTCCCTAGCATCGTTGTATACGATGGGCCACCATAATCTTGCCAGAAGTATCTTCCGCGCAATTGTATCCGGCCCCATGTGTCCTCCTGTCGGGCCTTCATGTGCTTCCATTAGTACTTTTGGAATTTCCTCCTCGAGAACACATTGCCTTAGAATCTGATCCGGTCCCATTTTATACAATAGTCCATTGATTAACTGAAACGTTTGGCTCCTTAGTACCAATTTCCGTCTTTCGTTTGGTGGCATGTCACTTGGAAAATGCCTCGTCGATAGGTATTCTCCGATCTGTGTATACCAGGCCGGTAGTACTATAATATGAAATAGTTGCGCATCTGGAAAATCATCATTAATCCCCTCAGGTGGCTCCCCGAATTTTATTCTCGACAAGTGATCTGCACTGACGTGACTTTTTCTTGGCCATACTATGATCTTAAATGTGAATTCCTGTAATAATAGCAACCATTGACTTATTCTTCCTTGAATAATCGGCTTATTCACCAAGTATAGTAACGCTTGATGATCTACATAGAATACGAAGGGAGTGGCCAACAAGTAATGTCTAAACTTCTGTACTGCATATACCATCCCCAACGCCTCTCGCTCTGTGGTACTATAATTTTTCTCTGCCTTCGACAACAATCTACTTGCAAAGTACATTGGATGGTCCAATCCGTGGTCACCAGTCTGCGCTAGTGTTGCTCCGATGGCATAATTTGATGCATCTACATGGATATGAAATTCTTTATCCCAATTCGGATAGGCCAAAATCGGAGCCGTAGCCAACCTTGTTTTCAATCCCTCAAAAGCTTCATTTTGTTCATCCTCCCATCTGTAAGATTCACCCTTGCAGGTGAGTTTGTCCAGCGGATAAGAAATTTTTGCAAAGTTTTTAATATATCTCCGGTAATACCCGATGTGCCCTAAAAATGATTTCACTTCCAACACATTTTTCGAGGGTGGCATCTCTAAGATCACGCGGACCTTGTCTGGATTCGTCTTCAATCCTTCTTTACAAACTATGTGTCCAAGTAGCTTTCCCTATGGCACCATAAATCTACACTTCTTTGGATTCAATGCCAATCTTGCTCGTCTGCACCTCTCCATACATTCTACTAATGCCATTATGTGTTTGTCCTCTGTGCTAAAAATTGACCAATCATCTAGAAACGCCTTAAAATTTACAACTAACATTTTATCAAATATGTACAGGATAATCCTTTGGAACATCGCCGGGGCATTGCACAATCCGAACGGCATCCTGTTGTATGCATATACTCCATCCTCCACAATGAATGTCTTTTTTAACTTATCCTCCTCGGTGATGGATATTTGATTATGCCCTGAGAATCCATCCATGAATGAATAAATTTCATGCCTCGCTACTTCCTCCAGAATGCTATTTGTAAAGGGTATTGGAAATGGGTCTTTAATTGTTACGACATTTAGACATCGTAAATCCACACATATTCTTATCTGTGTTGTGTCCTTTTTCAGGGATATCATGATCAGTGATACCCACTCACTTGTCTATACTTTAAAAATGATTCCAACCTCTAGCATCCTGTCAATTTCCTCTGTGACCCACGCTGCATAGTTCTTATTCGTTCGATACGGTCGCTTATGCACGGGTACCACACCTTCGATTAATGGTATCCTATGGACACAGTTCTGGTGGTACTCCTTTTAAGTCTTTATATGTCCAAGCAAAAACATCTTTGTACTCCATGAATATTTTGAATGCTGCTGCCTTCAACACTGGGTTCCAATCATCTCCTACAAGAATTTTCTTCGGATTTTCCTTATCACCTAAGTTCATTGTTTCCACCTTCGGCTCTTCATACTTCATCGGTTTGTCTTTATTGAACGTATGGGCCGGTGTTTCATCCACCTGCACTTCTCCCTCCTTCAGTTCACTGTACTCCTTTGGAAACTCATTGCCTACTTTTTCTTCCTCGACGCTCAAGACGTTGTAGCTTGGAAAAACCTCGTAATCTTCCATTTGCCAGTGTAGCAGTCCATTTACGGAATCTAGGTTGTCATCAGTTGACCCTCCTAATCTTAGCACCCCTTATTCATCTAGTTCCATCCTGTTTTTCCCTTCATCGTCACTCTCATCTTCGTCTTCTCCTTTAGAGTTCGACGATGCTCCTTCTTCTCCTACCATTTGCATATGCAAATCAATTATGAATCTCCTGCCTCCTTTCTCCATGGACAGGGTGTTCCTTTTCCAATCATGTTTTACCTTAGCTTGCACCAGCCACCCCCGCCCTAGGATGGCGTTGTACCTTCTTCTCTTCAATGGGATGACCACAAAATCCAGTAAAAAGGGTTGTGTCCCAATTGTTACTAGTTGTGCCATCAAAGTTCCCAACGGCTTTATCCCATGCTGATTTGCTATGAGCAACTGGAAGGTAGGTGGCCATAGTGTTGGTTGTCCAAGTTTTTTCCAAATATAACACGTTCACCCCCGATCCTCTATCTACTATTGTATCCATTAGCATAGTACCCAGAATGCCCATCTCCACCATTGTCGGGTGTCTACCTATCATAAGTGCCAACAACATCGGGTCTATTGCTGCCGCCTTTGTTTCCTTACTATCCTTTGCTTCCTACGTCACTCTCGGGGACAGCATCATATTCATAATAACCGTACGCAACTGTGGCATCGTGAGAAGGTCATTCAGTTTAATTGACACTTCCATTTGCATTATTTGTTTCACCATGCTTTGCTCCGCCAAGTTTCTTTTTGATGTTTCTGTAGTGTCGTTCACTTGTAACTTCTCTGCTTTCATCTACTTTTCTATCACCATTCGGGCTTTTTGTAACCTCTCCTTCTCTTCTTCCACATTCGGATACTTTGCTTTCCTCACCTGTTCCCATGTGATCGCTAGTACCTTCTTATCACATGTTTCAATACTTAATAGATTTATGCCTTGCTTTGGACATTTTGAATCTTCATGTTCCCCTGGACCACACCATTTGCACAGTAGCTGTGGTGTTTCCTTCGTAAGACAATCCCTTGCGAAGTGACCCCAAAGATTGCATGCCCAACACTGTATCATCGGCCGTCCACTTGCATCGTACTGTATTCTACTCCGGCCTCCGTTGTTATTGTTATTGTTTCCACCCCTTTCGCATCTATTATTATTACGATATCCACCCAAAGTTGCACCATTGCTCATGTTATTGCTGTTGTTGGATGCTTCCTGCATTAGTAACACCTGCTGGTGTCCTTTTGCTTTCAAGTTAAATGGGCACTCCTTTAGGGAATGTTCCGCTACCTGGCATATGTCACAAAACTGCTTCTTCAAGCATGAACCCTTTGTATGGCCATCCTCTTTGCAATCTGTGCACCATAGTTCTCCCTTCACTGTGTTCGGATTCTTTTTCAAATTCTTGAATTCTTTCATCATCCGAAGCATGTCTTTCTGTAATGCTTTCACCTTCTTGTTTGACTCCTCATTGCTACTGCTACTTTCCGAGAATGAATCATCCGAATCAGAAGATTTATGTTTTTTCTTCTTACTCATCTTTTGTTCACTTTTCAAATCCATGGCACGAGTATACGTGTCGGTGTATGACATCGGTGGTACAATCTTCATCTTCTTTTTAAGAGTCGGCTGTAGCCCCTCCACAAACCACCGTTTTTTCAAACTGTCCATTAGTTGACTCTCCATCTTTTCAATCAGTTCTTTCAATCGTCTGGCATAGGTGCAAACTGTTTCATTCTTCCCTTGTTTAGTACTATATATCTTCGCCACTATTTCATTATCATCTCGGAGCAATCTGAATTCTGCTATAAATTCTTTTTTAACATTCTCCCATGTATTGAGTTTCTAAGGACTGGTGTGAGAAAACCAATCTATCGCCACACCCCGCAGGGTCACTGAGAATTGTCTGACCCAGTCGTTCTCATCTGTCACACCATTTTTCGTCCATTTGGTTTCACATGTTTTACAATGTCTGATAGGGTCTGCTGAACCATCACCGTGAAACTTGGGTAATTTTTCTTTAGGACCTGCCATCATTACTTTCCATTGATTCTGACGTACTTGTGTACCTGCACTGTTCTGAGCTCCTGAGCTATTCTGCACTCCTGCACGGTTCTAGTCTCCCACGCTATTTTCAACTCCTGTGTTGTTGTGTATAACATTCTTGTTTCCAACAACTGCGTTGTCTGGTGAAAGGTCTTCAAGTGATGTTGTTCTATTCTCTGCCTATATCCGTTCGTCCGGTGTATCAGGAACGAAGAGATCAGTCCACGCTTGTGCTCCCTCGGCACTCCAAGCCGTGCAAGTTACTTCCCTTCCGTTCAGACACTCTCTCCTCGACGTATACAAGTTAAGGAACTCTTCCCTTGTTTCCTCTACCAAATTTAAGCGTTGTTCAGTCTTTTCTAGCAATTCCTCGGCACTCCTCAGCCTACTAGGTGAGTGCACTCCCTTCGTTTGTGCCTCTTCACCCCTTCGGTGCCCCTCGACAATCTGCTGAAGTCTTTGCCTGCATTCTGCCTACTGCGTTAAAATTAAAATTTCTTGTGCTATACGTAGTTCATCCTTATCTTTCACCTTGTTCCTATCCTTGTTAAGAAAATTCGGCATTAATCTTCATATCATTCCTTCGTTCTAGGTCCGTCTAGCAATGACGCCAAATGTTTACCAAATAGGGTAAAAAGCCTAACACATGTATAACACGATATAATGCAGAACATATACTTTATTCATATATGCATTTACTGATTACAATCCAAATACAATGACTACAATGATCACAATGATGATTCCAAAGTTCATTTTGGACGTGTACATATACCTTACCGAAGGGGTGATTCAAGCGTCACACGCCCGTTTAGATACTACTCTACCCGTCGGCTACACTATACATTTTACTGCCAATAGTCTTCAGGCTGGCATACAGATTGCATTCCATTGCACTATAGGCCAGTCAAAACCTTAGCAACTCTAAATAAAAGTAATCCTGATAACATCTAGCATAGGCATAAGCTAGAAATGTACAGATCTGGGATAAACTAACAGATTTAGTAGAGATCAATGTTCAGAAAACATAAATAAATATGGAAAGCATTTCATGCAAGAAGTAATATCAGTTTCAGTCAAAACAAGGATAGATATTGTTGGGAAAGGCCTCTTTACTTTTCCCCTGAGAAGACATTGTTAATAACCATGTCACTGTTATAACAGTCTGATTCACAATTGATGTCTTTGCATATGTAAATGTATACAAACATCAAGTTCAATCAGTTAGTTTTTCTGAAGGCATTAATAGTTCAAAGTTCTGTACTCATCTCTTCTTCATCTCAGTATACACAACAAACTATAATACTAGAACAAGTCCAAGATCTCCGTATAAGAAGATGTTCAGAAGTTGTTTGGAAAAATCACAAGACAACAAAAGTTAAAATTTAAGTTAATATCCTTCTGGGATACTACAGCGTGCGACCCATGCTGTAGAGTTTATTTCATTGTCATGGATAACTTGACCAAGTGGTGCAAATGTGAAAAATTGTTAAATCAATTTTGATATAAGAATAGCTTTAATTTGTTGTCTCCCTTTCTTGTGTGAAATTGAAGATTGTATTGCACAAAAAATTCAAGATTAATATGTTGATTCGACTTATTACGTTTCTTTGTGCGAATGGTGTCAAACAAATTCTAGTTCCACTTGTAGTTCAAAGCAACAAGTTGAGACATAATTCACATGACTACTTTTTGAAAATGTGTAGTTACATTCTAATTTTTCCACCAAGAACTGACAAATAAGAAATTCAAGAGTTTATACATAAACGATATCCCATTAATAAGTGTAATTTGTATTTGGAAGATATCAGATTTTTTCTTTCTTACTTGGTGTTTGGGTGGATGAAGTGGATAGTCAATGGCGAAGAAAATGTCTTCCCCTAGCTTTCTTATAAACTGTAACTTCGAAATGATGAGATCTCTCCCTTCAACCTTGGATTTCATCCTCTCAATGTATGTGGAGAGTGTAATATCCCCAAATGGGGTACTAAAAAGAAAACAATAAAATCTGTAAAGTAGGACAGGAACTGATAACAAAAAAAAAAACCTTCGCAACTAGGGCATAAATCTGGAAATGAACTGGAATCATTAAATCTTAGGTTTCAGAAGAGATCTAGGACCATAAATAGAAATTTCTGATTGTTATTATGATCAGAAATAATTACAAAATAACCCAGAATTTTTTCGTAATAAGTATGACTGGTTTTTCCGTAGTTTTTTTGAGTTAGAGTCAAGAAAATAGGCAGTATCAGGTACAGATTTACCTCAGACTTATTTCTGGGTTTTATTAAAACCTAGCTGTCCTAAAATGTAAGTACTAGACTCCCAAAATGACTTTCAAAGTCTGTTCTCGCTGCTCCTTGCAGCCATCCCACAAGTGCTCAGATATTGACAAAATGTAGCTGTAGATGACCATCAATCTAAAATTTACTGCTGTAATCTTCCTCTAATTTGGCCTCTAACCTGACAATTACTTGCAGTCCATAATAAATAATGTGCTAGGGTTTTACAAACCGGAGTTATTCCACCGAAACACACTCTTCTGATTTGGAAGAGCCCGTGCATTGAACCAAAACCAACGATATTCAAGGGTTTAAATCCTCAAGCCAAGGACTCCATATCTTACCTGATGAGCTCTATGTATTCTTCCTTTTGGATAATCCAAGGAAAGGACAGCCGATGTGCTGCTAATGCTCATGATTTGAGTTGGGGACATGATAGAGAGGCCCTCCACAACCTCCCAATTAGCATCTGTGAAGGTTTGGAGAACTGCTCTAGATTGAGGTAGTTTTGTGTTGCATGAATGGGTGGTGGAGTTGAATGGTTCATAGGACTAAACCCCAAGTTTTTGGCTCAGGGAGTTTTTCAGACAAAAAGTCAAGAGTTTTGATCACTCGGTTTTGGTGTAGAATTTGGCAAGTTTTCTGTAAAACTCAATGAGTTCAACAGGAAGACCCCATCACCCAAAAATATATGCCTACGAACACCAAAAAACTCACTACATTTTCATTTTCTATCTTATCTTTTGCTGTCCAAGGCAAGTAAACCCTCATCACCATTAAGCACACCATTTGCAACAATTTTAAACTGAGGAGAGAAGATTTGAAGAGATTTTATGGTGAATTTCAAAGGCAAATTCGAATCACAAATAGGTTTTCAATTTCGTTTATTTTCTTTGTTTTTTAAAACATTTTACTTCATTTAGGTACATCTAGGTAAGAGAAAATCATCAATGCTAATACTAAGTAATCTAAATAGATTTAAATTCCATAGAACAAGATTCATCACCCTTCATTGGCAATTTTTTTAATTTTCTCTATTTTCTGTGTTTTTTCGTACCAAACTTACTGTTTTTAAATTTTAATTAGTCCTTTTTTTTAGTAAAAAAATCTTTAGAATCTTTATATATTAGATTAACTTTTTACTGATTTAAATCAATCTATATTGATTTATATTAATTTAGGTCGTTTTTTCATTTTTTAATAAAAAAATAATAAGTTTTGATTTCACTTTGATTGTGTAGATTAATGTATAATGGCAAATAGAAAAGTTTCTGCATCTAGTTCAACCTTAGGCTTTGCTTATCAATGCTGCCAACTTCATTTGGAGGCACTCTGTTTACCGTACAAGGTAAATGGATACTTATTGCATTAAGTTATTAGAATATAACGCAGAACAAGATACTTTATTCATATAAGCAGTACGCAACAACAGTTACAATGATAATGATGATCCACTAGTTCATTGGGACGATGTACATATACTTTTTCGAAGGGGTGACTCAACCATCATGCACCCTTTCGGATACAACTCTACCTGTCGGCTATAATACTTTTTATTGACAACATCCCCCCAAAAAGTAAAGTCATCTCGGACGACAAAATAGAGACAACTTTGACAACAAAACTCAAACTGAAAATAACTAATTACATCAAGATTTAGACACTAAGAAGAAAGATGCGTCCCTAATGTAGTACATGTCCGTGCTCTAAGCTCGTCCAGCTCTACTCGTAGCTCATGCACTTGCCCTGTCCGTACCTTAAAATCTGCTTCAGCCTCCATCTGGATCTCCAAGGTTGTTTGCATCATTTCAACAATCTCTCGAGGCTCCCTCTCCTTCTCCGCTACCACTTGCTCCTTCTCCACTGCCACTTGCTGTAGTTGACTCTGCTGAGCCAAAAATGTTGTCCTCTTGGATTCCCAGGGTGCTCTCTCCAACTCCCAAATTACCTTCTCTGCGGTCAGTTCTGCCTTCATCGTTGCTACCCTGGCAGCTAACTCCTCTCAAGCCCTCTCTGCCACTCCCTAGTCTGCCTGGTTCCTCCAAAGGGCATAATAAGCATCCCTGTGTATTTAGACTATCTCCTCAATCATAGCCTCTATGCGGCTCTCCATACCCGTCTCTCTCGTAGTGGCCCAATCTTGGCACATCTCTGCAGTCTCTACACTCGGTCATCCATGCTCCTCAAAACAAACCGTAAAGGCTACTAGACATCCCACTCTTATGAAGGATATGATGTTCTCTAGCTCCTTTACCACTAATTCCAAGGCAAGTGTCTGTGCAGAAAACTGTAAAGGCCGCTGGACATCCCACTCTCATGAAGGATATGACGTTCTCTAGCTCCTTTACCACTGAGTCCAAAGCAAGGGTCTATGCAGAGGCCACCACTTAGCGAGCCCGAATCGCTACATTAGGGAGGAATGTCTCCATAACCTCTCCCATCGTTGTCTTTAGCCCCACTATAGGCTATTGTTGGGCACCCATGGTCGTCTCCACTGCTTCTGCCATTCGCTCAACAATGCTATGTGGTATCCCATCGGTCTGTCTAGTGACTTTCCTCCACCTGAGTCTGCATGCCTATAGGATTTCCATCCGGGGCTACTACTCATGTAGGTGTGAGAATGCTTGTTGCTCATGGTGCTAGCATACGGTTAAACCTCGTACTCAAGTACGTGCTCAACCTCTGAGCTCTACTCTCTTTGTCCGAGTCCTTAGGCATTGCTAGCAATGTTGCATCTACCGTAACCACTGTATCCGAGCCCTCTACATCCAAATGAACATCGAGCATCCTCAAACACTCACTTGTTAGTATCTCCATCACTCCCTCCTGAGTGTCGATCTCCTCATCCGGTATAAGTATCTCAGCCCTTGCCTCTGGTACAGTAGGCAAAACCTCTTGAACAGGCTCCATTGTTACCTCCGAAACGGTTGTCGCCGTTGGTGACAGATGTGACTCTGTTCCCCCTATAGCTATGGCCTCCGGAATGGGTAGTGTCTTTGTAGCTGGCTAAACCACAATTGTAGCTAGAGTCATCATCACTGGCTGTCTGAACTGACCAAACCTTGGAATGTCGTGTACCCACTAGAACCAAGTGCATCATTGCCAAGCGTAGGCCGCGGAAATCTTAATGCTGTCGCAATAATCACTTCCGCCTTGTCCTCTTCTTCATCCTCCCCGTCGGTCTCACTCTCATTAGAAGATGTCTCCTAGCGACTGCTATCAGTATCTCCTCCATTCGGTCTCGGTCGTTTCTGTCCGACAGTGGTCTTGTTGCCAAGTGTGTTGAGGTGCCTCCATTGCATGATAGGGGGTTCTCTTGGCGCGAGTGGTCCAAGCTTGGCCTCTAGCCTATTGTGAGGAATCAACTGCATCATTGCCTCCAAGAATAACCCAGTTGAATAGTGCGGTCTATAGAATGTCTTATGCTGCAGTGTCATAAATTCATACATCCTTTCTGCCAGCAGTGCAACCAAATCATATAGTCTTCCATGTAGGATCTCCTTCATCATCGACACTTGTGGGAATGAAATATCTGAAGTGCGGCTGGATCTTGTGAGGTGACTTTTTACTAAGTCGATAAGACAACACCAATGCCCTTCTTGAACATTGGACTTCTTTAGTCCTCTACCCTTTGACGTGTCCATGAGAGCTTCTTTCTCCGTTTGTGTCAAGTCCCTGCATACCAACAGTACTAGTTGTGCCTTCACCTCTCGACTCAACGTTTTCAGTTTGTTGTCGATTTTCCTTCTACTCTGTGCATGACTAGGTATTCCAAATACCCATGTGAAATGTGTTGGTTTGAATGATATTTCAAGGTCGCCTCCAAGATAGGCGAACGAACTGGTTTGAGAGAACCTATCGTATGTCTCTATTATTGTGCACAGGAACCCTTTGTAGTCTCGAATGCAAAATATAGTCATCTGTATTGCCCATTCAACCTGTGCCTTCCTAATGCTAGTTTTCACCATATGGTTATTAGGTGTCTCCTACCACATTTCCTGCATTCTGCTCTATTGAAACCCTCAAACAAGACATCCTGTGCTATGAGATTATCAATTGCAGTTGGCTGTGTTGTTTGCTTGCCTTTCTTTTTACTTGCTCCTGTGCTTGTGCCTACTAGAACACACACTTAAAGACGGCAGGGTTTTCACATTTTTGTTCATGGTTGCAGTTGTTGCTGTATTTTCCTCTAGCCTTTTTTTCCAAGCCCTCTTTTCGGCTAAATGCATAACTGTCACTTCCCTTGTCTTTTTGTTGGAGAAGACAAAAGACAGTTAGGTCAGTTGCAATTTTCCCTGAAGGCAATGATGGTACCGTAGCTATTGACAAATTCACATCCACTCCTTTACTTGTGTTTGTATGACAAATCTTAATGCCAGTTGACTGTGTGATACATGTTTTATAACACCCTCAAATGCCTTTAAACGTGATCGTACGGTTCTACTCCTTCCTGTCTGTACAACAATCTTGGTTGTGCTTGGCGTACAGTAATCTCTTTGGTCTCTCTATTATTCGTATGTTGTACAATGGTCTTTTTTCCTTCTCTTCTTTGACTCTTGCTAGCCCGTACGGTGCTATTAGCTGTTTATATCTTTTCCTTATGCCTATATGGGGTGCCCAATACCAATTTTAAAGTCGTACGGTTGTACAACACTCAACTTTTTCCACTTGAAGAGTCCGTATGGTGTTTGATTTCTTCTTTGTTCAAAAGTCCGTACAATGTTGGTTCCATCTCTAGAAGATGTACGGTGTCTAGTTCCTTCTGTTTGCTGCCATACGGAAATCCCTTGTTGGCCATACAGTAGTCTCAACTATCCTTATAGACACAATAATGCACTATTAATATCAAGGGTACCATATGGTGTACAGCCTTTTGCCTTTCCTCGTCTTCTCTCATCCCCTGGCCATGTCGTACAATGTTCTCTTATAATTGTTCCCTATGTGCGTACAATACCCAATTCTTGTATTTATAATAGAGTTATGTTTATATTCCTTTCTATATAGATGCTTGTTCATGATCCAGGATAGTATGTTGTTCATGTAATGTTCCCAAATTCGTTTAACTCCAAATAGATGTGCACTAGATCATGAGAGGCGAACAGGGTGAGATTAACGACTGGGCCAAGATGTGCGAATTGTTTGGGCCGTATGGTGGATGCCTAGAGGTTGTACGATGTTTTTCTTTGGAGGTTGTATGGTGGTGTGTGAGGGTCATACGGTTGAGGGAGTAGTTGTCGTACGAGGAGGAAATATGAGCCGTACAGTGAATGATGTTATGGTTGTACTGTGATGGGGGGATGGCTGTACAATATGTTTGAGGCTGGCCGTACGGTATTAAGAGACTGGTTGTACGATTTGCTAGGAGAGGCTGTATGGATGGGAGGCTATACAGAATGCAAGGGTAGACTTGTGGTGAGGAAGATGCTGTGGAGGCCGTATAGTATTTGCATTGAGTGTTGTGTGTAGCGGATGGGGTACAAAAGGAACATGGTTTCAAACCTGCACTTAAACTATTAATCCCAAATACATTAGACAATGCCAAACAAGAATGAAGATTTGAATACGAATAAACTTTAATTAATATTTGCTAAAAGATGGTGCTCCGATTTGCCAAATCCAAGCGAAGTATTATAGGCGACGGAATAGGGTGAGGGTTGAATCCCACTGAAGTCGGACAAAGCAAGTAGGGAAGATCTTTCACTTCCGAAATGGTGAACAACAGAAAATCCCAACAAAAATTCATAGTACAAAGAAGTAATCCAAATTGCATACCTATGATTTCCTACAAGCTGTGTTTAGATACCTGTTGGGAAAATTTTCTAAGGGTGTACAAAGATAGCCAATAGCTACACTTACTACGAAAACAAAACTGAAATGGGTCCAAGATAATTTAAATCAATCAACCCATTAACAACGATTTGATTAATAATCTATTTTATGAATGAGATATTATAGTTCAAAGGAAGCAAGTTGTGCATTCCCAGAAGTTCAATGAGAGAGAATCTCATCAAAGAGAAGCATAGTGAAGGATTGGCTGAACATTTTGGCAAAAATAAAACCATAGTTTTGGTTGTTAAGAATTATTATTGGCCACAGTTGCAGCAAGATGTGAAGAAGTTTGAACAGAGTTGCAAAGTATGTCAGATGGCGAAAGGAGTGAAGTAGAAGACAGGGTTATATCAGCCATTACCTGTACCAGAGAAGTTGTGGGAGGATGTCAGCATGGATTTTGTTCTTGGATTACCTAGGACTTAGTGAGGGCATGATTCTATTTTTGTGGTGCTTGACAGGTTTTCAAAGATCCCACATTTTATTCCTTGCAAGAAGACTAGTGATGTTCATGTGGCAGAGTTGTTTTTCAAAGAAGTGGTGAGACCACATGGTCTACCAAAGAGTATAGTTTCATATTGAGATACCAAATTTGTTGGGTATTTTTGGCGTACATTGTGAAAGAAATTGAAGACAGAGTTGAAGTTTAGTTCATCGCATCATCCACGGACTGATGGACAGACAAAAGTTGTGAATCGTAGTTTGGGAAATTTGTTGAGATGTTTGGTTGGAGACAAACCAAAGGGCTGGGATCGGATGTTACCACAAGCAAAATTTGCATATAATAATTCTATCAACAGGAATACTGGTAAATCACTATTACAAACTGTATATAGGAGTAGTCCCAAAAATGCTTCTGAATTGTGGCAGTTGGATAAAGGAGAGATAAGTACTGCTGAAGTAGAAGAATTTGCTTAACATTTGAAGAACATCCATGAGGAGGTGAGGAAGCACATCATAAAGATGGATACACAAAACAAGGCTAAGGAAGATGTGAAAAGGAGGTATAAGGAATTTCTGATTGGAGATGAAGTCATAGTTCATTTGAGAAAGGAGCATTCTCTAGTGGGTACATATAATAAGTTGAAGATGATGAAGTTTCGATTGTGCAATATAATGGAAAGGCATGATTTTGGAAATGCTTAGAAGTGGAGTTGCTTGCTGAATTGAATATTTCACCAGTATTTAATATTTTAGATTTGATAGAGTAGTATGAAGGAGGTGATTGAGATGAAGTTGCAGAAGTGCAGTGTAGTATTCTAGCAGTGAGTTCGGCTACAAAGGAGATTGAGGAGATATTGGACAGTTGTGTTGGCAAAAGCACAAGGAACAAAACTTATTATGAATACCTGATCAAATGGAAAGGGAAGCCAGTAGAGGATTCATCATGGCTAGCAAGGGAGGAGGTTAACCGTCATGGTTTTCCTCTGAGCACTTGAGACATTACAGATTCACTTCTCAAATTACCCCGGGTCTTTGATGCAGGAGCATCCTGGGTGTAAGAGCAATCTTTTATCACCCAATTTTTTTTTGTTTTCAATCTTCTCTATTTCAATAAGGACTAGTAGACAGGTGGGTTGCTATTTTTGGGAATTTTCTATTTTTAGTAAGTTTGTATCAGAGAAGTTATTGCAGATTTTCGGTAGAAATTTTTGGAGAATAATATTAGAACTCAGTTTTGATTCTTTGAAGGCCTTAGAGGCCCCAGATGAGGTCTGAAAACTCGAAGAAAGGGCGCTTGCATAGTTTTGAGCTTGTAGATCAAGAGCTAGCGCTTCCGTAAAGTGGTTATAATAGCCAATCAAAGCAACGGTTCGAGAGTTATGGCTTTCCAAAATTGGGCTACCCAAAATTCCTAAAATAAATGTCAAAGATGTATTTGGCTGACTCTATATGTATTATTAGGGTCTGTTGGCCCTAGGTATTAAGTTTGAATGTCTAGAACCTTCCCGGGTAGCATAAAATTGCTTATTTAAGAAAGGCCCGAACATTGTCTACAATAGCTCTAGGTGGTAGTTCGCAGCTTAGTCTTGTAGATTATTGTAATGAAGGCGCCCATGTGGATTAGCATATTGTACGTGTAAATTTTGTAATTTCGCATTTGCAGCCATAATAAGAAGTCCATATTTTGTTCTTGCATTTGTTGTTGTTTCTTTGTTTCTATTATGCGTTTATGGTATTAAAGGGAGCACCCCTCATCACTTTATTCCCAATCCTCTCCTTCGATTACGCAAGATTTATATATTACTCCGACTATAATCTTATTTGTAATTTCTACTTGTCCGTTGGTTCTTGGATAGTACGGGCTTGTAGGGAATGGTAAATCTTGAATTTTGTGGTCAGTAGTTAGATAACATGATTGACAAAATGTCCCCCATGGTTGCTTGTCAACTGCAACGAGACTCTGTACTTTGTGATGATTTCCTCGTAAATGAATTTCGCCGTGTTGATTTCAGAGTTGTCAGGTAGAGCCCGTGCCTCTATCCACTTGGTAAGGTACTCCATCGCTACCACGATGTACCTGGATCTTCTGGTTTTACTTACCTTGAGGGGTTCGATAAAGTCCAGCCCCCATTGTTCAAATAACTCCTGTGCGTGTAAAGGGTTAAGAGGCAAGAAATCCCTCTTCAGTGGTTTCCCAGCTCTCTGAAATGTATCACCCGCAACGACCCACTCCCTAGTGTCGTTGTGCACGGTTGGCCACCATAACCTTGCCATAAGTATCATCCGCGCAGTTGTATCTAGCCCCATGTGTGCTCCTGCTAGTCCTTCATTTGCTTCCTTCAACACCTTTCGTATTTCTTCTTTTAGAATACACCGTCTTAAAATCTGGCTAGGTCCCATCTTATACAGCAACCCGTTGATCAATTGAAATGTTCAACTCCTCAGCACCAGTTTCCTCCTCTCGTTTAGTGGTGTTTCCCTAGGAAATTGTCTCGTCGAAAGATATTCCCCAATACTTGCATACCAAGATGGTAGTACGACAATCTGGAACAGTTGTGCATCTGGAAAATCATCATTGACTCCTTTCGCTGGTTCTCCTAATTTGGTCCTTGAAAAATGGTCCATGCTCACATGACTTATTCCAGGTTGTACCACAATTTTGAATGTGTATTCCTGTAGTAATAGCCATCTGCTTATCCTTCCTTGGATGATCTACTTGTTCACCAGATATAACAATGTTTGATGATCCACATAAAATGCGAACAGCGTCGCCAGTAGATAATGTCTAAATTTTTGTATGGAGTATACCATTCCAAGTGCCTCTTGCTTTGTTGTACTATAATTCTACTTTGCTATACATAGTAGCCTACTCGCAAAGTAAACTGGATGATCCAATCCGTGATCACCTGTTTGTGCCAACGTTGCTCCAATTGCATAGTTCGACACGTCTACATGAACATGAGACACCTTATCCCAGTTTGGATAAGCTAGGATAGGCACTGGTCTAGTTTTCAGTCCTTCGAAGGCTTTATTCTACTCTCTATCCCACTTGTAGGGTTCTCCTTTGTAGGTTAATTGCCAAGTGGGTAGGATATTTTTGCAAAGCCCTCAATGAACCTTCAATAATATCCAATATGTCTGAGGAACGATTTTACCTCTATTACATCTGTCGATGGTGGCATTTCCAAGATTACTCAGACTTTGTCAGGATTTGTCTTTAATCCTGCTTTGCATACAATGTGCCCTAATAGCTTCCCCTGCAGTACCATGAATCTGCATTTCTTTGGATTCAGTACTAGTTTTGCTTGTCTGGGTCTTTCCATGCAATCTCTAAGTGCTTTTATATGCTTGTTCTCCACACTAAAAATTGACCAATCGTCCAAAAATGCCTTGAAATTCCCAACTGACATCTTATCAAATATGTGCAAAATAACTCTCTAAAACGTTGCCGCAGCATTACACAGTCCGAACAACATCCTATTGTAGGCATATACTCCATCCATAACTATGAAGGTTGTTTTAAGCCTATCTTCTTCCGCGATGGATATCTGGTTGTATCCAGAGAATCCATCCATAGATGAACTGATTTCATGCGCCACAACTTCTTCCAAAATGCTATCGGTGAATGGTATTGGAAATGGATCCTTGATTGTTACTGCATTCAAGCATCGAAAATCCACACATATTCTTATCTGAGTGGTGTCCTTCAGAGATATCACAATTGGAGATACCCACTCACTCGTATGCACCTTGAAAATAATGCCTACTTCAAGCATTCGGTTGATCTCATTGGTAACCCGTGTGGCATAGTATTTGTTCATCCGATACGATTGCTTCCGTACGGGTATTACTCCTTCTGTTAGTGGTATATGGTGGATGCATAGTTCCGGCGGTACTCTTTTAGGTCCTTATACGTCCATGTGAATACATCCTTATATTTCATGAATATTTTGAACACTGCCGCTATCAGGACTAGATTCTAGTCATCTTCCACAAATATATTTTTCGGATTGGTCTCATCCCCTAAGTTCATCATTTTAGCTATAGGCTCTTCATACTTAATAGGTTTGCCTTCACTAAACATATGCGCAGGCATTTCATCTATTTGTGCTTCTCCTTTACTTTGTTGTACTCCACAAATGCATTCTCTTCTTTTTCATTCTCGACCCCTAACATGTTACAGCTCAGAAAGAGCTCGTAGTCCTCCATCTACCAATGGAGTAGGCTGTTCACCGAGTCCAGGACGTCATCGTTAGACCCTCCTTCCAATCTTAATATTCCCTCTTTGTCAGGTTCCATTCTTTCCCCTCATCGTTACCTCTGCCTTCGCCTTTGGAATCGAACAATACTGCCTCCTCTCCTACCATCTATGTGTGTAGGTCGATTACAAATCTCTGACCTTTGCCTTCCATGGATAGAGTATTCCGTTTCCAATCATGTTTCACCTTCGCCTGTACCAGCCAATCTCGTCTGAGGATGGCATCGTACCCTTTTCTTTTTAATGGTATGACCACGAAATCCAATAAGAATAGTTGTGTACCGATGGTTACAGGTTGTGCCATTAGGATCCCTAAAGGCTTAATTTCGTGTTGATCGAATGTGAGTAGTTGAAATGTAAGGTGGCCACAATGTAAGTTGCCCCAACTTATTCCATACATCTTCCGGTAGCACATTCACTCCTAATCCTCCATCTACAATTATGTCTGTGAGTATGGTTCCGAGGATACCCATCTCTACTACTACAAGATGTCTTCTCGTAGTGAGTGCTAGTTGTAGTCGTTCCGCTACCATCTTTTCTTGTCTTCCGTTGCTTTTGGGAGTGGTTTCATGTTTAGTATTGCAGTTCGTAGTTGAGGCATTGTGTCGTTTAGTTGCATAGGAACTTCCATTTGCATTACCTGTCGTATAATATTTTGTTCTGCCAGGTTCTTCTTTGAGGTGTTGGTAGTGTCTTTTGTTTGTGATTTCTCGGCTTCCATTTGTTTATCTAAATTTGCTCGTGCTTGTTGCAACCTTTTCTTTTCCTCATTTGCATCTAGATATGTTGCCTTCTTTTCTTGCTCGCAAGTGATGGCTAATGTCTCCTGCTCACATGCTTCAATACTTAAGAAATTCACCCCTTGCTTAGGGCATTTCGAATCCTCATGGTCTCCTGGACCACACCATCTACACAACGGTTTTGGTGTTTCCTTCATGGTACAGTATCTGGCGAAGTGTCCTTAGAGGTTGCACACACGATATTGTATCATTGACCATCCACTCGAGTCGTACTGTATTCGACTTCAGCCTCCATTATTGTTATTATTATTATTGTTACCACCTTGTCTGTGTCGGCTATTGTTACAATACTCTTCTAAGGTTGCATCATTGTTCATGTTCATTCCTGCTTCTACAATGGACACTTCCTACATCAGTAACACTTGCGGATGTCCCTTCGTTTTCATATTGAACGGGCATTCCTTGGTGGAATGTCTCGTAATTTGGCAGTTATCGCAAAATTGTTTTTTCGGGCAAGAGCCCTTTGTGTGGCCCTCCTCTTTACAATCCATACATCACAATTTCCCTTTCGCTGAGTCAAGATTCTTTTTCAAATTTTTGAACTACATCATCCATAACATGTCCTTCTGCAATGCTCGAACCTTCTTACTGGACTCTTTGTCATTGCCATTGCTTTCGGAAGATGAATTGTCTGAGTTCGATGATTTGTTTTTCTTCTTTTTGCTCGTTTTCTGCTCACTCTCCAGATCCATCACCCGATTATATGCATCTATGTATGATGCTAGAGGCACAATTTTCATCTTTTTTTTCAATGCTGGTCATAGCCCTTCCACAAACCACCTTTTCTTGAACCCGTCAGTTGGCTAGCTTTCCATTTTCCCCACCAGCTCCTTCAGCCTTCTTGCATATATGCGGATTGTTTCATTCTTTCCCTATTTCGTACTATATATTTCTGCTACTATTTCGTTATCATCCCTTAGTAGTCAGAATTCTGCTATGAATTCTTTCTTGATGTTCAGCCATGTAGTTAATTTCTCAGGATCGACATCCGAAAACCAATCCATCGCTACAACCCATAGGGTCACCGGAACTATCGAATCCAATCGTCTTGGTCCGTTACACCATTCGTCATTCAGATCATTTCACATGTTTTACAGTGTTTGATTGGATCGGCTGTCTCATTGCCATTAAACTTCAACAATTTTTCCTTCAGTCTTGTCATTGTTAATTTCTTCTGAATTTGTGGTACTTGTGTACCTGCACTATTCTGAGTACCCGTGTTTTTCTGCACAACTGTGCTACATCAAACAACCGCGTTACTTGGTGTGAAGGGATCTTAAAGCAAAGTTGTGATTATCTACCTATATCCGTTCGTCAGGTGTCTCCAGAACAAAGAGTCCATCTCACGCTCGTGCTCCTTTGACACTTCGAGCTGTGCAGGTACCTTCTCTTTCGTTTGGGTTCTCTACCATCGGCGTATACAAGTTAAAGGACTCCTCCCTTGTCTCTTCCACCAAATTGAATCTTTGTCGTGTTTCTTTGAGCAATTCCTTGACACTCCTCGGTCTACTAGGTGAATGCATTCCCTCCGTTAGTGCTCCTTCACCCCCTCAGTGTCCATCGGTAAGCTACTGAAACTTCTGTCTGCGCTCCACCTGTTGTGCTAAAATTAATGCTCCCCGTGTTGTGCATATAGCATCCTTGTCTTTTATTTTATTCCTATCTTTATTAAGCAGAGTTGGCATTAATCTTCATAACACCTCTTGTATACCAGGTTCAACTGGCAACGGCGCCAAATGTTTACCGTACAGGGTAAATGGATACTTATTGCATTAAGGTATTAGAATGTAATGAAAAACAGGATACTTTTTTCATATAAGCAGTACACAACAACTATTACAATGATAATGATGATCCAATAGTTCATTCAGACAATGTACATATACTTTCCCAAAGGGGTGACTCAATCATCACGCGCCCTTTTGGATACAACTCTACCTGTCGGCTATAATACTTTTTACTAACAACACACTTGTCTTGTATGGGCTAGAGATCGTGCATGGAAACATGCTATCAAAGATTGGAACCTGGATAAATGTTTTGCATTAGATGCAAAAAAATATTATCAAGGAAGCATAAACCACCTCAAATACCATCTTGTGGGCATCACTCAACATTGTGCTATGGGTTGCCATGGAACCACACAAGGAATAAAAATAGAAATGAGTACTTTACTTGCAGCCGAAGAAGATAAAATTTGCAATGGCAGCATCCATAGCTACTTCTCAAGTTGCTTCAGTTAACCTTGAATTTGATAAAAATGCTTTCAAGGCATAGTGGGTTCTCTTTGAAGTCAACATATCGGAAAAAAATCCACAACCATCATGGCCACCACTTAATCTACTTCTAGTGCCTACATGCATACCACCTAGTTTTATTGTGCCCAAAAACAAACATAGAGCACAGCCATCATTGGAAGCAACTTGCCACTCAATTCTCTTAGAGAAAGTACCTTGTTTATCTTTTGCCTACAATTCTTAACACAGTCAACAAATACCCCGATATGGATTCCTTGCTACATTGAGGGGGAGGTTATTTAATATAAAAATTTCCCTATGCCATATTTTCTTCTTTGTGCACCTCCTTGTTCCACATTGTAGCTTCCAATGAAGGTTGTGCTCCATGTATGTTTCTAGGCACAAAGAACCCCAATTACCAAACTCTACCTAAGTTGGATGAGGTGGATGTGCCATGCATGTGTGGACCATGAATAGAGCCAGAATGCTTGTCATATCTACATCTAATTGTTTTGCTAAATTAGGAACAATGACTGCTTTAATGGCTACTTGTGCTCTAGCTGTCTCCAATTCTTTTTCATTTGCAATGCAAGAAGTGCAATCCTCTCTTATATCACCTTTTTTGAGGCTATTGCACATGGCTGGAATCACGATGTTGAATGCCTGAAAGCTAGTTGAAAAACTCAGCAGACCTGAAATTTTGAAGAACTTGGGACTACGAAAAATCTCAACAAACTTATCAAACATTTGGGAATATATCATTTTAAAAATATTATTCAAGAACAAGCATAGATACTAAATTTGTAATGTACACTAAAGACAAGAATAAGATATCTTTATTTAGTCATGAAATTAATACAGAGAAGACCAGAGATAGTCGGCCAAGGATTGCAGTTCATTCAACTAAACCAGACCACCTTGATGATACACAATATATTTGAAGGACCCACTGGTTGCCAAGAGGAACACAACTGTTGACTAATTGATGCTTATAACCCCTCGTATAACCACTATTATTAAACATAAAAAATATCTAGATAAGAAGAAGATCATTGGGAAGCAACAACAGCAACATGAAGTAACAGCCTTTGTAGGAATTCAGGTGTTTGGATAAAGGTGCTTATAAGCATATGCCATTATAGCAGCTGGTGTTGGTAGAATTCCTCCTCAATTAGATGTTTTGCTTGTTCTTGGTATTAGAAAAAAATTGTTTTTAGATTCAGTTATGGAGGATAAGAAATTTGCAGTGGAACTCAAGGATCAACGACTTCTTATTAGGCCAAAGGAATCGAGCTCAATTACAATCAATTACAACGCAGATTATAGGGGTTTGAGGATTTTTATAAGTTTTAGGATGAACCAGCTTCTACATTAGTTCATAGTACTGATTATCTATAAAATTCATGACACAAGAGTATGGGGCATTTGAATTATGTAAGATTACCTATTCTGAGAGATTGTCACAGGACCTCCAAAGTTTGGCATTGAACAACAAGATGTTTGTCAAGGATGCACACCTAGCTAGTATTCTAAAACTTCTCTCCCTTGTAGCAAGCATATGTCTAGCTTGATTTTAGGCTTAGTGCATTTGGATGTGTTTGGAATGATGTTAGTAGGATCAAGAAGCATGTACTAAGTCTTTTTTCATCGAGGATAGCAATCACAAGGTATGTATCTATTTTTTGTAAGTCCAAGGATTAGGCCTTTTGCAAGTTTTTACAGCTCAAAGCTCTAGTTGAGAATTAGATAGGGAAGAAGATCATTGAGTATACCTCTAAGGTGTTTGAAGATTTTTGTAAGGAAGTAGGGATGAAGAGGAAATTGACAATTTTATAAAACCCACCACAAATTGGGGCTGTAGAGTGGGAATTTCACTCAATTATAGGGACTACTGGGGCCATGATTTGTGATCTAGACTTGCTAATATTTTCTTGAGCAAAAGCATATGTTAAACAGTTTACATCCATAGTAAGTGTCCTCGGAAAATCTTGGAAGACGGAAGAGAAGGAATTCACTGGTGTGAAACCAGAGGAGAGCTATTTTCACATCTTTATTTGTCTAGTTTATATTGATTCACTGTAGAGAAGAGGGCAAACTTAGAACCTCTTAACAAAAATGCTCTCTTTGTAGGCTATAGTGAGACTAATGAAAGTTGTAGTTGATAGGGATACCAAGTTTGAGGGGAATTTTGCATGCGCATTGTTTCAAGAATTCATTCCAATGATATAGGATGAGGAGCAAGGAGCTGTGACTTTTGAATCTCCAATGATACTAGTTGTTTCTACTTTAGGTTAGCAACCGTCAGGAAAGGAGGGAGAAAATTTGATCACTTGGTCTAAGGAGACCTTGGGTTTCAAATAGACATTGAGGGATGCTCAAGAGCTTGTTGAGGCTCCTAAGAGCACATTAAGGGAGAGCAGCCCCCTCCAAAGAAGTTTCCTACCTACATAGCATTGATGAGTAACATTATTGAGTCTTCCAGCCATTGGGAAGCAATGGATCAATGACAAGTTTGTATTGTAATCAACCTCTTAGTGAAAAGGAAGTTTGAAGCATGCAGAGACAATCTTAGTTTGTTGCAGAGTTTCTTCCACACTAAGAGGGTGTGTTGAGTTTTTAGCTTTGTTTGAAACTTCTGCACATGTTTAGTGTGAATATGCAAGTAGTTTGAGTTGTTTCAATTTTGTAATTCACTCAAGGGATAAAATGATTTTTTTTATATTGTTAATTAAGTCTAATAAAGTGTGGATAAGCACTAAAGTTTTCGATTGATCTTCCTAGTTATCTCCTGCATGAGACAAGAATGCTATTCTTGGAAGATTAGATCTTTTTAGATGGATACAATGTAATAATTTTGTGTTTCTATTAGTGCTACAGTTGTGGAGGTTTCCTTGTTATCTTTCAAAGGTATGTTTAGCATATTTCAAGGTGTAAATTTATTTGCACACGTGTGTTTGTTTCTGCAGTTTGAATTTTAATGGTTTGTTTAATCAATTCAAAGTTTCAAATTTTGTAAAGAACTGAGTAAAAAGTCATTGTGGAACTAGTAGGAGGTTGTGTTTGATAGTGCTTAGGCTGTTAGTTCTCCATAAATATGAAAATCTTGCAATATTTTTGTGTGTTGATAGTTTGGCTCTGCAGCCACGGAAAAGCAAAGTCAAAGTAGATATTGACATCTTGTGCAAACCTAAAATGACAGTTTGTTTACAATGTCTATGATTAAGTTTTTTAGTTTTATGTATAGTTAGGTCTTAGAGAGCTTCCCCTCATAATTTGAACGACAGTTCTACACAGACTTACAATTTGTGTCATCACAAAAGTGACTAACCAAAACACGAACAATTTCCATTGGCTTTATTTAATCACAGGTTTCATTTCATTTCTATTTGGTATTATATTGAGGCTAGAAGAGATAGTAGGTTAATTTAAGTACTTTACATGGTGAGTTTGGGGAAAGTTTTGACTAAAACTAATGAGATGAAAGAACATTTATAAAATGTTTAAATAGAAAGAAAAACTATTATATTTTCATCATCTAATGATGGCATGTGTTTCATCCAATAAATTGTTTACATCAAGACAAGCATTTAACTGAAGGATATGGTCCTAGGATTTTTATGATGGCTTGCACTTTCTGTTTGAATGCTGTATGTTATCAGTTTTTTGCACTTCAAAGGAATCCTTCATGTTTGATCACTTTAAACATTAGATAGAAATGATGTTTTAAAATTTCTTTTCTTAGAGTTGAATATTAGATAGCCATTCTGTTTCAAATCACCATCAACATCCATTTCGTATGATCTAATTGGTCGATTTTCTTGAAAGCTGGTTTGTAGGCACCGGAGTTGCTTGCTTTGCTTTTTGATCGAGGTACATTGTCCTACTTCATTATTTGCTATTGTTATCAATAAAATTACTTGAATAAAATATTGATATCCATCAATCTGATATGTCATGACCAGCCTTTATTTTTAAATATAATTTAGAAGAAAAGTCCATAATATTACAACATTAATGTTTGATCAGGTATGTCTGGATGTGGTCCTGGTCATGCAACTGGTTGGTCATATTAACATATCAACGTATTAGTCATTACTAGGGCTGTCAGGTAGTTGTCATTTGATACAAAAAAAGACTCTTCTATCTTCCTCAGTAGAACATCCTGACAGTGTAAGGTCTGACATATGCATTGGAGTAACTAAGGGAAGCTATAGCTGAAAGGCACTAGCTCATCTGGTTGAGAACAGAGGCTTGAGGCTATGGGTTACCCCCATGGTCCTGGGTTCGAAACTCTTTCCAGATTTAACTGGTGGGACCATAGTGCGAGCCTGTTGCCCTGCCTGCAGAGGATTAGTCTCGCCCCAGCTCGCCTCTTCTGTGCTCCAACTTGGCAGTTTGTAAGACCAAGGTAAAGGCCGGTTGGGTGCTAAGCTGGGTCGCAGGGATATAAGAATAGAGAAGTCTGTAGTAACAACTAAAAAAGTATTATTCTTTAATCTCCGCAAAGAATTTTTATGCATCAGTGTTCAATTTGAACGTGGCCTTTGTTTTCATCATGTGGGAAATTTGTGATTTTGACACCATGAGGTCACAAGTAAGAACGTTTTGAGAAAAAAAATCTGGCCGAATAAAGATTGGGCTCCAAGTCTTCTTGTGGACAAATAAAAGTTGTTGGTATAAGTTCCAATAGGACTAATAACAGTTTAATTTACTTGTTACTGTGAATCCATCACTAACATCCCTCCTATATTGTTGTCAATGCCACTCCATCCATGTCACTTCGCTTGATTACCTCCATTGTAGTGCCTTATTTAACACCCTTGCCTACTATTTAATATGTTAAAATTTTCATCATTTTATTTTTGCACCTGTCACTTTAGTTTATCCTAGCACCAACACTGGCCTTCACATCCCCTCCCACTATCCCACCACCCTTCTCTCTGTACCCACTTTAGCTTGAGATGTATCAGACTCATTGTCGTTTTCTCTTGTGTAAAATGAAAAGATCCATCACAAACTCCTTTTAGCAGCTGTCATCATCGTAGCCGATTGTACATCTGACTGGTAAACATTCATGGTCCTATTGCATTCTTTCTTCCTGCTCTCAAATGAGTGCAAACCTGTTTTTTCATTGCTATTTAAGTTTTACAAAGATTCATAAAGAATGCCCTAAAAGTATACCAATATCCAGTGTCCACAATAGAGATTTGTTGCTAATGCAAAATACTGAAGGGTTTTTAATAGCTTCATTGATAAGGAAACTCTCTAGGTTGGACATAAACTTGTCATTTATAAGGCCAGAGAGTGGAGAGGTGAGGTAAATCTCCGAATGCATTCAACAAATGTTGGACTAGTCAGTAAGAAAACAGAGGTAATCAAGTCCATTACTATTAAGCTTTTGTTAATTTTGAAATCCTAACCATAGTATATGATGGGGATTTGCTTCAACTGGAGGTCCTTTACTTTGAACTCTTAATATATATTTCCACCTTAAGCAGCCAACACCAACGTATAAGACTAAGATACCCATACAAATGTTTACTAAGAACTATCTTTGAATGGACCAACACCTTAGCTGCATTGCTAGATGCTTTACTGCACCTGTGAAAATTTGAATATTTATATGTATATAAAATTTTCCATGCATTGCGTATAATACTTTACAATTCCAATTGCTATTTCTTTTCTTATAGCTTTTTTAAAAGAAAATTCGCGAGTACTTTATATATCTTCATTGCTACCCTCGCCCCCCAAAATTTTGAGATTCCATGGAATTATGTGTTAATCTCATCTTTTGTCATATTTAAAGAAAATAGCTTTATAATATAAATTTTTTCTTCTTTCCCCCTTTGATCTAATCACATTAATAGTACTCTCCCAAGATACTTCTTTTACTGGCATTCCTTTCCCTACTTATTTCAAGCTTAAATCTTCTTCTCCAACAATTGTGCCTCTTTGGCAAAGTTTATATAGCTATCCTCCTTGCCTTCGCTTCTATCTTGTTTACATATTCTTCCCTTGTCAGTTTTCTCTTTCATTGTTGAATTCTTTTTCACCTTTTTCTCATTTTGCTTTTTGTTTTATTTTTATTGTTTTAGGGAATGTTGACAAACAATCTCATTTTCAGAATGAATAAGGGCACCTAACACACAAAAAAATGTCTGGAGCTCCAAATATGATAAACCCGACTACCGAAGGAAAATTAGTCCTCCTGATTTCCATATCCCTTATCGGCATTGTTAGCATGTTTTACTAATGGTTTTGTACAATAAATATATAGATTAGTGTATGGAAGCTTAGATGTGACTTTCTTTGGAAATAGACTTATTTTCTGGAATTTTTAGTAGAGGATCCTCCCATCCCGTCTGGACTAAGAACCTCCAGCGTTGATGCTTTTATTTTAATTAGTCCTCCTCCTTGGTAAGAAAGACATTAAATTTCTTCTATCTGGATCCCTAACTGACGTAAGTAAATATTTTTCTACCAATATATCCTTGCTCCTCTGTTAAATTTACTGTAATCATTCACATCTGATTATTTATTTTCTTGGTCAGTAAATAAAGTTTTTAGTGCATGGGCTATTAGAAATTGTAATTTTAGTAGCTGATTTGTGATTTCAAAAAAAAAAATTAAGGAAACAATCAGTGGATGAATTTGCAGTTTTGGAATTGTCTTAGGAGTACACATTTTGTTACGTGAGCTTCCATCAATCTTGAATGGATCAGCTGCAAGTAAGGCACTAAAACAAGATGAGTCCATGGCATCTTTAGCACCTAAGGTACTATCTCAATCAGCATTATCCTGGCAGTTTTTAATTGATGTTCTTTATTACAGGAAAATATGGACAATAGATCAAAACAAAGGGATTTTTGTACCTTTGGAAGAGCATCAAATTCAGTGACATAGATTGATTGTTTTATATTCTATTTAAACAGACCAAATCCAACATTATTTGAAGATTGGTATTTTTCTTTTATTTGGTTCAATGTGGTAAACCCATATCAATAGCTTTACCTTCATTAGGCTTGTCAATATTTACTTGGCTGTTATTTAAATCTCTTTGCAATTGTTGAGACCCTTGAATCACATCTACTTACTTTTATCAACAGGTATATATCACTCAAAACCCTCTGGTAGGGCACACACAATGCACCACCCACTTATTAGAAGATGCCAATATTGCTAAAACTCATGTGGACTGATTTAAATTGTATTGCACCCTGGAAAAAGTGCGATTTGGCTATCCTGTTATTGTGTAGGCACGTGGAGGTTATCTTGAGATGATTGTAATGAAAGAATATTGTCTTATTTGTTGTTGATATTAGCAAAGAAAATTTGTTCATAAATATGGTAACATGTTGCGAATCTTATTTCATAAAGTAAATTTGTTGAAAGAGACCAAATGTTATTGAGTCCATGTAAATGAGTTTGTACTCATTTACTATATTTATGATAAAACAGTTGCATATTCTGCATAAAGTCTCATTGGCCCTACCTTACGAGCTAGTGTTCTGCACTAATGAGTATGACTGTTAAATATTGCAGCTGCATTGTTATCACACCCCTGGCAAGGAGACTTCCATGAGTCATGTGCATGTGGGATTTACAAAAGTAGGTATAGGTGCATGTGTGCATCTGGCTAAATGGGTTTGAAAGCATAATTAAAAGATATTACTATTGACAACTACTAGACTTATTCTTCTGTTCACATACTCAAATTATTCACAATTAGAAAACATGACACATATAGAAAGACAGAATATTGTAGCCACCGATTGATTTGAACATAAGAGGGGTTCCTATAGCTCACCCTTCTAATTTAAGTTCCTGCAGTTATCTAGACTTACATAATTCAGAGTAGGTCTACCATTTTCCAGGTGGTTGAAATGATTTGGGCGGATTCTTGTTGATACATGGTATCTTCAGTTAGATGCAAGGGTGATTACTTGTATTGTTTATATATGCGCATGTGTGTGTTTATCATAGAGGCTAAACAGATAGTTATTGCATTAAGAAGCTAGAATGTAACATAAAACAAGATAGTACTTTATTCATATAAGCAGAGTATACAATCACGAGTACAATGATGCTTCATAGTTCAATTCGGACGATGTACATGTATCTCTCGAAGGGGTGACTCAATTGTCACGCAACCTTTTGGACACTAATTAATCCCGTCGGTTATAGTATAGTTTTACCAACAACATCATCCTCCCCAAAAGAGCTGTCGTCTCTGGACGAAAAAATAGAGACAACTAAACTACTAAGTACATCAAGACAAAATCTAAGAAGGGTGCATCCCTGGTGGAACGAGTGTAGTAGTCATCCTCTGTGCCCATAACTCATTCGACTGTGCCCACAACTCGTGTACCTACTGTGTCCGGGTGTTCAAATCCACCTTAGCCTACAACTTAAGCTCTAATGCTCTCTTCATCATCTCAACTATCTTTTGGAGCTCCATCCGACTCCATCTTTGCGTCCTCCAACTGAGATACGAATGTTATCTTCTCTGATTCTCTCTCAACAATGAGTGTTGCCCGCTCTATCTCCGAAGCTAACTGCTACGTGACCAAATTGGCTTCTACTACAGATAATCTAGTAGTTGTCTCCTCCCGAGCCCTCGCTATTGCTACTTGATCCGCCTCACTCCTTCGTAGAGCATAGTACACATTCCTATACACTTGTACTATCTCTCACATCAGGTTCTCAACTCTGCTCTCTATTGCAAGCTCCTTAGTAGTCTACTCCTGCCGCATCTTTGGAGTCTCTGTGTTCGTCCATCCTTGTGCCTCGAAACATACTGAGAAGGTCGCTGGACAACCAACCTGCATCAATGAGAAAACTTGCTCTAACCCTCACACCACTGCCTCCAAAGCAAATGTCTTTGCTGAAATCACTACTTGGCGACCTTGGGTTACCATGTCCACTAAGTACGTCTCGACATCCTCCCCTATAACTATCGAGGGGCCTGATGATGTGGGGTGTTCCGTGGCCACCGCTAACTCTACTGCTTCTAACATCCTCTTCGCAATACTTCTCATCGGATGTGGGGGCAATAGCTCAACTGCAACGGTAGGATGACTCTCCTCTGGTGGGGCTAGAGGATCTATCACCTAAGATACTTCTCTCATAGGTGAGAGAGTGCTAAATATCAGTGTTACTGGTCTAATGTAGAATGTCCTACTCAAGTACGCACTCAAGTCCTATGCTGCAGTACCCTCACTGGTAGCCAATAATGCATTATCTATTGTGACCACCGCATTGGATCCCACTACCTCTTGTCTAACTTGAGGTGTCCTGAACTCTCAGGAACCTCTTGTAGCAGTATATCCATCACCTCGTCTGGCAAGGATGTAGGCGGTGATGGATGGGGCTCTGTCTGAATAGTAGCTACGGCCTTTGCAATGGTTGGGGTCCCTGTAGGTACTAGCTGAGCCGCGATTGTGATAGGGGTCATCACTATGGTTGTGTGAGTTGGCCAAATCTTGGAATGTGTGCACTGTGTGTACCCATAGGGGCCAAATGTGTTGTTGTCGAGAGTGCAAGCCGTGGGAATATCAACTGTGTGGTGGTAATGACTTCAACCTCTTCGTCATCCTCTTCATCCTCTTCCTCTCTGTCAGTCTCACTAGCATTAGATGATGTCTCCTATCTATATTCCCATGCTTCTAACCTGCGTCCAACTCTTGTTTGGGTTGCTTCTACCCGACTGTGGCCTTCTGCTTGATTGGTGTGTCTAAATGTCTCCACTTCATGGTAGGGGGCTCACCTAGCACGAGTGGGCCAAGCTTGACCTCCAACCTGTCAAGAGGGATCATTTGCGTTGTCACATCCAGGAATAATCCAACAGCATAGTGGGGCATGTCGAATGTCTTGTGTTGAAGTGTCATGAACTCATACATTCGTTTCGCTAGTATTGCGGCCTAGTCGTACACTCTCCCATTCATGATCCCATTCATCATTGCTACGTGCAGAAAGGATATGTCCGACACTTGGCTTGGTCCCATGAACCTACTCTTAATTGGTAGCCAATACTGCATTATATATTGTGACCATCGCATCGAATCCCACTACCTCTTGTCTGACCTGAGGTGTCCCCAAACTTTTAGGAACCTCCTATGGCAGTATCTCCATCATCTCGTCTAGCAAGGATGTAGGCAGTGATGGATGGGACTTTGTCTGAACTATAGCTACGGCCTCCGCAATGGTCGAGATCCCTGTAGGTACTAGTTGAGTCGCGATTGTGACAGGGGTCATCACTACTGGCTGTCTGAGCTGTCCAAATCCTGGAATGTGTGCACTGTGCATACCCATAGGGGCCAAATGTGTTGTCGCCAAGAGTGCAGGCTGTGGGAATATCAACTATGTGGTAGTAATGACTTCAACCTCTTCGTCGTCCTCTTCATCCTCTTCCTCTCCATTAGTCTCACTGTCATCAGATGATGTCTCCTATCTATATTTCCATGCTCCTAACCTGCATCCAACTCTTCTCTAGGTTGCTTCTACCCGATTGGTGTGTCTAAATGTCTCCACTGCATGACAAGGGGCTCGCCTAGCACAAGCAGGTCGGCTTGACCTCCAGCCTGTCAAGAGGGATCATCCGCATTGTCGCATCCAGGAATAATCTAATAGCGTAGTGGGGCATGTCGAATGTCCTATGCTGAAGCATCATGAACTCATATATTCGTTCCGCTAGTATTGCGGCCCAGTAGTACATTCTCCCGTCCATGATCCCATTCATCATTGCTACCTACAGAAAGATGTTTGACATGTGGCTCAATCCTATGAACCTACTCTTAACCAGGTCCATGAGGCAATGCCAATGCCCTTCCTGGATATTAGACTTCTTCAATCCTTTGCCCTTCAAAGTGTCCATCAATGGTTCTTTTTGTGCTTGAGACAATTCACCACATAAAATCTCTATCAGTTACGTCTTCAACTCTCGACTTAACTTCTTTGGTTTGCTATCAATTTTCTTGCCTACTTGTGTATGGTTGGGTATGCGGAATACCTTGGTGAACTCTGGTGCCCTAAAGGAGATGACCAAGTTTTGCTCGAGATAGGAAAACGAATTGTTTCTAGAGAACCGGTCTAATAATCCGTACTCAGCAAAAGAAACTGTAGGGATGGGTCAAACTCATAACACGTGGTAAGAGGTGATGCTAACTCCAATCAACAAGTTAATACTTTACAATGTAGTAGTAACACAATGTAATAATTAGAGCATTTAAGAATACAGTTCTGAGTTTTACATTATACTTTAAGGAAAATAGACATCCAACCAAATATCCAAATTCTTCACATAATGCTTATTTCATAAAGGATTTGCAATAAGGAACAAATCACGTCTCAGATCATCAATTAGAAAGACAATACCTGTTGTTCACATAGAATATTCAAATGCAAATTCCAGTAAAAATAATTGCCAGAACCTGATATTTTTGTAGATGAGAGTGTTGGTCATGTATCCACCGTATAATGCTGATGTGTATGCTCCCGAATCTTGGAGTTGATGTGGAGGATGACGGTCTATGCACCCACAACTGGCATACTCCTCATGCTGCAAGGAATGAAGAATCATCTTGTTGATGACAATGATATACTTGCTACTGCCACTGTCAGTCCACACACCCGCAACCTCCATAAGCCTACCTGCGGTATCTCAGATTTCACCCACAACTTCTAGAAACCTACCTGCGGTATCTCATATTTCACCTGCAACACAATGTCCCTCCCAAACAATGTGCATGCATATACTTACTACAAGTTGGCGTTCTTGCTAATATCTTACGACTCTGGTAATACATGTCTTAGGAGACCTGTTCCACAACAATGATATCTGTTTCCCTCTCCACAGACTAATCTCTCCAACGTTGGCTATTACTACAACCTCTCATCCTAGCACATATGACTATTAAGCCGAATTTACAACAGACCCGATCAAAGTAGGATATTACTTTAGCGTTCACCAATATCATGTCAACTGAATATATTTCCAAGAGTAGCTAGGGCTACGTCCAACTCATCTACTGCCTTAAGGGGTTTCGTCCTTAGGCAACCAATCACATCCAAGCAACCAATTTCATAAATAATATATTGATATAGTTTCATGGTGACAATCCCAAGGAGCTCATTGCTTTTATAACCTCGATATGAGGGAAAGTACAAACAACTAAGCAATGTGGGATAAAAGCCCATTTCATCTTCTAGTCACTTAAGTTACTTTGGTTATAAAAAGACTTTAATTCATAAAGTAACTTTATAAATCCACTTTATAAAATAGTGACTTTACCATAGAAAGGCTTCTCCACTTAAATAATTCCCCAACGAAACCAAATAAACTCCTGTGACTAGTTGGCATCCTCACGATCAATGACGTTAGCCTATCCGGATGGGGAGATAGACCAACAAGGCGCCAATAAGGCCTAGCGCGGAGAAGGGGACATTATAGTCCTCCCTTCCCAGGATTGCTTGCCCTCAAGCAATCTCAATGCTAGATGCTATAGGATTGATTTGCCCTCCCAAGTGGCATCGTCATATGACAAATCTTTCCAGTGGACTAAATACTCCCAAATGGATCTGTTACGCAACTTCATCTCCCTAATCTCAATCACCTTGGCTGGAACCAAAACCAGTTTCCCTTCTTCACCAAGCAGGGGTAATCCAACAGAAGGTACTACATGTTGACCAATCACCTTCTTGATGCAAGATATGTGAAACACATTGTGGATTCTACTGTCATCTGGCAAGTCCAGCTCATAAGCAACCTCTCCAACCCTCTTGATAATGTGATAGGGACCATAAAATCTAGCTCGAAGTCTCTTGGATCCACTCTTCTTCAAGGAACTCTGCCTGTAAGGTTGGAGACGAAGGTAAACCATGTTGCCCAATTGAAAACTTCGCTATGTCCGATGGCGATCAACATACATCTTCTGCCGATTCTGAGCCTATAGGATATTCTCCCAAAGAGACTGGAGGATGTCCTGCTGATCCTGTATCCAATCTCCAACTAATGGTGCTCTGCTATACTGTAAGGTCAGATCTATGAATGATAGAGGTTCGCTGCCATAGAGGGCCCAAAATGGTGTCATCTTGATGGACATGTGGTAGGAGGCGCTGTAGCAGTAGTCCCCTAAATATAACCATTTGACCCAAGCTCTCTGTTGCCCTGCTACATAGTTTTGGAGATAACCCTCCACCCACTTGTTTACTATCTCCATTTGTCTGTTCGTTTGTGGGTGATAACTCGTGCTATGTGTCAACTCCATACTTGCCAATCTAAATAATTCCAGCCAACAAGTGCTAAGAAATTTGCTATCTTTGTGCTCACTATGGTCCGAGGTAGAACATGTAGGCAAAAAACCTCTCGAAAAAATAACTTGACTACCTGAGAGGTCGATGAATCCGCAACTGTAGTGTAGAAATGAGCAAACTTATTCAATCTATCCACAACCACAAAAATGGATTCTCTATTCTGCACTCTTGGCAATCCTGTAATGAAATATCCATGGAGATACTCTCCCATTTCTGTGTTGGAATAGGGAGAGGCTGTAATAATTCGGCTGGGAAATCGTGCTCTGACTTGTTCTGTTGACAAGTCCGACATTCTCTGACATGCTGAAGGACGTTGTCCTTGAGGCCCTTCTAAGAAAACCTTTCTCTGAGATGCCTATATGTTTTGAAGAACCCTGGGTGTCCGGTTGATGGTGCATCATGAAGAGTCTCCATAATTTTTTCCTTGAGCTTAGATTTTGGCACAAGATAGATCCTATCCTTATAAAAAATCACATCATTGATTACCTTGTACTTATTGTCCTGGCCCATCCATGATCTAACAAGCTTGAGTATTCTTAGAATACTCAACCAGTAACTGGGACTTCCAATCTGCCGATATCTTTGAAATGGCACAATACTTGACTACTGAAGGTCTCCTGGAAAGTGCATCGGCAACTATATTGTTCTTACCCTTAACATACTTGATGTCATAATCATGGGCCTGAATCTTGCTGCCTTTCTTTGAGATCCTTTTGTTCTAAGAAATATCACAAGTTGTGGTCAGTCTTAACCGTGAATTTGCCACCCACCAAGTATTGCCTAAACTTGGCTAAACTGTGCACAATGGCTAGCATTTCCTTGTCATAGATGGAGTACAACCTCACACTGTCCTTGAGCTTCCGGCTCTCATAAGCTATCAGATGCCTATCCTGCATCAGAACTGTGCCAATACAAAAGGGCAAGAGAAGTCAGGAAGTGCCAAAACCAAGCATGTGCATATCATCTTCTTGAGCTTATCAAAGGTCACCTTTGCATCATCTATCCACCTAAATGCCCCTTTCCGTGTGAGATCGATGAGGGGAATTGTTGTTTGAGAGAAGCCTCTAGCGAACCTCTTGTAATAAGAGCAAAGACCGAGAAAGCCTCTTAAATCTGATACGTTCCTCGAAGGTGGCCAATCTAGGATCGCTTGTATCTTTACTTGGTGTACCTTCACCCCATCTGCACCAATCACGTGTCCAAGGTAAAGAATCTCAGTCAATCTGAACTCACACTTTGATTCCTTTGTGAACAGTGAGTGCTCCTCCATAATGCTAAGTACCTCATCTAGGTGCTGCAAATGCTCCTGTGAAGTTCTGCTGAAAACTAGGATATCATCAAAAAATACGAACATGCTCTTGTGCAACTATTTTTGAAAAATATGGTTCATACATGACTGAAATGTGGCAAGCGCATTGGTGAGCCCAAATGGCCTAACTAAGAACTCATAGTGTCCATAGTGACATCGGAAGGCTGTCTTATGCACATCCTCCTCACGAAGCCGTATCTGATGGTATCTATATCTAAGATCTATCTTTCAGAAATAGACTGCCCTATGTAATTCATCTAGTAACTCATCAATGTGAGGAATAGGGTACTTGTTCTCAATGGTCTTCTTGTTGAGAGCATGGTAATCAATACACATGTGAAGAGTGCCATCTAATGGTCTTCTTGTTGAGAGCATGGTAATCAATATACATGTGAAGAGTGCCATCCTTATTCTTCACCAAAATGACCGAAAAAGCAAAGGGGTTGGAGCTAGGTCTGATGTGTCCCGTGTCGAAGAGTTCCTTAATTGTCCTTCCTATTTCCTCTTTATAGTGCCTAGGATGACGATAAGGAGTGGTAATGATGGGTTTGATGCCCTCTAACTCAATGATATGCTCAAACCCTCTATTTGGGGGAGTATCCGTGGGTATGTCCTCAAAAACCCTCTTGTGCTTATCAAGCACCAATTGGATGTCAACTTGAAGCTGTTGTCTTGATCCTAATGTAGCCTTAGAGGAAATGAAACAGTGTGCTGCCCACTCCATGTCATCATGGCTCATAATAGCCTCCATCTGATGAGGTGAAATCAACCTGGGTTCACTCTTTGGCATGGCCTTGAGAATCACCTACCGACCATCCTATAAGAATTTTAGCTACATCTTATCATGATCAACTGTGTACCTGTCGATACTCTGCAACCACTATCTTCCCTATATGGCGTCTAATCCATCCAAATCAACAACATGAAAATCTGCCTCTAGAAGAAAGTCATCAAAGTGAATCGAAAGCCCTGGCACTTTCCTTGTGCACCTCAATCTATCGCCTCCTACCACTCTAACTTTGAACTCAGGTATGTCATCAACCTGTAACTTTCTCTTTGAAACCCAGCACGTGTTTATGAAGTTATGTGATGCACCTGTAGCTAAAAGACACAATATGCTACCCTCTAACTATACCTTTCAAGCGAAAGGGGTGACCCAAGGGATCCTAGAAAGGGAAGCTATAATAGGAGATTGTTTCGGAGTGGATTCCTTCTTCCTCTCTTTAGGAGGCTGCTCCTCACTTTCTTCCTCGTCGCTGCCCTCATACTGGTTCTGTGTGAGCATCTTTCATCCATTTGTGGTCTACGGATTCTGGGTTCTGGTTTCTTGTCTCGGTTGTAATCCTCGAGGGCTCCAGCTTATTTTCTCTACATATGACCTTGTTAGTAGACTTGTAGCTTTTCTCTGGTTTTTTTGTTGGCTGTCGAAAATCTCAAAAATGTCTGATGTAGGTGATTCATGTTCATCACAAAGTCAACAACCTCTAAACTATCAGTGGCTCTACGATAGGATTTCCAAGCTAGAGTTGGATAACCAACAACTAAAAGAGCAAATTATCTCTTTAACTAATACTATTTCAGAACTCAAAACTATTGCTAGTTCCAATTTGTCTCAGATCCAATGTTTCTCTAGTGCTTTCACCTTCGAGACTGCAAGTTTACAAACCCATATTCAGTCCATTATTGAGCAGCTTGATGGGTTGGATATCATCAAAGAGAAACAATTGGAAATCGCAACGAACCATTCTTCTCTGATTTTTGAAACCGAACAGAAAGTGAAATCGTGGGCCTCTCTCTAAAATAATACAGCTGCTACTATGTCTTTAGCTAGTGGCAACAAGATGGTTCAGGGAAAGATGGATGGTGAGGTGGGCTCGTGAGCTCAATCTACGGGTCTGCAGTGTCCCTCCCACTTGTGACCCTCTCTCTGCTAGATGCTCTTTCTTTTGTGATTAGCTTGGTATCTCTAACCTTAGCGAGAGTGTCTCTTAGTTTGTTTCTTAAGGTGACATCATCATTCTCAATGACTAGAGAACTCCTGACTCTGCTTTATGAACGATGCTCTAGTTCCATCTACTCCACCAAGATTGATCCAACTACTTTGGGACTTTAGTTTGTTTCTCAGGATGTTCTTGGACCGATTTCCTGTTATGGTTGTCATCTTTTGCAGCTTTGTGAGTCTTCTAGACTTGTGATCTTGAGCGGTCTTTCCTACTTTCTTGGATCTGACCTCTTTACTTGTTGGCCTCATTATGAGGGTGCTAGTGTGGTTGACTATGCCCTCACCTCTCCCTCCATCTCCTTCATCCATGGCTTCACCATCTTACGCCTTCCTCTTGGGGCTCATGCTCTCCTTAGTATCCATTTTTCGTTTTTCTTTGCATTCATTGCCTCCTCTTCAGTTGTCCCATCTCTTTCCTTCCACTACCAGTCCCCCTGCTCACTTCCGCTTCCTTGAGGGTGATAGTGAGCTCTTTTCCTTTCATCTTTCGAGACTCCTTAATCCTGCGTGTTTTGCTAACTCTTGTGAGGCCTCTTCCATATTTGATTTGCTTGCAACAATCACTTGGAAGTCTGCCATCCTTTCCATACCTCACTCTCCTTCACTCTCCCTCCGTAGCAAATGCCATAATACATGCCCTATGAACCAATGGTTTGATGTTGACTGCAAAGCATTTCATCGCTCAGTGCGTTCTACTTTCAAGGCTCACCCCCTGATTTTGCTCACCTTCAATTGTCTTACCTTCATTTTCTTCACTATAAGAAACGATCCTTTACTGCTTCCCAATGTAAATCCCTTTGCTCCACGTTGATCCATAATCCCCAGCTCTTTTGGCACACTCTTTTCCCCCACTGTACCCCTCTGTCTTCCATTCTTGACTTTCGCTCCCTAACCTCTCACAACACGACTCTTTATGACATTCCTAGGTAGCCTTCTATTCATCCCATTCCGCCTCCTTTCTGTCACTTGTTAACCCCTTCTTACATTTATGAGGCCATCAGATCAATGAGATGCAGCAGAACAGCGGATGAAGAGGGGTTCTAGGCTGAACTCTTCAAGTTTGGTGCCTCCATTCTGGGCCCTTATCTCTCTATACTCTTTAATAGGGTGGGTTGTATTGGGTTTCTGGTTTCTTGGTCCAGGCATCTAATTTACCCTATCCATAAGATTGGTCCTATCTCTGATGGGAATTATAGGACTATTATGATTGGGTACACATTTTCCAAACTATATGCTACGACACTCAATACTATGATATCTAGAGTGCTTGATAGGAAAGGTTGTATAGCTAGAGGACAGGCTGCTTTCTAGGCTGACTACTAGACCATGGATCACATTTTCACTTTACGGGCTATTATTGAAGAGGCTAGACATAAATCAGAGAAAGTTTACTGCTGCTTTGTTGATTTTTGCAAGGTTTTTGATTATGTTCCTAGGATGGCTTTATTTTAGAGGCTTTAGGAGATTGGGATTTCAGAGATGTTACTAACAGCTATCATGAGATGATATGAAACTGTGGTGGATAGATTCAGGACTCCTGATGGTTTCTCAGTTCCGATCCATAGCACCATTGGGGTTAAACAAGGTTGTCCTCTTTCGCCCACTTTGTTCGGTTTATATATTGATGAGCTTGAGGATTTCCTTTTGAAGTCTTCACTCCCAGGTGACGGTTGCTACTTACACCAGGTTTTGATTTCCATTCTTCTTTTCGCGGATAATGTGGTTCTTCTTGATTCTCTAGAGAGTTTACTGTTTGGCCTCATTTTGTGTTCAGAGACAACTAGTGGTTAATCTGGGTAAGACTTGGTTTATGATCTTTAATTGCTTAAAGACTTCTTATCTTCACTTCTTTTTTCAGGGATAGCAGATTGAGACCACGTCTTCTTATATGTATCTGGGATTGAAGTTTTCTAGACCCTGCTTTAGTATGAGACCGATGATACAGTCCAGAGTTAGTAAGGGTATGGGTTCTCTTGCTATGCTTGAGAAACAGTGTTTCGGACACCATTTCCAAGATACCTCGTACAAGTTATCCCTCTTGGACTCCCTTGTTCAGTCGACTGTTCTTTATGGCTTAGTGGTTTGGGGGCTTTCTCTTCTTGGCTCTGACTTGGCCTCGATCGAGTGGGTTCAAACATTGTTGTTATGGTGCATCATAGTATCATTCTTGTTGAGTTTGGTGCTCATCCCTTTAGTCTTGCTGCAATATTTGATCTGATTTGGTTCCTTCATCGCCTACGTGGTTTTGCGGATTTGGTTGGTGAATGTGATAGATGTTCCCCTAGCATATTGTTCTTCTGTTGCTATTGTGAGTTCTGATACTAGCTCTCGTGCTCGTTATTGGTATGCATAGGCATCTTCTCTGCTAAGCTCAATTGGGATTGATATTGATCGTCTCCCTCCTTATCAATTCTCATTGAATGCCCCTCCTCATCGCCTCCCCTCTTGATAGGAGTTAAATGAGCATGTCAAACTTGATATCTACAGATGGTATATTATTACTACCTGGACTAACCCTCATGGTGGCTTATGTTCTAGGATGGCCTTCTATGCAGAGCACTTTCTGGAGATTAGTGATGGGATTATTGTCCATCCTAGTTACCTTTCTCAGTGGTGGAGTCATGCCCTTCGTATCTCTCTGGGGTCTTTCAGAGTTGGTTCTCACCGTCTTCGAGCTTAGACCGACCATCATATTGATAGAGGAGATTGGATTTGTAAGCTATGTACTTTAGTTGAGGTTGAGATGAAGACTCACTTTATTTGATATTGCCCTATCTTTTATGAGATCAAAGGGAGATTTTATTGTCTGTTTCGGGACTTCTTTTCTCTTTTAGCTTTTTTCAATTATAGTGACCAGTGGTGTCTAGCGCTCTATCTTCAGGAGGCCACTCTACTTCGTGATAGTACTTTATCGTCACTACTCCTCACCGACATACCTTTGATCAGCTTAATACTGCCTTTTTTCGCACCCTTATCTCCTTTACAGTGTGTGAAAAGGTCGTCTAGTTCTACTAGTTCTACTGGTCGTTCCAAATATGTCAGACCTCGTAGTGGTTCTTTCGTCAACAACACTCCGCCACGAGTTGACAAAGTTAGTTCAAGCCTCCTGTCCACTCGCAATCTTATCCTTCTCTGACTGATTTCTTTTTGCCAAGGAAGGACTCCTAGTCTTTGCCTTGGCCTCTCTCTTCTTGTTTCTTGTTGTCTATTTTTCTCAAACACCATTTGGTGCTCCTGCTGTTGTCAGTTGTCTAGTTGTAATCTCTCTGTCCTATAGACCTTTTGTGGTCTTTTGTTGGACATTAATAATTTCATCTTATCTTATCTTCCTCCTAAGCTCGTTCCGTGCTTCAAAGTCCAATCTAGGAGGGGAAGTCTTATGCTGATTCTTGTTCTTCTGGAACAAAGTAGACGCCTTATAAGGTTTCTTGGGAGGTTGTAGTATCGAAGAAGGTGAGTCTAGATCATGTGCGTTCTTAATAGCATCATCCAATGTGTTTGGTTTAAGGACCTTGATCAAACTTCTAAATATGTCTTGTAAGCCCTCAGTAAACCCTCAAAACACCCTGTCAGTTCATGAGGGTCGCTATGATGAGCTAACTCTATCAACTGTGTAGACCTGCCAAAAATGGGGACATTACAGTCCTCCCTTCCCAAGATTGCTTGTTCTCAAGGAATCTGGCATCATACAAAAACCTCCATCGGGATCCCATAAGAAACAAATGATGTCCCTGTCCTCATTGAACCAACAGATTGTTAAAACCATCAACAGAACCAATAACATGAATTGCAACACAATACCAAGTACCTGTGTGGGTGATGTAAAGGTCGAAACATCACTAACAGACAAATTCTTAGGAGATATCAACAGACTATCCTTCATTATGCCCACCCAATCATCCTGCAGATAATCTAGCTAAGGTTCAAACCAACTCTGTATCCAGTGCAAGTCCTGGACATGTGAGTCAAATACCAAACTATAAATACTCATCACAATATAAACTCTATCATCAGTATTATTATCTTCATTGACATCCTCATGTTGTGATGATTCATCCTCAATCACATCAGTGTAAACCCACATACCACAATTCGTTGCTCCCTTTGGCCTTAAGGCACAAGTATGACCTTTAGATAAAGGCCCCTTGCACCAAAAGCAAAGCTGACACCTCCTCAAATCCTCTCTAGAAATATCATCAGACCTCCCCATTGATTACCCTTGTCCTCTACAACTGGTGGGGGCTCATCATCGGCCGAAAGAGCAAAAGATTTCAAAGCAACTTTGCTTCGAGAAGAGGACACCAAGTCATGTGCCTTCCTCATTGCTAACTAGAGAGAAGATGGGTCCAAGGACTTCACCCATCCACAGAGTGGCTCAATCAATCCCTCCATAAATAACATAACTCATCTGTGCTCTGAAATATCATAAACCATGATTGAAAGCCTCTGAAACTCTTTGATGTAACTCTCCAACCCACCAGACTGCTTCAGCTGAACCAACTCGCAAAAGTACACCTTTGGATCCTTCCTATCAAATCTCTCGATCAGGCGATCCACAAACTCTTGATAGGAAGTGATCTGATCATGTCGCAAAGAAACTTATCCATGATACCCCCAGTCATGGGCAGCTCCGTCTAGATGCAACACTCCAAATCTAATGGTGTCCACCTCTGACATAGGATGCAAAGCCAAATATGTGTTGAGCTTATGAATCCAAGCTCGAGCTGTAACTCTCCCAGTACCATCAAAGTGCTCCAATGTCATCTTACTGGCAACTTGTTGTAACTCAGTCTGTCGAGGTCGTTGTCTCTCAGGTCTTGGCCTCGCTCTGGAATGCTCTCGTTTCTGAGTCAAGAACCTATCAAAATTCAAATGATCTTTAACAACTTGTGGTAAAGCATCGCACTTTGTAAAGTGTGCCAGCACATCATCAGCAAAAGGAGCAGCCTCAGGTTCAATACTGACTGCATCCATCTCAGGTCTCAGAAACATTGGCCTCTGTAGCCTATCATGAGTGATGGTATGTAAGTCAACTCTGTCAGCTAATCCACCACGATCCTCAACTCGAACCCAATCTACATCTGTGTACCCAACACCATCTCAAGTTCTATCCTCGACTCGAGATCTATGAGAACCAACAGAAACATTTCGAGCTCTCTCCTTACTCCATCCTCGAGGTAGTGTTATCTATTGTAGAGTATTAGAAAATTGTTGCTGTACATCTATCATCTGCTGTTGCCCGGCTGCAATATTCCTAAATGCCTGTAGGGCATCTCTATCAACCTCAACATCTATGGGTTGTAGTCCAGTGCCACCATAATCACCCGGACTACCATCCGAACCAAATTGAATCTCAGGGTCACCTTCCTTGGAAGGCGAATTACGTCCCCTTCGGGTATAGTGCATACCCGGCACAAATCTCCTATCATCAGCCATGATACTGGATTGACAAAAATGGATTAAATGCAGATTGCAATTCTAACCAAGCACTGACCACTATCATTTAATTCAGAGCTCAATTCCTGTAGGCTGACATGAAACTGCTCTGATACCACTGTAAAAACCCTCAGTATGGTTATAACTTAAACTCCGAATTTCACCAAATTTTCACACTACTCAAATGTTTGGCATTTTGTCAAACACTTGCCAAACAAACTCTTCGGCAATGTAATTGGAGATGCACATTAAACTTGACCCAAGCTTTATGTGTGTTGAATAAATATATGCATAGAGACAAATGCTGAAGGTAATGTAAATGACAGTATGCCACTAAAATATCGAGCCTTTAACAATTTGCAGCCCAAGAATTGTAATTGTTAACAACTTCATGAAATTTAGAATGATAAAATCAGACAGAACTGAACAGATTAACTTTGCATTTTATTTGAAGAATCATATATCAGAAGCACTTGTAATTGAAATTGAACCTGGATTGCAATTGTTATGTGTCAAACTGTATCATGAAATTACCCTCCTGTTGTTCACATGGGCATCCTCACTACCAATCCTCAGCCGCAGGTGAAGATTGTCCTCTTGCCATTAATGAAGATGAAGGCAGCTTCCTTACAACTCACTCACCACTTCTGAACTTGTCCTCACAAATCTGGGGAGTGATTATACCATACAAATTGCTGAATGCAGGCAGTATAACAGTGATGCCAGACCTCCAAATGAAATCGCAGGGTGCCCAATCAGAACACAGAGTTGTATTCTGTGTGCTATGGTTGTAATAAATGTCCTCCAACCTCAATGCGAGTTAGACTAAACCTGCCCCAGCTCGGATAAATTGGCGTCCAGTCTGATACAATTCACCAGGCGTTACACATCCTCATGTTGCTTCAGTATTACAAACAGCAATCACCAAACCCTCAATCGAATTATTACTTCAGTTGCTTTGTTTTGCAATCAACCTTCTTTAGTATAACAATCTTCGTAGCCATAGTGAATACAATTGGAGAATTCCGACAATTGTTTACCTCAGCACAACTGTCAATGATGAATCTTAGAATTACAACGCCAATCTCCCAGACACAGATAATGACAGACAGGTGATGTGACCAGTGAAACCACCAGACTTCAGCAGTGATTTCAAACATCAGAAATTCAGAGACCCTTATACTTAACCAAGGGCTCACAATTCGGACTTAGGAAAAAGCCACAAAGGCACAAAAAGCAAATAAATATTCAAACCTGTCTTTCCCAATGAAATGAGCTCTCATTTATAAGCTTTTGTTGGCCAAAATTTTCTTAGAACTCCACTTCAGAAAGTGTGGAAGTTTCCCAAAAGAACTCAACACTAGAAACTTTCCAATTCACTTTTTAAGAAATATCTCTTAAAGTCATTATTATAATAATATAAACATTATTATAATAATGCAACTCAATGATTAATAAATAAATAAGAGCTCATGCAATTTATTACTTTATTAACTGCAAGTGACAACCAATTACCGAAGCCACCCACTACACTACCAAAAATAGCAACTACCGAAAATAGACTTAATAAAAATAGTAAGTTCACAACTGAGACCCCCAAAACACCCTATCATCTCAGGAGGGTAGCTATGAAGAGCTAACTCTATCAACTGTGTAGACCTGCCAAAAACGGGGACTTTACACGGGATTATAAATTTTGTATGCTTTAAAGTTTTCATGGTAACCCCACAGATATCCCGTTCTTGCTAGAAGTTTCCAACCTGGTTATTTTGTCTTTAGGTACATGTACATAGACTGGACAACCAAAGATTCTCAAGTGACTTGTATCAGGCTTAATTCTTTTGAAGTCATATTCTGCAATATTCGATGAGGGCAACATAAACTACAGTTCTAAGGGCTTCTGCCCATAAGAAATTTTGAAGGTCTTGAGCCTGGATCATGGCTTTTTCTGCTTCGATAATGGACCTATTTTTTCTTTCTGCAGCCCCATTTTGTTGTGGGTTGTGAGGGACACAAAATTCCCTCTTGATTCCTTCCTCAATACAGTTATCACAAAAGCTACTGGAAGTACAGTCTCCTCCATTTCAGACCTTAAATCTTTAATTTTCTTTCCAGATAAGTTCTCTACTTGTGCCTTAAACTCTTTAAATCTGCATAGGACTTCATTTGACTCATTAGATTTTAAGAAATAAATCCAAGTCTTCACCACATAAATCAGAATGCACAGTTCTGATATTTCTTTTGACCTACTTTGACTAATGTGAAATGGACACATTGTATTTTTACCCATAGCACACCCTTTGCAAGTACATGACTAAGTTTACGAATTCTGGTAACCATTTTCTCAGATGATGGAAGAGCTCTGTAATGTAGATGTCCTAGTCTTCTATGTCATAGTTTGCTGGAACTAGAGGAGTTGTGTAGAAGAGCTTGGACTGGCCATATACAAAGCTTGTCCAAACTCTCATGTCGATTCCCAATCATTCGTGCAAACTTGACGCTGGAGTTCTTTGGCCATACTAGAACTGTACCTTCTGAAAATGCTACTTGATAACTGTCGTCTTCCAAAGCTGAAATACTTATGAGATTCCTCTTAATTCGTGGCATAAAGAGGATATTATTATATAGTCAATTCTAGTATTACTTCATATATATACAGACACGTCTGTTGAATGCTGAATAATAGCGTTAACAATAATTGGCATGTCTCCTTCCAAGTGTTGTTTATCTATTTTCAGTTTGCCTGCCAAGTTTATGGCAAACAGAGCTGCCTTTGCCTCCACTGCACGGTTTGTTCCATCTTCAAGCTTTTGGGCTCCCAAAGAAGAATATTTCCTGTCCAATCTCGAGCCACGCAGCCTGCCCCTAAAGGTTCTGGATTTCCTTTATACGCCCCATCAAATTTAATTTTGAGTTGTCCTTCGTCCGGTTCTAACCATTCCACAGTTTTCTCTATGATTTGAGATGGATGAACCCACGAATGCCCATTAATAGGCAAGCTTCTTCTATACATATTGATCATATCAATAGTAGACTACTGCATTTAATCAATTTATCACATAATTATGTGTACATCCTGATTGTGTGTTCCTATGTGCTTAACTATTGCAAGATTCTAACTTAAGTTACAGATGGGGAACATATGGAAATATAAATTTTCCCAATTAGATCGAGTGATAATTATATGAGCTCTATGGGTGCTTTCTATGCTTAATCGGTACAAAGTTTCAACAGCAAAAGTTAGGCGTGGGAAACCCGTAGAAATATGAACGGCTCCAATTAGATCACCTATCATTTATATGGGTGCCAGTTGAACTATTTATAGTCAATATTTTAGTTCGTTAACCGTCAAAGCAAACTGCGAATGTCAAGCTGTTTTGAAATTAGTTGTAGTTCATTCTGTCCTCCACAGAAGAGGTAAAAGATTATTACGATATCTTCCATGTAAAGGAGACATCATGTGGAAACCGTTTAATTTGCATCTTGTAGCTAGTTGCCGTCTTAGAATCCTCGATAAAAACGTAAATCAGAACAATCTCAACTGCTTTTTGTATGCAGTGAGCCTCATTCCTAGATCATTGTTATAACTGCTTGGATCTGTATTTCAATGGGACCTGAAATAAGTGGTTTCTTTTAATATAGGTGAGCACTGAAGAGTCGTGGCTCTGTTTTGATCAACCAGCTTTGATCCTACATAACAAGGTAATAGTCTTTTTTCTTCAAATAAATTTGGAATGCTTCAAGTAGAGATTTTACATGTAAGCAATTATGAAACTAAGTTTTTGTGAATGTTTTGTAGGTTCGAGCATTTGCAGGCTGGCCAGGAACAAGAACAAAAGTAAGGATTCACGACCACGCTACCAATGAGAGTCAAATTATTGAGATTAAAATTATCACAACAAAAGTTGGATCCAAGGATTGTCACGATATGCAGATAAACAGCGAAGATACTATACTCCTTGATGGGGATGCTCTCATATTTTGTTGTGGGGGAGCTTCTACACTTGAGGTAAAATCTATTTATCAATCTGATACTTATACCCATGTCCTTTTACGTAATTTGTTTTGATCACATATGTCCATTGAGCAATAGGTATTGGAGCTTCAACCTCCAGGGAAAAAGCCAATGAGAGCACGAGATTTTTGGAATGGTTTACGCGGTCGAAAGCTATTCAAGGCATAAGTTTAAAATAAGATACAATTTTCTCATTTTTCACCAAACATACTTATTAATCCATGCAAAACATGCTATATTACAGAGCAGAGAAAAGATGAAATGAATGAACGAACGCTTTTTAATGAAAGAAAGTGAGGTTTGTTAATTCACTTGGTTGAAGAGTCATGGGGTATGGATATTATGGTCCTATTATTGTTATATTTTTTATTAGGAGAGATTGGGTGGCCTGTGTTGGCGTGTTCTTTATGTTCATATGGAGACATTTTAAACAAGCCATTTAAAGTAGGACTTCAATTTTTGTTTCAGATGTTTACATTTTAAAATCATTTATTGAAGGAGATTTTAAATGAAGGGAAAATTTTGGTCCATAAGTTGAATCCAGTCTCATTTTGTTAGGTGGATATATGTTCCTGTTCTTTTAAAGTACATTTTACTTTTATTTCTAATAGAAAATGGCATTCTAATGTTTAGTCATTATAAAAACCTAATCTTATTAATTGTTAGGTCTTAGTTTCTTTATATTTCATTTTTGTTAATTAATCTAATTTTTAATATCATTTTTAAAATGTAATAAATCATAAGTTTTAGTAATATTTCACTACCAAATACAATTCAAGATGGAAATGTAAGAATGAACTATTTTTTGAATTAAAGAGGAAGATTATTTAATAGAATAAAAATTGAACTAAAACTTTAAGAAGAGGCAAACTATGAAAATTTACAATTTTACATGTATAGAATTTGTTTGAGGATCAACATTTAATAAGAAATAAATAAATAAATTATATCTATTTTTTATTCAATTATGACGATTTAACCAATATGCATGTAAACATCTTTTTGGTAACTGTACAAATATACATTTAATATAACTAAATTTTTTCTATGTCAATTTGCATTTTATTAAAATTATACATAAATAATGATTGTAAAGATGTATAACATAAAACAAAATTCAAACTTCCAAGTATTAGCAAGTTAAGATAATTAATAGTTATCATAACACAAAGCTCACAAACACGTGTTTGTTGCAAGTAAAAGTATTCTTTGAATATGATAAAACATGGAGATGACAATTTCGCCATTCATTAAGAACTTGAACAAAGAAGTTTTGTGCAAAGAGTAATAGTATGAGCCCTAAGTTTGACTTGAATATAATACTCATCTATATAAGGTCTAAGGGTATGATTTTGCACATCTGAACATCTTTTAAATATATATTTTAAGTAAAAAATAGTTTTCAAAAAAATTAGTAGATCTTACATTATGAATAGTTGGTTTTATTTCTAGATATGCAAAATAACATTTTACATGCGTAGAAAAATAAGAATCATTGTGATCATTGTATTGGTTGGTTAGAAAATGAAGTGATATTTGGTTAGTCATCTCTTTTTGGCACTCTATATTCTTTCAATGTTTTGAGTGTTGCTTTAAATTCCTCCAAAAGTTGTTTATGGATTCATTTGATCACATAAGTAAGATAATATATATAGCACATTGCGAGCATTGTAAAGTAAGATACATATTCTTCACCAAGAAATTTCTTCCATCCTTAGACTTACATGTATCAATATCATTCCAACTTGTAGAATCAAAATGAGTTTTCCACCATTTCAAATAAGATGAGAATTGGAGCTGCATTGAAAAGTTATGGTTATTTTGGTATGTGTAAAGAATATTTTAGCATTATAATGCACAAGTACATTGGTATGGCATTATAGCATTTTAATACACGAACACCTTAGTTGTATTTGGAAACATTGGCATGCCAACATAGTACTAGGTACTTTGTACCTTCTTGGAAGGTGAGCTTTTGTTTTGCCAATCATATCATACTTGTCTAGTCAGCTGATGCACTAGTGACTCATTTTTTACATTTGAGCATTGTCGACATTTTTAATATTTGATTACATCAAAATGTTTATCATTTACAACTCATCACACCTCCAAGTTTTGTTGAATTTTGGAAAACTTGAAACTTGGTCAAAAAACATGATAATATTTTGATTGTACTTTACATATATTATTATATTTGTTGAGTAAATATTGTTTTGTACCTAAAATACATTACTTTTATTTCATTTTCTTATTATTGTTTTTGGGTCTAGTGCGTGAGTAAACCTTTTTGTACCATTTGAGGTCAACTAATCCAAATTTTGACTAGCCTAAAACTGGCACAAGATAACCAATTTTCCTTACAAATATTTATTAGAATAAATAAATAAACAATGCTAGGCTTGTGAGGACAACCTCTTCTATTTGATCTTTTTCAACGTTTGTAAACAAATAAATATTAGATAAGATGTGTTTCTCAACATTATCTATTTCATTTTCCTCTTCAATGCTAATTCCATGACATTCCCGATAGCATTCACTCACATCTACAAGACCTCTATGATCCATAGTTCCCACAAAATATAATTGTGATTGAATTTGTTTGAACTCTTTAAAAGCCCTCTACATCTAAGCCTTTTCTCTTCTCTTTATAAAATAAAGTGTCATAACACCAATCTTAAGATAAATTGAAAAGAGAATTGTTTATAGAGGATTATGCATGTGCAATATGTTCTAAAGGTGTTTATGTGTTTTTTGTTACAAATTATTTAGAATAAGTGAGTGATTATTAATAAACATTAGTAATTTAAAGTTTGACTTAATTATTGAATTTAAATGGAGAAATTGAAATGAGTTTACATATAGTATTTAATTATAATTTTGAAGTGGGAATATGTTGTAACAAATATCAAATTGATTTGTAATATCACTTTAATTCTAAATCTACAACTCTATTATGCAAAGTTTTTTTCTCTCCTTGTCAGGAGGCTTTGAAGCTATCACATTAGAAATCTGAAGAAAGTATTCTTGTGGAATCTTTTCAAAATTCTTTATTGTTTTAGTAGATGAAGCACTTAAGTCAAGGAGCAATTTAGTGTCATATAGAAATATTTTTTGATTTAATTTCACTTTATTGTTATTAGATCTTGCTATGAAGTTGTTGCAAAAGAACATTTGACTAAGTGAAGAGTGCATCTTATTAGAAAGCCTAATGTATAGGGAATCGGTTGTACAAACAACAAAAGGTCTATGAAAATACATTTAATTTACATTTAATAATTGTAATAGAAATTAAAATATCAGGGTACTATGGTTTTTAATATAATTATTGAATTCATATTACAAGCCTTTTGATACTTGTATAGCTAATTCCTAATGGGAAGTACCTATGGCTCTAACATCAGAAGTAAAATCAACCAAGCTATGGCTCATTTGAGGTTATCATTGTACCAAGAATAGGTGAACTCTTACTAGAGAAGCCATTGTTGGAATTTTGATGGGTTCCTCCTTCATAGAAAATCATTAATACATGAAAGTAACATTCAACAATAGAAGATGAAAGCATTAGTAATTCAATTGAGTAATGACTTATGTTGTACAAATATTGGGCCAAAAGTTTATACCTATTTTGTTGAACTTCTTGCAAAGAGTGTAAGATTGAAGGACTCATCAGTTTGGGGGGTGTTTGGATGATGTAAGGTTGAAAAATAGATAGTCAAAGTGTAACGCCCCGTTAGGGAACCTAAGAGAAATTAGCCTATAATGTCACTAAGTTTGCTAAACTATTTTTTTTTGAAAGATTACAACAATCAAGAGATAACATAGTGGAAGCAATAACTCACATACATACAAGCACTACAATAATAATTGCATCCCTCAAGGGTTCCATAATGTTGAATAACACAAATGAGTTTTATTAAGATTAAATTTGAAAAGTCAACAAAGTCCATGTCATAGAATAATCACATGTACAAAATCACATGAAAAAATATACAAGTACATAAGATGCCACATGACATAACCAAAATGAATATTCATCCTCTACACAAGTCACAGGGTATGAAATGCTAAAAGAATATACATCATGATAAGATACACCATCTCACAAGATCCCAAATGATCAAAGTACAATATACTAGAATATGATCATAGAACATAATCACAAGATAAGAAGAATAGAACAACTGCATAAGGTACATCCAGCATCAACATCCAACTATATGATCTCAATGGTATAAGAAACACTACCACCTAACCTCATGGACCCTAAATGACCCATTCCCACCATGCTGAGGAGATAATCTCAAGTTCCAAACGGATAACAATCCAAAAGCCGTAACAAGAATCTAGGTCAAGGAATCATGATAATAATCTATCTCAAAGGTACCATGTACACAAGTAGCATCTAATCCCAAAGGCAACAAAGAAACGTAAGAGACCTCATATGCACATGGGCAAGTGTCATCACATGAGTCAACTCTAAGGTTACCCTGGTAGTCTCTCAAGACCTCGACCCCCTAGTGACTCTATGCAACATTAGTATTCTTTCTCATAGACAAGTCATACTAACAAGGCAAGGTCACAACCAAGAATTCTCTCTACTTCCATCCTAGTCTGTACTAGCACTCGAGGCATGGGTGAGGTAACACACTGACTCTTGTTAATTCATTTTACCCCATTAATGAAAATGTTATCAATGATTAATACAACTTACAATGGGTTACCCAAGCAACCTCTTTAGGGCTTTGACCTCCTTTGCAAGCCACTTCCCAACATAGACATAGATAACATACCCTAAGCTCATAAATGTATATCTCATAAAACCACAATCACATCAGTCCTATACAAGCAACTGGAAAGCATTAATAGATTATTGATCAACCTCAAAGGTCATATCACAAAAATCACAACACATGAGCTTACATAACCAAACTGGTTCAAACCACAAAAACATGTGAATACATCATAATGGTTGGGAATGAAACAATCATGACAGAACATCATTAAAACAATCATTTCCCAAGCCTCTGGTAAACATTTCTATTTGGCTAGAATACTAATTTTCTCAATCCCAATGCAAGATAAACATAACATCTCAACAATCAATGGCATGCGACAAGGGAGTGAGAGTAGGAGTGGGAATAGGAGAGATCATAAATTTGAATTCTACTTTAGGTGGTTCTATCTAGGATGGAGCAGAGAAGGGTTCAGGTGCTTGTTATGAGGATGATGACCAGGGGAATAATGTCCCCTCTAGGAATGAGGGCCCACGGGAATCAAGGTACATCCTAGGGAAGGAGGCTTTGAAATTCGGTTGGACAATGTTGGGCTCACAAATTGCTTGCAATATCCTAGATGAGGGTTTGAAAGGACGATGGTCTTCTCTCTTTGGTATCAAGCCCACAAGTAAGTCTTCCTTCCCAGAGATAAAAGACATCTCAGACAAAGAAAAGGGGAAGTATGCAATAGAAATCCTTGATGAGCTTGTAGATCATTACATCGCTTCTATGGTGTCCTCTCTAGTTGGGAAGTTCATAGGCCCAAGGCTAAATATTGACATTGTAAGGGCCTATGTAAGAAACATATGGGACCTAGAAGGGCATCTGGAGATTGCATCTATGGAAAAGGGTTTCCTCTCCTTTGAGTTCTCATGCATGGAGGATCTCACGAGGATTTTGTGTGTTGGGTCCTAGTCCTTTGGACATTCGACTCTAGCCTTGCAGAAATGGACTTCAAAGTTGGATTGTAATGACTCTTTCTTTGTTCAAGCTCATGTTTGAGTTCATCTACCTGAACTTCCAATGGAGTTTTGGTATGAGGACTTTTTGATGGCATAGAAAAATTACTTGGGGAGCTTTTATCCATAGACCCTATCACGGTGTCAAGGAGCTGGTTAACATATGCTAGAATATGCATTGGGGTCAGTGAGGGTAGAGATATGCCATAGGTGGTGTATCTCCACTCTAAGTCGGGTACCCATATCTAGAAGCTAGATTTTGAAAGTGTCCCCTTTGCTTTCTTTCATTGCAAGAAGGCAGGCCATGTAGCTAAGCTTTGCACTAGGCTTTAAAAGGAAAAAGCCTAGAAACAAATGAAGAATAAAGGTAAGGCCAAGGGAATAACAAAGGTAAAAATTAATAGTTCCAAAGAGGGAGAGAAAATTTGGAGATAGAAGGAAAAAAACTAACCAAGAACATGCTTTGGAGTAGAAGCGGAGGGAATGGTGGTTGTCCTACCATTGGCTATTAATGGGGTCCTAGGGGCAGAGTCCACTGGAACCAAAACTAAGGTTGACAAATCACAAAAGCTTATTGCTGAGAAGCAGCGACTAGATTTTGAACTAGAAGATTTCGATAACAAGTTGAAATCATGCCCTATGGGGAAAAACTTCCAAGGGGACCTCTCAGGGATAGCAAGTACATACCCAAAAATAGAAGGGGAAATATCAAATGTCCCCAATTCCCAAGATCTGGTAGTGAGTGCAAAGGTAGTTCAATCTTGCAGGCTTAACTCCATGAGAGTCAGTAGTCTCAGCTAGGGGATTTCCTCTCCTAGAAAGATCTCAAGAGTGGTGGAATTGGTAAGATCTTCTTTGCCAGGTCAACTAACTCGAATGGAGGCTTTGTTTGTGAGTTGTATTGATGAAAGTTAGGAGGAATGGACAACTATTAGAAAGAAAAAGAAGAGTTGTAACCCTTCTTCGGTCTCCCTAGCTACAACTAGAAGTAGAGTGAATGTTGATGTTGGAGAAAAACCTAAGACTCTCGTGAGAAACAGTCACAGTCAAAATAGGAAAGAGGAGACTAGAAGGAATCTAGCGGATGGGAGCCAAAAGACCATCCAAAAGGCCTACCTTGCAAAGAAGAAATGAGGGTCATATCCAAGAACATTCATGGGCTAAATGGAGCCCAAAAATAAGAGGTAATAAGAAATATGTTAAGGGACCATAGAACAGATTTCATCCTAATTCAAGAAACCAAAATGAGAAAGGAGTCGATGGAGAGATTCTCTTTCAGTAGAAGTTTGGAGAGCTTTGCTATGAATTCAGATGGGGCTTCACGAGGTTTTCTTACTCTTTGTTATATGGTGAAGGTAATATTCTCCTCATTCAAGTTGAAAATATTAAAAATAAAGAATTTTGGTATCTTTTGAATGTTTGTGCTCCCAACACTAAGAATGGGAGGAACTATTTGACTAAAATAAATAATGTTTTATCTAGATTCCAAGTGGGAACTAGGAACTTGTATTATCATGGGGGACTTCAAAACCCCTTTAAGGGATGATGAAAAATAGGGGGCGTGGCACCAGATCTGGATAGTAGGCAGGATCTTTTTGAATTTATCAACAAATTGGCTTAGTTGGATGTTGATCTTTAGGGAGGTCTCTTCAATTGGTCCAATAGGAGAGTGGGTAGAGTTTGCATTCAAGTTCAATTGGACAGGGCTCTTATTTCTTTAGACTAGATGAATTCAAACTTTTGCAAGCTATCTTTAATGGCTTAGACAAGATCGAATCACTCTCCCATTTCTCTCACTTTAGACCCCATTGCTATCAAACGTAAATTCCCCTTCAGATTTGGGAGAATGTGGACTTCCCACCTGAGTATTTCTCTTTGTATCTTGGAGTGGTGGAACATCCACATAGAGGGTTTGACCATGTTCAAGGTGGCTAAGAATCTAAAAAACATAAAGATGAATATTAGAAAGTGGAATAAGTCTGAGTTTGGTAACATATTTCACTCCAAAGCATAGATCTCAAAGGACATCAACATTATTGAAGATGTCATTCAGAAGGAGGGGTATAGTGAAGAGAAGTTGGTAGAAGAAAAATCTATTCTAACAGAGCTTCACAACATAATTAGTCAAGAGAAGGCCTATTGGAAATAGAGATCGAGGGTTGTTTGGTTAAAAGAGGGGGACCAAAATACTAGTTTCTTCCACACCTCTACTCTAAAACACATAGTTCATAATAGAATCAAGTAGGGAGAAGTTGTTTTGGAAGAGGAAAATGATATAGCTGTTGAGGCTATATCTTTCTTCTCTAATCTTCTTTTGAAATATCCTAATCTGGTGGATCAAGATCAGTGGGAAATCATTTCGAATATCCTAGCTCTGATCCAACCTAAGAAAAATGCTATGATTGAGGCTATCCCCTTCCCCTCTAAAGGTTGAGTAGGTTCTCTTTTCTCTTGCAGCTAACAAGTCCCCGGGCCCAAATGGTTTCCCATCTTTTTTCTTTCAAATCTTTTGGAATGTGGTCCACTTGGATGTCACCAAGGTAGTTCAAGAGTTCTTTGGAGCTAGGAGTCTACTCAAGGAGGTTTTTGGTGTTTTTACACTATTAAGCAACAAAATACTTAATACCAATATAATAAAGATCACAATAACCTAAGGATGAGCTATTTCCAATAAAAAATTATATGTTCTTTAGATCTGGACCCAATTTCAACAAAATCATACAAGATTTTCTACTCTTTTGGCTCTACAAAACCAAGGCAGGTGCACTTGAGGGATAAAAGATTGTCAATCTGCTACTACATACATGTTTCACTCATTCCATGATATTTTACAACAACACACATCCCTTATAGCTGATTGGTCACAATTCTCCTTAGATTTACAAGTAATTCTGGGCAATAGCAACTAACTAAGACTCGAAGGTTAAATGTAAACAAGTGTTGACCAGCTTTGACATTCTTCAAACATTAAAGTAAAATTGATTTGATTTGATTTTAAGCTTAATGCTTATTCATGGTTTCCCCATCTATAGACTGAACTAATAGATCAGTGCTTCATCCATTGGGATTTAGAGTCTATCCAATTTCGAGACCTAATTGACTACATTACAATCAATATTATTAGTAATTCTCACTAAAACTCATTCTTATATACATCCTTCCTACTATCATGGAAATCCTATCAACTTCACTGAAGGATTTATTTAATTCATCAAATCAAAAGAAATGGTGAAATGACATACAACTTAATTTGAGTGCATTCAATTGAACAAGCTTTGCTTACACAATTTCAAGATATTCAGATAATAAAAATGGAGACAAGATTTAGGAAGAAAAGATATGGGGACAGTTGGTCTCTATATTAATTTCCTTTGAAAATTGTATAGCAATTGTAATAGGACTCAAAATAACTCAAGATAAGACATCAAAATCCTATAAAATCAATGTATTCTTAGATACTTGTAGAGGAAATACATCATAAAGTTTGCATCAAGAAACTGAACCGAACAATACTTAGTAACACAAAAATTGTAAATGACTTGGACTTCTTTTTCTAGCCTTGGAATCTCACTTATATAGTATGAGACACTACAAGCTTCAGGCATAGAGAAACTAACAGCTATCCTTAAGACAAAAAAATATCTACAATGTTACTATCATAAAAGACAAAAATTCATGCAATAAGAAAAAGTTTACATCATGAAATTCTTTTGTGGGACCGCTTTCTATTACACCTTTTGTTGCATTTCTTTGTTGGTGAAGAATTTGATGATTGGCCTTATTATTATTGTAGCTCCTCAGAGGATATATCCAATGGGATTGACTATGAGATATCTAGCTTTGCTTTTTGCAGGCTTACTTCCACTCAAGGCTCTCCATGTATATCATCATGAATTGATAAAACAATAGTTATATCCAATTTCTCTTCTGCCAAATCACCAATCTGGGTTTTTGTGCTTGCAACTATAGTTGGTTGCTCACCTTTGTCCTCTTCTTCTCTTACCGATGTGTCAATAATTTGTACTTCATATTGTTCCATATCTTCATCATTAGTTTTAGCATGTTCTAATTGCTTTGCATCAACAAATTTTGCCATCCACTTGTCAAAAAGTGTATCATCTGGCCAATTAAAGTGTAGAATGTTCTACTGCTTCTTTATAACATATTCTACAACTTTGTCAATTTCAACAAAGTCTTGTTTTAAAGAATCAAAGAATAATTAAACTTTTACAATTTCTTCAGTTGTAATAGACCACCATGCATTTCCATTCTCATTTATGACTCTATTCATCCTTAGACAAAATAGGTCATCTAGTTCCTGGGTCCATTCCTCCTTATTTTTCAATTTATTCTTTTTATCTAAAGCATGTAGGAAGAATTCAAATTTAATGATTATATTTGTCCAGATAACTGACAATTCTCCTTTGTAGCTCAACTCTTTTATCATCAAATTCTGAGAGAACATTGGCAATATCATAAGTCTTTTCTATGTGTTCATATGATAAACTGATGATAGAAAAACATAAAAGAGTAACCTCTCTACTCCTTTTACTCCATTTTTTGACAATTGGCTTCAAAGCTTCATCATTTGCCTTTATCTCATCCCATATATTTATTTTCTTTTTTAATTGCTCATATAATGAGGGCCAGTCAATTTTATTAACTAAATACATGAGAGCTTTCCTTAGCTTATCTTCATATTGTACATCCACTTCTACATGTAGTGCCCATAATTTTCTTTTTTCTTCTTCAAAGTCTTCTGCAATATAATATTGCAGCCTTTGTGGTGTGTCTAGGATTTCAATAAGAGGAGTGGATTTAAAAGGCTCCACTGGTGGGCAAGGATATTTGATTCTTGGACTGGTGGATCATCCCATCACTTTATTCTCCAGTTCAATCCTCTTTTGAACTTCTTTATTGTATGCAACCAAGACTTTCTCATACTTTTCTTGTAGCTCTAGTCTTTCTCTCTTGTCTCTTTGAGCTATGGCTAAGGTGAGGTTGGTTGATCCAATACCTAGCTCTACTGCCTCTTTAGTGGTAGTTTCTTCAACTCTCTTTATAATCAGGTTGCCTATCAAGCCAGTATCATCAGGCTAGGAAAAGCTAGTCTTTGATCCTTTTCTCATTGACCAAATGACCAATGCAGTATGGTCTTCACTAAATTTAGCACCTTTCATTTCTTTCTTCCCCTTTTCCTCTACACTCATTTTATCTATAACAGAATTAAAAACCATAGCATCTACAATATCCCAATTGGGTAACAATAATACCCTGGATACCTTTATCATTTATCTCCCTTCTTCAGGGGTCAAGCTCTTAAGTTCTTGCATCATCTCTTCCTTTATTTTATTTTGCACATCTGCTTCTTCCATTTTTGGATGCTCTGATTTCAATTTATTGCATCTTTCTTCAAACATTCCAATGTTTGTCCTCTAAGAAAATTGGTAAAAGGCTCTAGATTTGACAAAATTATCATCAGAGATAATTCATGGATGGACTATTCCATCACAGGGTCCAACTCCTTTCCTTTGTAGTTTTATATTGTTAATTCAAGGCTTGGCATTGGAGGTTCCTAAGGATTTCCTTCCTCCAATTCTATTGCAGTAATGAAGACTCCCCCTTGGGATCCCAACTACTCCACCTACTCTCTAGTGAGTTATTCATCTCCTATTTGTAATGGGAATGAGTGGATGAATATTTCTCAATTTGAGGTGTTTGTTCCTTTGCTATTTTTTTCCTCTTGGGCAAAGGGTCATCAGGTCTTTCCTCAAGAACAACACTGGCTGATCTCATTATTTGTTTTCTTTTATCTATAATGGCCCTTTTATTTTGGATCACACTATAGCCAGGTCTCTTTTGAACAATCAACTACCTTGATCCTACTATAGGATTAAAAGATAATCTCCTCATGACCTCTTTGGCTTTTTCTGGAAAAGAATTGATAAAGAATAGTTTCTTTTCATTCATGACCTCCATAACTTTAGGGAAAATGGTCATTAATTTATTTAACCTGTCTACCTCTATTTTTGCATCAACTAGAGGCTTGTAATTATTATCAAAACAATGAATGAATTTCAAAACTCTAGAATAAACTCTCCATTTTTCTTTCTTGATCTCTTTTTTTTACAAAGAGAACTCATTTCTTATTATATCTTCAAGAAAGTAGGGTTCATGATTTTTTAAACCAATTTTAGCCATTCGTCTAAACACATCAAAAATCCCTCAGTGTCACAAAAATGGGGATGAGATATAGCCATCTTGTACTTGTCCAAGAATTTATACAACAATAACCAACCACCCGTTGTGATTATGAAATGGTGGTCCACAATACAAGTGGGGAAAATTGAGCCTCTATTTCTTCTAGCCAATTGTGCTTCCTCCAATCCCCTTATCTACCACAGCATCTCATCTATCCCAACCTTCAAAGGCATTTGGTAGGAGAGTATATGGGGAGTCCCTTGGAAACCATAAACCCTAAAAACTATTGAAATAGGGTATGTTATGATATATGCCCAATTGTGGGACACTTTCAAATTAGAAGGATTATACATAGGTCTGATAAAATCCATCAGTGCCTTTGGGACTCTGGGATTGTCCCTTAACAAGAGACTTCTCAATCTAGAGGCAAAATTCCTATCAAACCTAACAAAACTAGCCTCCTTTGCATCCCAAGTCATGTTTGCACTCCACAAATGGATTGACAGAGCCTCTTCTTCATAATTTCAGTTTAGGACCATCTCCTTTTCAAAATATGTAACCCCTTTAAGAAAGAATGTGTGCATTAACAATGAATAATGGTCAAAATTCTTTTCCACCTTGCTTCCAACTAATCCTATGTGGATATCTTCTGCTATATAAGATGCAAAATAAAAAATAATATCAACACCAAAAGAAGAGATTTGAGTCAACATATACATAAATTTTATTGGCACAAAAATTTTCTCATCCTCACCAAAAACCCTACATAGAGTCATATATATTTCTATGGCACTAAAAGTGAAAAATTCCTTTTTAAAGGTCTCTTTAGTAGATGTTGTGACCAATAAAAAATTTCTAATTGAACCCAAGTGTGTCCTCAGTGCACCCTGCCTGATCTTATTCCTCTTATACAAGTATTCTTTCTCTAGTCCTAGCAAGTCAATGGTTACATGATAATTTGAGAATTGTTCTGAATCAAAAACTTCCTAAATTTCTTCAGCATTTATTCTTACCAGGTATTCCCCATCTATTCTTCTCACTACCTTGGCTATTGGGTCACAATTTTGGGCAATGGCCATGAGTAGGTCAAAATCCCTAAAAACACTAGGGACCACTAATTTTCCTAAATCAAAATTCCAAATGTTTCCATGGGGAGCAAACAATTTTCTTTCTGAAAACCACTTCTTAAAAAGATGGAGCCCTGTTTTAGTAGTAGCAGCATCCCTAATCCAATTCCCTCTATCATATAGGCCATCTACAATCTTGAGCCTAGGGTTCACATAAATTAATTTTTTCATCTGGGCAGACTCATTCATAGACTCAGGCAATAGTTCAAGAAATTCATCATGTATATTTCTACTCGCATAATCTACCTTTCCTAAGAAAACTTTCTTTGGAGGCATGTTTACTAGTGATACAGAATACCATAATTCTTTACTGTCTAATGGATTCAGATACTTACTTGGTTGTTTGTTACTCTTTCACTATAATTATGCAACACACTGTGGACACTATAAATTATTTCACACTTTAATCACACAAGGAACAATTCTTCAATGGCTCTTAGCTCTCTAAAATTATGAAATTTGTTTGCATAGAGAAAAATGGAAAATTTTTGCAATATATCTCTGGTTCTAGTTCACATGGGGAGCTTTCAATTTTCATAAATGAATTGTAAGGATAAATAGGGTGGCATCACCTAATTTTGAAAATACACTGTCGATTCTAAAAAATCTGATGATCTAGGAATAAAATCATGAATGACTCACTTTCAATTTGCCAGGTTGGCAGTCATCCTATTCAAGTTTCTCCATATAAGCTTTTCTGTCCACTATTGGCAACTTATTCTAGACCCACTAGTGCTCATGGACACATGTCACACTCTCACTATGTTGCTATGCATAAACGTCGAGCAACTTCTGCATGCGACATAGCAACCATCTTTGATTTGATAATGTACATTTTATGAGTGTTTTATTGCAATTGTGGTGGGTCCTTCTATTTTTCCTTTGGTCGCCATGTTGCATGTACTAAAGGTCGAGCAAGTTCCTATAGTGACATGGAACCCACCATCGATCTAAGAGAGATCTAACCTCGTCAATCAACACAAATCCTCTTCTAAGTGTGAATCCTAGTGGCATGTGACATTAGAATAACTTGACATGTTGGCACGGTCATTTATAATAGTTAATCCTTTTGGCGTTGATTTTTGAAAATAGGTCTCACCGTGTTTTTCCTTTCATGGGAGGTCACTATGTCACAACTGGTGAAGTTCTTATAATTTCTAGTGGTGGCATAGCAACCACTGTATTTGTTGAAGAAATCCAACATCATGAAGTAACACATGTTCATTTCATGGTTCACTCTTTATTATGCCTAACACATTTGACATTCCATAATGATGACAAGGCTTATTAATGATAAATAGAATTTACGGCACCGTATTTACTTTTGGCTTCACTGTGTTTCTCTTTTGTGGGAGGTCATCATGTCACGACCAATAAAAATCTTGTAATTCTTGATGGTGACATAGTGACCACCATTGATCTTGAAAGATCTGACAGCATGGGCAATACACATTAAAATCATGTTTATTTGACTGGATCCTAGTTGTAATACTTACTTGGTCACTATGTTGCATAAAGTAAAATGAACACAAGTTTTCATAGCAACAAGATGACTACCATGGATCTTAAAAATATTTGATGATGAGGAACCTTTCGGGGAATAATGAAGCAAAAATGAAAATTCTTTAAATAGTCCCAAAAAAATACTTATTTCAAAAATGATTCATCTCGCTCGATTTAAAAGGTGAAACATAAGACCTAAAGGGCTTTCTTAGGACACAAATTTTATTTAATTAGGGTTTTTATTAGGGTTAATTAATTTAGAAAAAACCAAACCCTAATTTGCACATAAAAACCAAGAACATTCTCAACAAAACACGATCATGAAAACACTAGATAAAAACATGACCAACAAAGGTAAATGCCACTTTCCTTGTGCTTATTCCAAAAGTGGTTGGGATGGATTCTAAGGAACAATTTAGATCTACCAGCCTTTGCAACTTGTATTAAAAGATTATTTCTAAAGTGTTGGCTTCAAGGATTACCAAGGTCCTCCCTTCCATCATAGCACCTCAACAATCTAGCTTTGTCCTGGGGTGACAATTCCTAGACTAAATTATGATTGTCCATGAAGTTATCCACTCTTTGGAAAAAGGTAAGAGAGAAGGTTTCCTCCTAAAGCTTGACATGTCCAAGGCTTATGATCGTATGGATTGGTCCTTTCTTTTCAAAGCCCTTAGAGCCTTTGGTTTTAATTCAAGGGTCATCAAACTTATTAACTAGTTGGTGAGAACTACCTCTCTAGTTGTTCTAGTCAATGACTCCCCCTCAGCCTTCTTCAAACCTTCTAGAGGGCTTAGGCAAGGAGATCTAATCTCACCCATTCTTTTCATTCTTTTGGCTAAATATCTTGGAAGGATGATTTCTACCAATAGAAATCTGGGTGCTTTGTCTGGAATCAAACCTTTTTCTAGTACCCTGGTTTTCTCTAACCAACAAATTGTTAATGAAACTATGATGGGAGGGAAAGCCGTGGTTGGTGAAGCCAAGTTGGTGAAAAAGATCTTGAGCTCTTACTCTAGGGGCTCGGGGCAGCTTGTCAACTGGAACAAGAACTCTATTTTCTTCATTAATATTTTTTTTGAGAAATAGAGGAAGATTGCTACTATTCTGGGTTATGAATTGGGAAGCCTCCCTTCTATATATTTGGGTCTCCCCATGGGCCTCAAACCCTCTGATTCTTTTTGGAATAGCCTAATTGATAGGTTTAATATGAAATTGGTTGGCTGGAAAGGAGTCATTCTTAGCCAAGCTGGCAAGATTCAGTTGGTCAAATCTACTCTTCAAAATCTCCCAACTTATGCTCTAAGTCTCTATGGGATTCCCAACAACTATGTTGATCATTTGGAGAAGATCCAGAGGAATTTTCTTTGGTCAAGATTGGAAGACAACAAGAGATTTCCCCTGGTGGCGTGGGATAATGTGTGCCTCCCAAAATAGAATGGGGGGTTGGGTATAAGAAAATTGAGACCTTTCAATAAAGCTCTCCAAGCTAAATAGATTTTGAGAATCTTTTCTAGCAAGGGGAATTGGAGGGACATCATGGAAGACAAATACCTTCATAGACCTTCAATTAGACATTTTCTCTTTGGAGGGTTAATTCCCAATGGATCAAATATATGGAATGACATTCTAAGAGCTAGAGAGATGGCCAATAGTAAGGCAAAATGGACTGTTTGTAACAGGAAGGATACCTATTCTGGTAGGACAACTAGCTGATCCAGGGGCCTCTTCACAACATTCTTGAATATGAAAGACAGACTTGTATTTTTATCCAGTGGTATGGTAGATATGTTAGTGATTACAGACAAGGACAGGGTTAGAGGTATCTTTCTTCTATATCCATAGATCTCGAACCTATTATGACTATTCTCCACTCTGTGGTTTTGAATGAGGATTAGGACCAACTTGTTTGGGAGAATACTTATGCTAGTATCTATTTGGTAGCTTCGGGGTACCAAGCTATTGTGAGATAGGATTCAAGACTAGACTAGGCTAAGGCTTGGTTCCCTGGTCTTATCCCTAAAATTAATATTTTCTTCTACATTTTACTCTAGAATAGGATCTTGATTATAGACAATCTTAGTAAAAGGGGTCTTCTTATTCCTAATAGATGTGTCCTTTGCAAAAACCAGGTTGAGTCTATGGATCACCTATTTATACATTGCTCCTTCACCACATAGGTGTGGTCAATTTTCAATCAAGCTTTTGGGATGAGTTGGTGTGTTCTTATCTTGACTATTGAATTCTTCAGGTAGTGGGATGACTTTTGGAAAGATCAAGGATCCAAGCAATAAGTAAATGTGCTCTACCTCATTTTGGATGGGGTATATGGAAGGAACACAATAATTGTATCTTCAGGGATGCCAGCTATCTTGCTAATATTGTGTTTGGTAAAATTCAAAATACCCTTTTGGAAAATTATATGTTCAATAAAGGATCTAACCCGTTTGCAGGTGAAATTGGAAGAAGTGATGATACTCATAAAAGAAGAAAGGAATGTCACTAGTATTTACCCCCAAAGGGTTGGCATAAAGCCAACTTTGATGGTGTAGCCAAAGGTAACTTGGGAGCTATGGGTAGTGGAGGGGTGATCATAAATTATCATGGGTATGGTATAGCAGTAGTTACTTTCCCCCTGGGACACCAAACTATTCACTATATGGAGGCTTGTGCAGCACTCCAAACAACTAAGTTGACAAAAGAGATTGGGGTTAAAAGCCTATGGATTGAGGGGGATTCAAATAATATCATCAAATGCCTAAGGGGTGAACACCCTGTGCCCTGGAGTATAAAGAATATGATGAAGGAAACAAAACAAATATTACTTACCTTCGAGAGGGTATATGTGTCACATGTTTTATGCGAAGCTAATGTGGTTGCTGACTAGATGGCCAATGAGGTGATTAGTAGGGACATGTCATACAGATGGCTAAGTGGTGAGGGGATTCTGGTGGCCACTAAAAGTTTAATTGAGATTGAGAGAATCCAGGGGAGGACGGGAAACATAAAGTGTAATAATGCAAGTTAATGTTGTCAATCACTTTGTAATGAAATGTTGGCACAGGATGAAACAAATTTATCATAATTTGGGGGGTTTTATGGCACATTTTATGGGTAATCGATAATTTTTATTACAATTACTTTACCAAGGATAGTGACAAGTACAATTTTTGTGAGAAAAACTAGTGTTCAACTCTTCGCACTTGGAGAACACAGAATTGTTGTTCTATTTTCCGCAACAAAATGGTGGGGGAAGGCATTGTAGAGAGTCAAAGGGTGAAGCATAAGAGGAGATCGAAGGTGTGGGAAATGCTGAGGGAAGGCAGAATCACGACCTTCATTAAAAAACTTCATGATTGGGATCCTAAGATAACTGATATTATGGTTAAGTCTTGGAAAGATGGGAAGGTAAAGATAGATGGTATTGATTTCTAGGTCATAGTAGAGGTCATAGATTATCCTAATTAGGGCATAAAGTTATATTGGGATAAGAAAATATCCCTAAATATTGTGAGAGACTTTGTTAAGGATGCCAAGGAGTTGAAGGAATTAGTGAAGACCGGTGCCTACTATGGACCTGCATCAATAAAGAAACTTTGGATGTTTTTCCTAAGGGAAATTATGTCTTACATTATGCTTGACACTAGGTATGACAGGATTCATACCCAACATTTTGTTATCCTAAACCACTTTAGGTATGGAACAAAAATCTCCATCCCCTTCTACCTTTTCATTTCTGCAAATAAGAGTATCATGGGTTTTAAGAAGAAAGTGTATGCTAACCCTTCCTTACATGGGGTTTTTTTATTACTTATATATAAGCACTTTAAAGCTCAAACCTGTGGAAGAGTTGTAGCCCATAAGACGGAGTCCTCAAAGGATACAGACAACTCTTACCTTCCTTCTGATATAGAGGATAGTGCAGGGCTGCATTTAGATGACAATGAGGAGGTGGCCAAAATTATGAAGGACATGGGCAGGAAGAAGAAGAAGAAGTTTGGGAAAGGAATGGAGGGAAGGATAAAGCATAAGGTCAACTTAGCAAAGGATTACAATGAAGAGGAAGAGGGGATGGAAATGGATGAGGAGAGCAATGTGAAAGAGGTTGGAACTAGTAAGGCTTAGGAAAGAAAGAAGGATGATAGCTCAGCCAAAACGAGGAGGGGTGGAGATAAAGAAGCAGACAAGGCATATGGTAAGGGTAAGGAGACTAAACTCGAAGCTCAAGAAGAGAGTAAAGAGGAATATGGTTCAGAAAAAACCATTGTTAGTCTTAGTGCAAAGGGCGGGAAAACTACATGGAGGAACTTTCAAACAAGCACAGAAAAAATGGGTCTAGTTAGAGAGCATATCCATCCAGAGGTTGTGGAGGGAAGGGATGGCAGAATTCAATTGGAGAAACTCATTGACCCATCTTTGGTAATTCTAAGCGATAATGTTAGGGAAATGGGGATGAACCTCCTAAACAATGCCTGCAATAGTATGGTGGAAAGTTTTTGGTCCATTAAATGGATTTTCCATGAAATAGAAGAGATAGAGTTCAGGATGCAGGCACAAGAAAGGAAAAAAGGGGGGGACAGGAATGTCAGAATAAGCAAGTTGGATGTGAGGTTTACTGAGATTGAAAAAAGAGTGGAAAAGATGGAAAGCTCTCTTTATAGCTCAGCTAACTAGAGCCTCAACATAATCAAAGGATTAAATGAAAATATCATTTAGTTGCACTTGATGATGGAGGAAAGCAATAAGGGGAAGGAGGAAAAGAACAAATAGGAATTCAGGGTCGCAGATGAAGATGACTTCTTGTAGTTGGAGAGCCCAAGCAAAAGAAGGAGATCAGATAATAGGAAGAGGGAAGAAGAGGAGGTGTCTTCGGATGATAGTCATTTGAAGACTGATGCGGCAGAGACCATGGGAGAGCTAGAACTCAAGAATGCAAAGCTAGTCAAAGGGACGGTGCCCTAATTAGTGCTCCTAGTTTTTTGTCTGTCCCTTGGGTTTTGGTTGTTTTAATTTTGTTTAGTTCTAGTGGCCTAGAATGGCTTTTTTTTTTTGTTGCTTTGATGCTGGCACTAGACTTTAAGTAGTATTTTGTTGTTAACTAGTGGGTTTCAGGAACCCCTGTAAAAAAACCTTGTTTACTTAATCAAAAACATCTCAATGGACATCTACAAAAAAAGTAGTTATGCAGTCATTTTAGGCTTTGATAAAATCTCATAAAGATTGCTTTTTGTTAAATTCAAGTTTTCTTTTCATAATCATTTCACAGTAATTATTACTCATTTTATTCACTAGAAAATAATCTCCTATTTAATGATATTTAAATCTAGTCTTTAGTAATTATTTAAAAATTTAATCATGTTTGAAAAAAATTAAATTAAGATTAAATTTAATATTATTAATTAAAAATATTAAATATAATAATTTAAAAATATATTTTTTGAAGGATTTAAAAAAAAAAACACCCCAGAAGGGGACGTTGTTGCAGCAGTGTAAGCTACACGTGCAACCTATTGTGTGCAACAGTATTCTATAAACTTTTGACCAACTATGGATATCATTCACAATCTTATAATTACAAATAAATAAACTAATTAAGCTTAACAATAAACACAACCATAAAGCAATGCAACACATAACATCATATTTTGTTAACTACGGAAACCCTGGCGAAGGAAAAACCTAGCCAAGGGCAGACCCCAATGGAGATGATACCACAAAATGTTGCTAATCAAAAGTATCTTGAAGATATTGACCCTATTAGGTGTCTATTACATATGTAGTGTCTCAATCCTTCTTAGAAGACTAGGCCTTGTTAGAAGCCTCAACCCTATTAGGAGTTGTTATTACAATTACAAAAATGTATCCAAGATGAGCCAACTGCCCAAACATGCAATATACAATGATGTTCAGTATACAAAAGTAGATACAATAACCTATTTCTAGCTGCTATTATCTTCAATATCTGATATGATCTTTGTAGCTCAATGTGCCAACTTCGAATACTCTTCCTTTATACTATTGTAATCGTCAAGTTCACATCACAAAATAATAGTATTATCACAATTTGACCAGACGTAACTTCACATTTCAAATCTTTCCTTTATACCATAATATTCTGTTATGTCAGCCTACATGCTTTCACATGCATCCCAAAATGAAAAATTATACTTCCCCCTTAGGGTTAACATCTAGGTTGTCATCCCTAATTAGTCAAGTAATTATTTTGCTAAAAAAAGCAATTCCTTAACATAAAATATATGATTCCTTATCTCTGACATATTTTGTCTATATAGTACTACAACTGGTAAAACTATAATAACATTTTCCATATTTCTTGTACTACCTCACATACTTAGGTACTATATCCTAACATGCTATACTATCACTAGGTAACTTTGGATGTGCCAATAATGTCTCTGTGAAGCTCACCAATCAAAATTGTGCTTGTATTGATAGATAATATTCATGATACTTCGACAAATCTTTAAGTCTATATACCAAAACTTCCTCTTCATGATCTTGTCACTCAATATTGAATATATGCTTCCATAAATGACAACCTCATATCATCTTACCCTAGCCAAAATTACAAGTGTATCTATGTGTTTATTCCTCTTTTTCTATATTTTTAGTTATATTTCATTTTTCTTAGATTAGATGTCCCTTACTTTCTAATTGAAAGCATAGCCTTGATAAACCCTAAAGTTTTATTATACAAAGGAGCTATGTCTCTCAAATGTAGAAATAGATGACCAATGCAACGAAATTACAACTATTGCCTAGGAATTTTTGTCCAAAGTTCCATTGGGCAAGTAATAACTTTTTTACAATCTCAAAGTTTATTTACCAATATAATTACAATGTTGGTAGGTCAATTTTATTATTATTATTATACTTGCTGAAATGTCCCTTTCTCTAATTTTATATGATATTTCAAGCCTCATATCAGATCTTTAAAATCAAACAACCAATATTTCAAAGATCCACCAATTTCTCAATAAACCCCAAATCGAGTATGCCAGAAATAGTGCCAAAAGCTTCACAGCTTCACTTATTATTAATAAATCTGAAAGTGGAAATTTTTACAAAAATTTGAGCAGCATAAAAGCCTATAATATTTCATTTCTAGATCTGTATAACATGCACACAATAGCTCCCAAACGGAGGACAAAAACAATGCTCATCAGGCTCCCGAAAATAGCACAAAATAGCTCGGAATCACCACAAAAACACTGATAATCTATCATAGAAGTATTATCATATCCAAATAAATATATTCAGATCTATTTTAACATTTAAAATTCTTCTATACAACAGCAACCCAAACTGATATGAAACACTCAACCGGAAACACCAAACTCTTACAAAAAATACACCCGAAAACTCACAAATCTGCACTGTTCAGCACAAAGGCAAACTCTGCATGAACATGCACATGGAATGGCTTCAAACTCCTATTCTTAGCCTTCTTGGAAACCTGAAAACTCTCATTCTTGGGTCTCCTTCTTCACAGGTTTGGCAACCTCTGAAGAACAACAAAGCAATGCGCAAAAATCAAGTTCTGGAATCAGCCCAAAATGCCTCCAAACCCCTTAAAAGAGGGCATAACCCTAACTCACATCCAAGAGGGGTTAATAAAACATATTTTAATAATAATTTTCATGTATTATTCCATTAGCTTCCAAAGATTATCCCCTTTTTCTGAAACTTCACCTTTTTGGGCCTGCCTGCCTTGGCAAAAATTATTATTTTTAATTATTTGAAAAGGGACACGACAAGTCCTCCCCTCCCAAATATTGCTTGTCCTCAAGCAATGGCTGAAGAATAAACCAATCAATCCACCTGGATCCCAAATGTAGTCATGAACTATACTACTATCAATTAACACAGGCTCTTGCAATATCCTCTGCAATATAACCAAGAGGAATCCATAATCAAACTCACAATTACAGCTTAACCAAACTCCAAAATCACAACTTCCACAATTAGAAACCCATGAGACACAAACTCTTCAAACATCAAAACCCAATTAAAGTGGACAAATCAAACTGCCAACACAATAAATACCATCAATGCATCCCACTGGCCTATACAGAATGTACAATCCAACTCTGCAACAATGGTGAACGAAGTATGGAGAATCCACACACTGTACAACTCCTGCAGTCAACACAACTCTGTAGATCACCAACCACTGTCTCATAACCATAACTCCCATGCACCCCATGAACAAGTGATACAACCCAGTGTAACTGATCACCAACTAAGTCAGGAGATGTCATAGCCAAAGGAGTAGAATCAATAACAACACCCACTGAAGCATTACTCCAAAACTCCTGCTCTAAGTCATGTATTATCAAGCTGTCAATTGCAGGACCTATCACCATGTCATGCCCATCACAACTCTCATCCCAAGGCATCAAACTATCCCATAACTGATGATAAGCACTAGGAACCAAAGTACATCTCTGTATCATCATCTCATCAACATCGTCATCAAAGGTGAATTGATGAGCATACCTCACAATGTAATGTCGATAGAATGCGCCAATCTCAGTCAGTGGCTCAAACTGCAATCCATATGTAACTAACTACAATTGATCACTAACCAAGTTGGAACTGACTACTACCTCTGAAGACATCGCCAAGGGAGTAGTATTACTAGCAGGAACCATGCCAACTGTCGGCTCACCAACATCACACATGGTCTTTGATACATCATCTATAGTCTTCGTGTCATTAGTACTAGAGGTCACCACCATGTCAGGCATACCACAACAATATGTTGCAGCACCCAACTCAACTAAACCTGACTCTAGTGGGGACAAACCCGATATGCCAATGTTAGTATCAAGGATGGATGCATCCCCATCTCCACTGTCTTTGACAATCTCGACCATGGACATCCTCGGATCACCAGACACCATAGCTTGTGACTGTATAGAATCTAGTAAAGACTGTAGTTGCTCTAACTCCATGGTCACCTTAGCGAAATGAAACTATGACTCCTTGAAAGCCAATTGTGTACTCTAAGAATCTCAGAAGTCACCTCAAGTTGTTGATTAAGCTCACTCACCTCATCTTCCTTGGCCAACAATGCATCGTATGCTATCATGCCCCACTGCATATAATCCTGTCTCAGAATCTGGATAGCCTCCCATAAAGAGTGGAACTCTGTCAAGGAAAGATAACTGCCTCCCTGCTCATCACTAGTAGGAGAACCCCATCCATAAATGGCTAACAACTGACGAGCAGCATCAAAATGTTGGCAAGCGATAGCAATGTCTCGCTCACTAACTCTCAACTGATTAGACACGTGATGGCACTGGCTAGAGTGTCTCCTACAAACCTCCTCTGATGCACTTTCTAAAGGAGTATCCTCAAAGTTACTAGTCTCTAGAGTATTACCATCCATATCCTATGAATCAACTCCAAAGCTCATATCAACATATGGAGTATCAAAAACTATAGCACTGATGTCTAACTCCTCTGTACCAAAAGAAACTGCCAAGCAAACTAAGTCTTCAAAACTACCCATTGCATCCCCCTGGATTTCATCAATGCCAATATGATCCTGGGACTCATCTGTACACACTACCAAATATGAAAGATCATCAACACATTCCAACAAGTATGGTCGACTGGATATATGAACAAAGCCCAACATCGGTGTATAAAAACTAATACCAGCATCGGACAAGCTGCTGGCACAAGAAAAGACAACACCGTGCAATCTGCTAATTAAATCCATGATAGCACCCAAAAAAACATTGCTACCAAAAAGTGTTAAAGATCTCCAGTCAACTGAATCCCAAATGCCAATACAACAATCTCGAGTCCATATCTGTAAACTAGAATCAGCTGGTAACTCAAGGAAACTCCTCACCTAAGTAATATGACTAATACCAACTAACTCCACATACCTATCATGATGAACCAACTCCACATACCTATCATGATGAGATAATGAAGTCACAATATTGTCTTTGTTCACTTTTAGCTGGTTGGACAAATCATGTGAAGTACTACCAGCCTCAACCTCATGTGTCAAAGCATCTAACTGTGCCTGGTACTCTTTCTCAACAAAGTCATGAATGCTCAATATCTGCTCATCTCTACCAGGTATCTCACCATCATGCACAACAACATCCTCATAATCATCATCTGAACCCACTACGTTGTAGTCACTACCTATTGTAACTATACCATCCTGAATACCTGTGACATCACTCTTTGACGACCTATATACAATTGTCTTAATTTGAGTATCAAGTTGACTATTACTATCAATCTGCATAATATCCTTTCTCACTATCTCTTGTGGCGGAGTAGAATCTAAGACCTCAGCCTGGCTATAAGCTAGTTTCTCAAACTCCTCATGCAAGTTCTTGGTAATTGTGTCATCTGCCCTGTGAGAAAATTTGCCAAATAGAAATCCAATCAACTTATCCACCTTAGCTAGGTTAGACAACATGTCATTCATTATACGGTGGTGCTCAACCAACTGTTCAGACATGTCATGGCTTATTTTCCTAAGTTTATCTCGAATGTCTAAATAACCATCCTTTCTATTGTTCTGACTCTGGATATCAATTGTCCAAGATTGTGTCCTCTGAGACTCTGTACTATACCTGTCCATTCTGGATAAAATAGAGTGTAACCCCAATAGGTTATAACTTCTTCAAACACCAAGAACTAACATGCAATTTATTAGAAGTAGCATGCAACCATAGATTTTGACATGCAGCTGATTAGAAGCAACATGCAACCACCAAATTCACCAAGAACTAACATGCAAATGATTAGAAGTAGCATGCAATCATAGATTTTGACATGCAGCTGATTAGAAGCAACATGCAACCACCAAATTCACCAAGAACTAACATGAAAATGATTAGAAGTAGCATGCAACCATAAATTTTCACATGCAAGATTTGGGTAGTTGTCAAAATTGACATGCAAACTTCTACAAACCCTCAGGCTGGCAAGATCATAGCTCTGATACCACTAAAATGTCTCTTTCTCTAATTTTATATGATATTTCAAGCCTCAAATCAGATCTTTAAAATCAAACAACCAATATTTCAAAGATCCACCAATTTCTCAATAAACCCCAAATCGGGTATGCCAGAAATAGTGCCAAAAGCTTCACAGCTTCACCTATTATTAATAAATTTGAAAGTGGAAATTTTTACAGAAATTTGAGCAGCATAACAGCCTATAAAATTACATTTCCAGATCTGTATAACATGCACACAATAGCTCCCAAACGGAGGACAAAAACAATGCTCATCGGGCTCTCGAAAATAGCACAAAATAGCCTGAAATCACCACAAAAACACTGATAATATATCATAGAAGTATAATCATATCCAAATACATATATTTAGCTCTATTTTAACATTTAAAAGTCTGATATACAACAGCAACCCAAACTAATATGAAATACTCAACCGGAAACACCAAACTCTTACAAAAAAAAACACCTGAAAACTCACAAATCTGCACTGTTCAGCACAAAGGAAAACTCTGCATGAGCATGCACATGGAATGAGTTCAAAATCTCATCCTTAGCCTTCCTTGAAACCTACAAACTCCCGTTTTTGGGTCTTCTTCTTCATAGGTTTGGCAGCCTCTGAAGAACAACAAAGCAATGCGCAAAAATCAAGTTTTGGAATCAGCCCAAAATGCCTCCAAACCCCTTAAAAGAGGGCATAACCCTAAATCACGTCCAAGAGGGGTTAATAAAACATATTTTAATAATAATTTTCATTTATTATTCCATTAGCTTCCAAAGATTATCCCCTTTTTCTGAAACTTCACCTTTTTGGGCCTGCCTGCCTTAGCAAAAATTATTATTTTTAATTATTTGAAAAGGGACATGACACTTGCCTTGTTTTTTGCACTCAATTTACCATCCTTTACTATGCATGTTTTATATGGTATATTTTTCACTTGCCTATTTGTTTACCCAACATCAAATAGATTTATAGCATCTCTTAAGCCTTACTAGACTCTTAATATCTACCTTAGGTGTAATCATATAAATACAAATGTCAAAATGAAACTTTTACCTTAAACCTAGACCTATTCTAAATGTATACTAACTACTACCTAAGATTAGTTGTGAAATAAAGCTACTAACTCTATTTGGGCTATAATCATCACTTTAATTCGAAATTTACAACTCTATTATACAAAGTTTTTTCTCTCCTTGTCAGAAGGCGTTGAAGCTATCATGTTGGAAATTTGAAGAAAATATTCTTGTGGAATCTTTTCAAAATTCTTTATTGTTTAGTAAATGAAGCACTTAAGTCAGGGAGCAATCTAGTGTCATATAGGAATTTTTTATTTATTTAATTTATCTTTATTGTTGTTAGATCTTTCTACAAAGTTGTTGCAAAAGAACATTTGACTAAGTGAGAGTGCATCTTATTAGAAAGCCTAATGGATAGGGAATCAGTTGTACAAACAAAAAAAGGTCTGTGAAAAGACATTTAATTTAAATTTAATAATTATATTAGAAATTAAAATATCAATGTACTATGGTTTTTAATGTAATTATTGAATTCATAGTACAAGTCTTTTGATACTTGTATTGCTAGTTCCTAATGGGAAGTGCCTATGGCTTTAGCATCAAAATTAAAATCAACCAAGCTATGGCTCATCTAAGGTTATCATTGTAACAAGAATAGCTGAACTCTTAATAGAGAAGTCATTGTTGAAAATTTTGATGGGTTCCTCCATAAAAAATCATTAATACATGATAGTAACATTTGACAATAGAAGATGAAAGCATTGGCAATTCAATTGAGTAATGACTTATGTTGTACAAATATTGGACCAAAAGTTTATACTTATTATGTTGAACTTCTTGGAAAGAGTATAAGATTGAAGGATTCATTAGTTTGGGGGGTGTGGGCATGTGGATGATATAAGGTTGGAAAATAGATAGTCAAATTGTAATGTGCTACTAGGGAACCCAAGAGAAATTAACCTATAATGTCACTAAGTTTGCAAAAAAAAAAAATCTAAAGATTAAAACAATCAAGAGATAACATAGCAGATAACTCACATACATACAAAGCACTGCAATAATAGTTGCATCTTTCAAGGGTTCCATTATGTTGAATCACAGACATATGTTTTATTAAGATTAACTCTAAAAAGTAAACAAAGTCCATGTCATAGAATAACCACATGAAAGAATATGCAAGTACATAAGATGCCACATGGCATGACCAAAATGCATACTCATCCTTTGCATGGGTCGTAGGGTATGAAATGCTAAAAGAATATACATCATGATAAGATACAACATCTCATAGGATCCCAAATAATCAAAGTACAATATACTAGAATATGACCATAATACATAATCACAAGATAAGAAGAATAGAACAACTACACAAGGTACATCCAACTGTCAAATCTCAATGGTATAAGAAACACTACCACCTGACCTCATGGAACCTAAATGACCCACTCCCACCATGTTGAGGAGATAATCTCAAGTCCCAAATGGATAACAATCCAAAAGTCATAACGAGAATCTAGGTCAAGGAATCATGATAACAATCTTTCTCAAAGGTACCATGTACACAATTAGCATCTAATCCCAAAGGCAATAAGGAAACATAGGAGACTTAATATGCATGTGGGAAAGTGTCATCACATGAGTTGTCTCTAAGGTTACCTTGATAGTCTCTCAAGACCCCAACCCCCTAGTGACTCTATGCGACATCATTATCCTTTCTCACTAACAAGTAATACAAACAAGGCAAGGTCACAACCAAGCATCCTCTCTACTCCCATCCTAGTTTGTACTAGCACTTGAGGCATGAGCGAGGTAACACACTGACTCTTGTTAATTCATTTTAACCTCATTAATAAAAATATTATCAATGATTATTACAACTTACAATGGGTTACCTAGGCAACGTCTTTAGGGCTCCAACCTCTATTGCAAGTGACTTCCCAACATACACATAGATAACACACCCTAACCTCATAATTGTATATCTCATAAAACCATAGTAATCACATCACTCCTATACAAGCAACTGGAAAGCACCAATAGATTACTAATCAACCTCAAAGGTTATATCACAAGAATCACAACACATGAGCTTACATAACTGAACTGGTTCACACCACAGAAACACATGAATACATCGCAATGGTTGGGAATGAAACAATCATGACAAAACACCATCACATAACAACATCATAAATACAATCACTTCCCAAGCCTCTGATAAACATTCCTATTTGGCCAGAATACTAGTTTCCCCAAACTCAATGCAAGCTAAACATAACATCTCAACAAACATCTACAACAAAAGAAGTTATGCAATCATTTTAGTCTTTGATAAAATCGCATAAAGATTGCTTTGCATTAAATTCAAACTTTCATTTCATAATCATTTCATAGTAATAATTACTCAGTTTGTTCACTAGAAAATAATCTCCTATTTAATGATATTTAAATCTAGTCTTTAGTAATTAATTAAAAATTTAATAACGTTTAAAAATATTAAATTAAGATTAAATTTAATATTATTATATTATAATAAAAACTTAATTTAAAAAATAATATTAAATATAATAATTTATAAATATTTTGTTGAAGAGAAAAAGTTTTTTTTTTAAATACCCCTAAATGGGATGCTACTACGATAGCGTGAGCTACACATGTAGCCCACTGTGTGCAACAACAACAACCATGCAACATATGACAACAACATCATTGCACATTGCCAAAGGAAGAGAGGGGTGGGGGTGTCTCCCACCCACCCACCCACACACACACACACACATATACCCTCTTTCCCATGAAACCCCTCTCTACACAACTCCGAAAAAAGGTATAATTTTTTTCCACAATAAATTTTATTTACTGTGGTAATTATTTTGTTTGTGTGTGTGTGTGTGTGTGTGTGTGTGTGTGTGTGTGTGTGTGTGTGTGTCTGTCTATCTTTGTGTGTGTGTGTAATTTATTTATGTTTACTAATTTGATAGAGGGAATAATTGTAACCATTGAAATTAATAAAATAATGAACTTTTCCCAATTTCAAACCCTCCCCGTGAACTAATTTTCATCAATTCAATTTTTAAATGAGGGTTTCAATTTTGTTTTTCTTTAACAAATATTTTAGCAATGAAGAACAATAAACTTCTAAATAAGGGTTTCAATTTAAAATATGTTTTCCATAAACAAAATCAATATAACAGACACAAAGAAGATAAAAGTTTTTCAAGAGATTTCCTACAATGAATTCTATGAGATTTCTACCTCAATCTGATGCTACAATCTAACAAAAGCTCAATGATTTTAAAATTCATGTCTCCCATAACCTTCAGAAACTTCTTGTCTTTCAATCTCAGAAATTGCTCCTCCAAACCTATGTGTGTAGAAATAAGCTCCAATCTCTTAATAAAAAGTGTAACCCTACCTAGGGTTTCTAGTTCACGAACATGCAAAGGCCTCTAATTAAAATCAACTTTTATTATTTTAATTTATTTAATTCCCCTTGTGCATGTTTTTTTGCCTTTAATTAAATCAATCCTTATTTAAGTTATCCCCACTTCATTTTTCCAATAAGTAAGACATTTTTAGAAAACATATTTATTAATTTAACTAATAATAATATTTAAAGTCCATTATTTAAATGCAACTTCTACATGTATTATTCTAAATTAAACAAATATAATTGAGCCAAATTTAGTCTTTTAATCAAATCTTTAAATTTAACTCTTCTATTTAATTAATTTCTCAATTAATTAAATATAATTTTTCTTTATAATTTTTTTTCTTAATTAAATCATTTAATAATCTCTTAGGCTAATTTAATTATACTTGAAAATTGTAACATACCCACAAACACAATAAAATAAAATTTGACTACAAAGACAAAGTGAGATATTAGACTCAAAGGTCGAGATCTCGAATTCACGTCACTTTGATGAATTCAGAAAGGTGAAGAACTCATATACTTGTCCTTTATCCTAGGATAATTAGGCTTAGGTTTAGGATTTGGACTTGAGATTTATCTCCCCTCTTTTACCATTGAGATACTGTGATAGGGCACACTCATCTTGGCAATTTAGGGAAGTTGATGCCTAGTACCTACACTCTGCATAAAAGTTGAAAATGTACATATGCATGCATATATATCTAAACTAAATAGGCAATTACAAGGAGTGGTACATCATGTAGATCTCGACTAGAAGTGACTACGACTTCCTCCCTCAACCACATCAGATACGTCAGACATAAGGAAAAACATACATGTACACCATACACATGCAAGTATGGGGTAAGTAAGCATAAAACCACATATAAATCATCCATATAATTATCATCGTGAAAGAAACTGAAATCACTATATGAAGTATGCACAACGTCATCATCAAAAGAACTAGGAATACATCAAATATCTGAGTATAAAGTAGCTCATCAAATATATAATCCAAACACGTAAATATAATCAACCAAATTAGGTAACCATGTACCACTAAACCAAATTACATAACAATGAAATTTGGCCTAAAAGAATTCGGCAATAGATCATAAAAACAAACTAGGGATAGGCACTACACAAAATGTCAGTAGAATTGAAATTGCACACTAGAGAAGAAATTGAAGGTTGAAGGCATATTAGCATAAATATTGCACCTATTGTCCTCATGCAATGGCTATTTAAAATATGTAAATTCTTATCATTGTTTTTGTTGTGATACTATAATTGTTAGTTTACGAATCTTTTTTCAAAGTATAATTTGTTATTTTGTTTATCCATCTATCATTAGGGGAATAGTACTAGTAGTTGATTGCATTCTAATAGTTGTGCATTTTGTGCATATTCAACCTTTCAATTATAGATTTTGAAGGAGAGAACAAAATGAGAACCAATAAATTCATTATAAATAAGTTTCACATGTACCAATAGTTGATCATCTTTTTGTTTTTTTGTTTTATGATTTGACCTATGTGTACACAACTATTAGGATATTTGTATATGTCATTATGAGAGTTGTTCATAAGTATTAGCAATTTTGAGTATACAATTATTGGGGCATCTTTAAGTAGGTATTAGATGATACTTTGAAATTGGTTTTTCTACCTTTCTACACTTAGGGCTCGTTTGGTTGCTGGAATAGGAATAGAAAAGTTGGAATACATATTCTATTTTTTGTTTGGTTTGCCACTTGGAATAGGGAATAGGAATATGTATTCCCATTTTGCCTCTAAAATGAGCTTATACCCATTCCAAAAAATAGCTATTATTGGAATAGCCATTCCTATTCCCAATATTACATGCCTATTCTCCATTCCTATGCCCGCGGCCAAACGGGCCCTTAACGAATTCTATAGGAATTCTTTAATGCCCAAAAGCATAAAAATATTTTCTAAGTAGCCAAGTCACATAGGAAGATAATAATTTTTTTTTCAAAATGATGCATGGTTTGGGTTCTACAAGTGCATGGAATTAGCTATATAAAGATTACTAATATGCTTCCCCTATACAAAAATACTTATAGTGATTCTATATATTTCTCATTTTCTTGCATATTCATCTTTTTTCTATGAATGTGATTGTGAGGTTCCTAATTCATTTCTTCCAGTAGTCCTTTGCTAGAAAACACCACAATAGGAAGATTCCACCTAGGGCTTTCACTCTTTGGTATTCAAATCTATATGCCCACCCACTAGTAATTACTTCAAGGGTCTTATACACTCCAATTATTCCAAAACTTCAAGATGGGGTTTAAATAGACTAGCTTGGGGACTATGGTAATCTCTCACTTAGTTACCTCCTTTACTTTTCCCTTTGTTGTTTTCAAAGTCCAACAATAGATGATTGTAAACTTTGTGAGCAAGGTAGTGATGGAGCAAGCTCTATTAGTGAAAGTTGCAAGGCTCTACAAATGGCACAAATTCCAATGTCCCAACCTCTCAAGTGACATTCATAAGCACTCGGATAGTATACGACCAACTGTAGCAACAAATCAATGTTTGTGACCAATTAGAGACCCAAAATCTAGTGTTGATGTCCTACAAAGGTGTCCAAGCCAAATACATTATCGTATATGATCTCCAAAGGTTTTAAATTTATATATTATTGGTTCTAAATGTACTCTTCCTCACCAAAAAGTCCTATTGCATTATCTAAACATTACAAGAGTACATTTTCCACTTTTTCCATTTGCTTCACTTGTTTTCATTTCCAACTCTTCAAACTAGTTCTCTAATTGAAACTATAAAACCATTTGCATGTTTATATTATATATTATTAATATGTTTTAGACTAAGATTAAACTAGTGTATAAAAGATTTGGATCTTATTAAAGAGTTTAACTAACACTCGTCTAGAATTTCTAATTTTTTGTTCAAACATTATTCGATCAAATCAATTTATCTTTTAAATCAACATATAATTATTACAAAAAGAAGTCCACTAAATTTAAATTACAATATAAATAAATAAAAACATCATTATAAATATAGAAATAATAGAAAACGCTTTACAACTATAATAAAATAAATTAAAACTAGTATTATTATTTTTATCAATTATCTTCTCATCAACTTAGTATTTTAATTTGAACTTATTCGCGACAGTAGCATTCATTTCAAAGCATGCACCGTTATTATCTACTCTCACATTATTTTTCAATCCAAATTTAGTATTTGCCCAAGAAAAAAAGATAGAATGAGGTGATTATTTTATAAGTCCACTCAATGTGGGGTTTTCCAAAACGATGATATTTTATGAACTTTTGGAGCACGGTCGAAGCTGATGTCAAGAGAAAGCACGCTTCTTTGTAATTCTTATTTTATTTCATTCCTTTTACAATAAAACAAAACCCAAAAAAGAGCATGCCTCATGGGTGACCAAAATATATAAATATTTTAGATTTCAAATAATATTTGGTGGAAAAAGTGGTGTTTGTAGAATGTCCTATAAACCTAACACTAATCTTAAGGTAAATTGAAAAGAATATGTAATTTGATCTAAAGGTGTCGGTGTGTTTTTTAATTACAATTTATTTAAAATATTTATTATGGAATATACAGGTCAAAAAATATTATAAAAAATAGATGAAAAATATATGAATAATTGAATAAATTTTAACAAATTTTTATAAGTTAAAGTTGAATTTCATTATTAAACTTAAATGTAGAAATGGATTAGAATTCAATATAATATTATTTTTTATTAAGTGAAAATGTGTCGTGACAAATATCAAAATTTATTTATCAAGATATTTTTAATTAAAGAAATTTAGGTTTTTAATTTGATTCAAATTCAGAGAGACTATTTCTTTAAATCCGTATTACAAGTTCAATAGCATAGCGAAGACCCATAGTCTACAAGCAAAACTACCCGACGAAGCACACATCATACAAGCACATTGTCCTAGTGGAGGCACAAGACTTGCAAGCTCAGTGGTCCAACAAGGGTTTAAACTTTGGTGCTTATCTCACCAACAAAATGACTTTTCCATGACATTATACCTCGATTACATTTTATTAGGTTATTGATATATTAGTAATTGTTAATATAAAAAATCTCAAATTTTATGAATTGTTTATTTGTTTTATAAGTCACATATGCAAATGGGAATCTAGTCTATAAGTGCATATTTGAACCATTAACTTAAATTACAAGTTTTGGATTAATTAAATATGAACTTTTGGATTAATTTAATCTAAATTATTGATGTTTGGATGTGCATGAGGATGGGTGGTGTTTATAAACACCTTTTCAAATCTGTAATACCTCTCCTAGTTGCTTTCTGTATTGTTACCCTGAATGTGTACGTGATGGTTGACCATGTTGAACCTTGTTGTGATGGTGCCTAATTGATGATTTAGATTATGCATTAGTGTAAGCATGTTGTTGATAATGATTTGAGACATATTTTGTTGTTTATCACTATATACCTCCTTGGTAATCGTTATCTTGATATTGGCATGTCAGCTATACATTTATCTATTGATGCATCCTTGTTCTTTGGATTTTTAAATTTATGTTGATAGAACATCATATTTGTGGTTTCAAAATGACATTATATGTGACATAGTTCTACAATGTTGTATGATTATGTACCATAGATGTTATGGTAGTCTTGTGGCATTATTGATTGATTTCATGATGATGTTGATAAATTACTTAAAGAATATAATGATTTATGGTATCATTTGATGATTAAAGATGTTAATACTAACTAGTGACTTCTAATGAGATGGCATATTATAATCGATGAATAGTGATGGTCAACATCTTGGCCCTAATAAGGCTATGGTTGTTATTGTCACCATGGTTAAATGGTAAGAAATGTAAGTTAATGATTTCTCTTGATATCTCATGTTGTTTAAATATTGTGGTTGGTTATTATTCTTAATAAATGATTGCATGATCATGTTATTGAGGATGCAATGGGTCATGGACATGCTTTTGATGATATATTCATGATGTGTTGTATGAGGAGGAACGAAGTTGTAGTCATTCACTTGCGAGATCTACATGATGTCTTGTGTCATCTTTGTTGCATGTTATTGATTCCTTTTATTATTATTATTATATATAAGCTTCATCTATCATTCTTCTACAATTAGGTACCAAACATCATTTTGCCTTATCTATACATTTGAATGTGTCTTTATTCTCAATAATGGGTAAATTAGAGATAGTCATGTGGTTAATTGCATTCCCTCTAACTCAATTTGTCATTCCTAGTACTGGGCGACAATTATCATGTGTTTCATATCTACCTATGGGTTATCATTTGGTAACATTCAACTACCCTAGATTGTGTGATGAGACTTGTGGTTGTGTGTTGTGCATTCTTGTTGGTTGTTATGGTTATAAAAAACACACGAGTTGAATAATATTTATATTTAACTAAATTTATGAAATTATTATTTATGTTAATTATTTTGTCATTGTCAACAATTATTGTTTAGCATTTCATTGAGGTTGGAATTTTATTATTAATTGCACTTTTATATTTTGAATATTATTGTTGGGATTTGATTGTAAATCGCACTTTTATATTTTAAATATTATTGTTGGGATTTTAATTTGGGAGAAATATTAGAGTTTAAGTTCTTGGAGTAAGTCACTTTAAATTTGGGAAAAGTGGTTTGATTATCATGCCTTAATTTTGGTTTTCCCCCAATTTTTTCTTGAGGAGCTTTCGAAAAACACTCTAGTGGGAATTGGATTTTTCATATGAAGGATTTTATTGGAGGGATTTTGTGGGAAGTAGCTTGATTGATTGGTGTTGGTGATTGGTATCAATTGCCCATATTTTTCTAGCTTTTCACTGCGAGTTAGAATTGGCCTTCACATTTAACGTGTCTTCATATGAGAGGTAAGAAATCTTCATACATTCTTGGTTTCTCATTCCAATCAACTTTTTTGAACTCTAAATACTTTGTGATATTATTCCAAACATGTTTCTATTTTGTAGAAGTTGATTTGGTGTATTTCTCAATTTATGGGAAGAAAAGTTAGAAATAGGGATTTATATGGGAAAATGTTGCTCAAGTTATTATGGTTCACTTGATTTCTAAAATTAATGTATTTTTGGAATGTTGGGTTGATTTAGACCAATGGGTTGTTTCAAAAATTCCATTCTTTAAGTTTGGATTTTTGAGATTTTTGGAAGCCATCAATGGTGGCTTAGTTTGGGGATGGTTTTATATCCAATTTGTAAATTGATTAAAAATTTGATTTAAGTTTTTTTTGGTGATTTTGGCTTGTATGAAAAGAGAGATATTATTTGAAATTTAATTTGGGATCCAAGAGGATCTGTAAGTTCCCAAATTCGAGGTGCTTGAGTATGCTTAGTCATGCGTGGATGTTGGATGGATGTGTTGTTGGTGTCATTGCATTATCACAATTCCCTCATGATTGAATGGTCTTCCATTCATGGTGTATGATTAACTTGCATTATTTCATTGGTGCTATCAGATTATTGTATGAATGGGTTGTCTACTCAGTTTTGATGTATCATTGTGTTCCCAAGATACCTTGTTATGGTTTTATAAGCCTTCTTGTTTGATTGGCCTTATGTGTGTGCTTAGGCCATATGGTTACCTCTATGAGAATGATGGGGAGGGCTTAAGGGTTTCTCATGGTCATGTAGCATGTCCATTCACCATTTTTGGCTAATGTAAAGGTATTTGATCAATCCAAGATTATATTATCGTAACCTTCATGCTACTATGATTTGATGTAGATGTTCTCTCTCTCTCTCTCTCTCTCTCTCTCTCTCTCTCTCTCTCTCTCTCTCTCTCTCTCTCTCTCTCTCTCTCTCTCTCTCTCTCTCTCTCTCTCTCTCTCGTATTCTTGTATGTATCTCATTTATGTAGAAGTTTACTTTATAAAAAAATGAATGTATTTGAGTGAGCATGCCCTTGATTTATGGCATGCAATATTGTTTAGTATGATACAAGCCTTATACTCAAGCCATATGTTGGAGTCGACATTCCTACCTTGTAGTTTGATTGGGGAAACCCTATTAAGTTATGTCTTAAGTTAAATTTTGCATCTAGGGCATATTATCACATACAAGATTTATTTTAGCACATATGATAGATATTCTTTTTGTTGTGATGTGGAGCCTAATTAGACTTGGAGGTTACTTTTTTCCCACGTTATTTGACGTGTTTCCCCCCAAATTTTCCTATAGGAGTTTGTGGGCATCACCCCTATGTTCTATGGTTCAAGGGGAAACACCCCTTATGGGTTCCTAGGGTAGTGCCCTAGGTGGGGTCAAGGGGCAGTGCCCCTTGCAAAATCTTGGGGTCAAAAACCCCTAGGGGCGACATCTCTAAAGCCAAAAAATGAATTTACAATTGTAAAAGGCGTCAAGAGTTATATTTTTCTATTGGTCAGTTTATTCTATCCCTAATTTGAAAGCGACAAAAATCTTGTATAAAATGGCTTAGGGTTAGGGATTTTAAAATATATGAAGAGATTGTAGCTTCTTGTAGCAGTGTTGAGCTATAAGGGATTACAAATTGTAATCAAGTTGTAATCACTGGATAATAAGAATATTGGACTTGATGTTTGGTAGACATAACCCAAGGATTGGTTGAACCACATTAAGTCTTTTTGTCTTGTGTTCTATTCTATGTGATTTATTAATTTATGATATTGGTTATATTTATATTTTATTGTTATTTCTGTCTCATTAATCCTAACACTTTTAGTGCATATGAATAGCAGAATGATGCATGTAATCAATAAATTAGCTCATAAAATCAATAGTTTAGCACATGTGATAAAAGTTTTAGTGCATTTAAAATAGTGTGCACTTTCTGAGGTTGTGTCAAAAAGGTAATTATATATTTGGATACCATTTTTCCTTCTAATCTTTTTTATGCATTCATAGTTTGATTTCAACCCCACAACAATACATAAAAATGTAACATGTAACTATAAGATACATTTTCTTTCCTTTCTTATAATAATTCAAGTTACATTTTATGTAATACTTTTATGATGATTGAGATTGGTTTCAGATTTATAGGAGTCATAATAAATATTCTAGATTTTGGAAGTTTCTACAAAATTTTAAACTTAGCCAAATTTTAGGAATTGACATGGTTCCATTTGTATCATCCTAAATTGCAAGGACTGCAATCTATAGATGGTATAACACCCATTTAATGTGATTTTATTATAAATTTGTATTTAATATACATGTACACATCTCTTCTTATCTCTCTTAAATGGAATTGGGGTAGGATCTAATGGATCCTACTTGGTATACCTATTCTATGGTGTAAATCTCAAGGTAGGAGTTATCCACATGGTGTCCTCATTTCTATATATTTCAATCATAAGAATCCTTTTTCGCACCAAAATAGGGCTTTTCTCAAAAGTTGCACTAAATCTCTCAAAATAAATGCTTGTTTTGGGACCACGAGGGAATCCTCAAGCTTTCTGGGCCCTAAGACTTGGACATATTGTATCCATGTCCTAGGATTGGGATGTATTTCTTTACCTAATTGTCCAGTGGGAGAAAGTTTACTCTAAATCCTTTATAAGAATACTCATTTTCTTCATATGTCATCCAAGTATTCTATATCCATACATAAAAAGCATATTAAGATTCCATATCATTCTTGCACCCTAGTAATCAAGAATTCTAGGTGTTCAAGCAAGTTTTCCATTAAAGATCAACGATTCAAGCAATTGAAGTAGTTTATGTGAGGTCTTTCATAGAATTTACAACACTTTAGATGATTTGTTGCATCTTCTACATTCATCTCTACAAGATCTACCTTTATTCCTAAGGTAAATTTCAAGCATATTCATTCACGAAGGTTTTGATTTGATTTCCCTTCCTAGAGTTTTTGAAGTTGAGTTAAGGCTATTGCATCAATATATTTGATTACATTCTAAATTCATCTACTTTTACTACTTTAGCTCATGTTTCAATTTCAATTTCAAGGTTAATGCCTAAACTACAGTTTGACCAAGGTAAATCCCCCATCAACAAACACATACCCTTTTCTTGTAGGTTATAGATCTTGGAAAGTAGAACAAAGTACATATCTAGATACCTATTTTGTCAAAATTCAAAGATTTGAAATAAATTTCATGATCAAGCTCAGAAGGATAAGGACACATTTCATTCTCGTCATTGTACTTGACTCTATCCTAAGTTGGTGTTGTCCTGGAAAATTGACTCTATCTTAGAGACATAATTTTTGGATTTTGTAGATCTCATAGTTTCAGGTCTAAAACCTAAGTTTCAATAATCTTCAACATCATATGATAACATATTTACAAGTTTGTATTCCTCAAGGTGAGTTTTCTTCATTTTTCTATTTCACTACATATTTCTATTTAGATTTACATTTCATATCTACCTACATAAAACTCTCTCTTTATGAAGGTGAGGGAGATGCAATTCCAATATTAGGAGGTGAATCTTAGCTTTCACCATTCATCTTTGCATAGTGTAGAAGATTCATTTCCCACCCTATACACCATCAACAGGATTTTCATGTGGCAACTAGAATGTCTTTTTCTACTCTTGTTGAGTAATTGGAGTCATCTTAGAACCTTTGGTAGAAATCCTGATTCTTCTACTTGTGCACGGCCATTTGAGGATCATTTCTTGTTTAATTTTTTATGATTTCATCATCATTGCACTTGTTGGCAATGTTGTATCTTTATGTTTCAGAAAAAAAATGTTAAGTGTTTATTTGACCATATCTTCCAAGTGCTCCTTGGTAGGGCTTATGGTATCAAAGCCCATGTTTATACACTAGGATCTTTGGTGTTTATGTGTGCAGTACATTTGTGTTGTGAGTTTGTTAACATCTTGTCAATCATTTTTCATGTGATCCTCTTGTATTCCAAGGAATTTCTTGGGTGTGATGTGGCTTCTTTGAGGTTAATACTTTCTTATCATTTATGTTTTTTAGTCGTTAGAGTGACTTGAGTATAAGGATTAACTACAAACAGAAATAACAATTACATGCAAATACAACCAATATTAGAAAATAATACATCACATAGAAGATAACACAAGAAACAAGGATTTAACATGGTTCACCCAATCCCTAGGCTACGTCCACCAACAACAAGTCCAATATTATTATTATCCATTGATTACAATCTGCAATCCCTTACAGCTCAATACCATTGCAAGAAACTACAATTTCATCATACATTATGAAACCCCTAAACCTAAGACATTTTATACAATCTTTTTTCACTTACAAAATTAGGGCTAGAATAAGTCATCCAATAGAAAAAATAATAGTTGAGACCTTTTACAATAGCAGAGTCATTTTTGGCTTCGGGGGAACTGCCCCCTAAAACCCTTGTGAGGGTGTTCCCCCTTGACCCCACCCTATACTATGACAAGGAGTGCACCTAGGGAACTACCCCTGGACCCTGCAAAGGGTGCTACCTCTTGACCCCATCTTGGAGATGCAGCCCCTAAACCCCTATAGAAATAATCTAGTGGGAAACTATGTTGCTAAACCTCTAAGTCTTATTAGGCTCTACATAACAACAATCTCCCATGTAGAGACTAATCAAACTCCACAACAATAACCTCCCACTTGGAGACTAATCATAGCACTGCAAAACCTGTAGCTCCCACCAAAATATTAAACCACCCTAAACTATGTTTTTATTTTATTATGTTTAGTGTAGAAGAACAACTGAAGTTGAAGAGGAGTTTAGCTTCTCCCTTGTTATTTCCTTGGTAAACATAACTATTGGATTATCATATGTATGTATCTTCTCTAACTTTAACTATCCATCATCCAAAACTAACTGAATAAAATGGTACTACAATTGTTTGTGTTCTTCCTTTTAATATAGAGAAGAATTCTTCACAAGATGAATGGTGTGCTAGCTATCTATTAAAAAATAATTATCCATTTACGAGTGTCCCAATTATTTCATGAAGAATTGAAGCCATATCATCTTCTTGGCTTCCTCTATAGCAGCAACATACTATGCCTCTATAATGGATTAAGCATTCACCTTTTGTAACCAAGGAACCTAGCTCGCTACTGCCCACCAATAGTAAATACATAACCTGTAGTACTTCACCTGATATCAATATCCCCTACCAAATTTGAGTCAACATAGCCCAATAAATTAGTAGTAAATCCCCCAAAATATAAACACTTACTGGATTTTCCTCTCAAATATCTGAGAATCCATTTGATTGCATTCCAATGCTCAATCCCCGGATGACTCATATATTGCTAACAACTCCCACTGCATATTCAATATCTAGCCTTGTACATACCATAGCATACATTAAGCTTACAATAGTTGAAGCATAAGGTATCTTGGACATCTTATCCTCATCTTCTTGTGTCTTTGGACATATCTCCTTAGTCAACTTCAAATGACCAAGTAAAGGTGTGCTAGTATCTTTTGCATTCTCCATAGAGAAACATTGCAACACCTGCTCAATATAATTAACCTGAGACAATGCCAATTTCTATACTTTCTATCTCTACAAATTTTTATACCAAGGGTTTTCTTTTCTGCCCCCAAATCCTTCATAGCAAATGAATATGCTAATTGTTCCTTTAACCCCTTAATGTGATCCATGTTAGACCCATCTACAAGCATATCATCAACATATAAATAAAAACTAATGTAGTTGTCATCATCTAACCTCTTAAAATAAATACAATGGTCAAAAAGACATCGAGTATAACCATGCTTATTCATAAAACTGTCAAATCTAAGATACAATTGTCGAGGTGCTTTTTTCAAGCCATATAAACTTTTCTTCAATCTGTACACTAAGCTCTCCTTACCTATAACCTCAAATTCATGTGGTTTTGCTCTCTCTCTCTCTCTCTCTCTCTCTCTCTATATATATATATATATATATATATATATCCAAATCACCATAAATAAAGGTTGGTATAACCTCAAGCTACTCCAAATGCAAATCTTAAATAACCACAATACTCAAAACAATACTAATAGAAGTCATTTTAATAGCAGGAGGAAATATCTCATCAAAATCAATGCCCTTTTTCTATGTAAATCCTTTTACAACTAACTTGGCTTCAAATCTTTTCTTACATCCATCCTCTTCTTTCAACCTATAAACTCATTTATTCTATAAAGCCTTTTTACTTGCAAGAAACTTGCTTAAATCCCAAGTCTGATCTTTTAGCAAGGAGTCCATTTCTTCTATCAGCACAAACTCCCACTGAATTTTAGTATCCACCTACACAACTTCATCATAACATTTAGGTTTGCTAGCAATAGTTAGTAAAATAGAGGACAAAGAGGGAGAAAATATTTTTGGAGCTCTACTTAGCCTTTTTGACGATCTAAAATTCTTGTGATATGAATATCAAGATTTAACTGTGTGATTTTGAGTCAAACTCGATGACCCATGTTTCATGAGTAGTGATTCAACATGAATCCATCTCTCATGAGAATAAATGGAACACTTAGCACTCATTGGATCTAGGTGATGCTCACAGGGGTGAAGCACCGGGACTTCCCGGGAGGTCACCCATCCCAGTACTACTCCAGCCTGAGCGCGCTTAACTACAGAGTTTCCTCCATAGTTAAACCCAAAGCTTTTTGGGTTTAACTATGGAGGAAACTCTGTAGTTAAGCGCGCTCAGGCTGGAGTAGTACTGGGATGGGTGACCTCCCGGGAAGTCCCGGTGCTTCACCCCTGTGAGCATCACCTAGATCCAATGAGTGCTAAGTGTTCCATTTATTCTCATGAGAGATGGATTCATGTTGAATCACTACTCATGAAACATGGGTCATCGAGTTTGACTCAAAATCACACAGTTAAATCCTGATATTCATATCACAATTTGACTAGCTGTGGAAATTATCTCCTACTTATCGATCTAAAATTCACTAGGGTGAGCGGTATTTGTTGTTGTGGTTGTTGCAGAGCATGGGGGACTATTGGAGCATCTTCCTTTTGAGTATCATTAAGTTCTATATAATCATTTTCTTTCTTCTCATGTTGCTACAACAGATCTTTGTACAACACTTTCTCATTGAATATGACATCCATAATTCTTACAATTTTATGATTTTAAAAAAATCCCAAATCCTATAACCAAATTCATAAATTCTATATCCAAGAAATACACATTTCTTTGACTTAGCTTCCAACTTGCTTCTATTTTCAAAATCTATATGTGCAGATGCTTCACAACCAAAGGTTTTGAGAAAAGAATAACTCACCTTCTTACTAGTCCATACTTCCTCTGGACTACCACAACCCAACGGAGTAGATGGACCTCTATTAATCAAATATACAACAATATTGACAACCTCCACCCACATATTTAAGGGCAACCCAACATGAAACGTCACATTCCTTGTATACTCCATTATTGTCCTATTCACGTGTTTAGCTACTCCATTTTCATGCAGATTCCTTAGAATAGTTTTTTATTTGTGAATATCATTAGTTGAGAAATAATCTTCAAATTCATAACTGCAATACTCACCACCATTATCAGATCTGAGCCATTTTAATCTTCTACCAGTCTCATTTTCAATGAAGCATTTTCATTTCTTAAAAGTTTGAAATACATTATATTTTTGTCTAAGGAAACAAACCCGTAATTTTCTAGTTGCATCATCAATAAATGTAAAATAATAATGAGAACCACCAAGGGAAGATGCCTAAGTTGGTCCCCATACATCTGTATGCACAAGCTCTAGTTTTGCATTTTTCTTTTCCTTCCCACTCTTCACAAAACTCAACTCTCTTTTATTTTTCATACACACAACTTTCACAACAATCCATATTGACACATTTCAGCCCTGATATGAATTTCTTTGAATGATGTAATTTTATAGCTTTCTCACTCATTTTCCCAAGTCATTTGTACCATATTATTGTATCATAATCTACAACAGTTGTTTACTTTCCATGTTCAACTACAACAATTGTTCCTGAACATTTATTTTTCTCTGAAATAATTGAAGTAGAAGGAGCAATATGATTTGTACAAAGATATAAGATTTGTACTTTAAAACTTTTTTCTACTAGAAGGGAACCTTTTGAAACCTTCCAATTTTTATCATTAAAAGTAACTATGCAACCCTCATCACTGAGTTGCCCTACTGAAATTAAATTCCTACTTAGCCTTAAAACATGTCTTACCTCATGTAGTAGCTAATGATTCCCACCCTGCAACTTAATCTTAACTTTTCCCTTTCCAACAATTTGACAAGGTTCATTATCCCCCAACTAAACAAGCCCAAAATCCCCTTGGACATAATCAATAAAATAGCCTCTATGGGGTATAGCATGAGATGGAGACCTAGAATCTAAAACCCAAGAATCATCAACACATCTTCACATGTATTACTTACAAAATTTGCCTCCTTGTACCCTTCAAGTTTATCTCCTTTATTTTTCTTTCGAGTCCAACAATCTTTCTTCTTATGCCTTGGTCCTCTGAATTGAGACCTCTTCCCCATTAATTTTCCTCTTGATTTCCCACATTTTCATAATTACTTCCTCTTTTAGTTGTTCTTCCTATACTTTGTGCATTCAAAGAACTTTCTAGTGTAGATCCACCTAATATTTTTGTATGAGTTTCCTCACTTAGAATAATACCAATCACATCATCAAATTTTAGGGTGTCAGGTCTAGAAAGATAATTACTCACATTCATTACCAAGTTATTTGAATGTTTAGGCAAAGAGCACAAAATCAAGAGAGTCCTAGTTTCATCATTGAAATTAACATTTATAAAAGATAATTGAGTAGTAACTATATTAAAATCATTTAAGAAACCTACAATAGGTCCACCTTCTTCCATCTTTATACTAAATAAATGCTTCATGAGAAATACCATGTTTGAAGTGGAGGGATTTTCATACAATTTCACTAGGGTTTGCGTCAACTCTTTCATCATCTTTTCTTTTGTAATATTAAATGTCATTGATTGTGCCAGGCATAATTGAATACTTCCAAGTGGCTTTCCACCCAAAATTTCCCCCTCTATATCTCTTAAAGTTCCTTGTTTCTTGGATTTTCCTTCCAATGATTGTCATAAATCCTACAGATAAAGATAGTCCTCCATTTTTATTTTCCATAACTGAAAGTTCTACCCATTAAAATTATCAACATTTAGCTTACCCTCGTATGCCATCACTCCAACTCAACTATGAGACCTTCCTGCAAAGGATAGCAAAAAAACACTGACAACATGGGCTAAAAAAATGACGACAGTCTGGCTCTGATACCACTTTTTAAAATTAACCACAGATAGAAATAATAACTGCATGCAAATATAACCAATATCAAAAAATAATAAATCACATAGAAGAGAACACAAGCCACAAGAATTTAACATGTTTCCCCCAATCCCTATGCTACGTCCACCAATAACAAGTCCAATATTATTATCTAGTTATTACAGTTTGCAATCCCTTATAGCTCAATACTATTGTAGGAAGTTCCTCATCATACATTATGAAATCCCTAATGCTAAGCCATTTTATACAAGCTTTTATTGCTTACAAAATTAGGTCTAGAATAAATTGTCCAATAGAAAAAATAAAAGTCGACACCTTTTACAATAACCAAGACCTCACAATAGGCACAACCCCCAAACACCCATAGAAATAATAAGGGGAAAAACTATTGGTCTTAGATTGGTTTTGGCAATTGAGTGTCAATACACTTAATCAAATTTTCAAGATGATGCTGAGTATAATACAGAAGCCAGGCTACAATGTGTGCCAAGCCAAAGATTCAATAGGTACCGAGTGAACTTCAGATGCCAAGTGAAGTTCAAGTGTCGAGTGATAAGTGATGTCAAGTCACTATAGGTGCCAAAAAAAGTATAGATGTCGAGTGGAACAGAATCACTATAGGAGCCAAATGAGACAAAATTCCTATATGTGTCGAGCATCACCAATTAGCAAGTGTCGAGTAACATAGAATCAACATATGAGTTTGTGCCTTCACAAACTCAGATGTAAACCATTTTTGAGCTAACTTAGGATGAATCTTGAAAGATCTTGAAGATAAGATCAAATATTTTGCATTACCTATGTAATCAACATGCAGCCAATAAGAAAAATGGAGAAAGCATGCAACCAATAGGAAAAGTGAAAGAATTGAGCGAGAAATGAAGATGGAATATTGATCATAGATTCATACATAACCCTAAGTCTTTGAAGCTTTTAAAAGTAGGACAAAACCCCATTGTATGTTCCCATATGAGAAGTGTATGGGTGAATTATAGTGAAGTGAAGAGGGGTGTAAAGACCTAGAAAGAGTAGAACAACAGTGCAGAATTCAGTTGATCAAGAACAGAGTATCAGAATTTTGAGAAGAGACATATTAGATCAAGCAAGGATTAGAACAGACAGAGTAGAAAGAATATCTGGAATTAGCAATTGAAAATTGCAAGTCATCAGGTCAAGACTTTCTAATACTCTCTAGCAATTGTATTAGGAATGAAAATCCTATGATGATAGGTTGGTTTAATAGCCATGTTGTAAGCCTTTAAACAAGGTGTTAAATCCTTTAACAAGGTAACATTCCAAGTGAATGTTTGCAAATCCTTTAACTAGGTCACTTTTAATAGGGTGTAAAGTCTTTAATAGGACAAGCCTTTCATAGGGCAGACCATTGGAAGTGGTCAAACTTTATAACCTTAAACAATTACATATTGCTACAGTGATACTTTGTGGGTGTGATCCCCACCCCAATTTTACCTTCTCATTTTGGAGGGTTTCTGGGTTACCAAATTCTTGTGTTATCTATTTTCATGCATGTCTTTACTTTCATTTTTATTAGATGAATTAGATGCATATGAATGATATCATCTAAAAGTTTTTTTAAAAGTTAAAGTTAGTTACTTCTTATTCACCCCTCCCCCACCTCTTAGAAGTAAATTTTCCCACTTGTAAACTCCAACAATTGGTATCATAGCCTAGTTCTCATAAGGAGGAGCCTTATAGCTTCGAGAAAAGATCTGGAAGTGGAAGTCTACAAACTTGGGAAGATCATAGAGAATCAGGCAATTGATATACAACTTGCTCTACACAATTTGGAAGAAGCCAGAGAGGAACTGAGAAAATCCTTAAAGAGAAGAAGAGAGATTGCCATAGCTGAGAATGATACATAGTACAAGGAGATTGACACCTCAAAATTGTTTACAAATGGAGATTCTAAAGAGTTCGATGCAACAATAGTAGACCTAATGGAGAAAAATAAAGCCTAAGCAAAATAAATCAGAACACTCAAGCTTGAACAAGAGTCACAAGCTATGATGCTTTGTGAGGTAGCTAAATAGAAGAAAAGATCCATTGAAGATAAGGCTATGCTAGAAGAAGACAAGAGAAACCTTGCCAAAAAACTAGAAGAAAAATCAATTGATCTTGCAAGAATTTCAAATATGTAGCTAGACACCCTAAGTTAGATGATGAATGCACACCATGAATTGAATGTTAAGGACATTGAGATCTCTACACTAAAAATGCAAAATGAACAACTACAAAATGATCTAAAAAGAGAGAAAGAGATTGCAGAGAGCTTCAATATACCTAATGATCCCATCAAGTACTTTGATTAGTTACTAAAATCACTAAGGGCTAGCAATGATACTTCAGGACTAGGATACACTAGCACTGAACAAGGAGAGTCATCCAAGACTGCAGAAGAAAGGAGTAACAAAGGTAAGAACACTAAACCTACTTGTCATTTTTGGGGTAAAAAAAGGCATACCTCTAATGTATGCAGGAGCAAGAATGACCATCAACATGACAAACCTAGGAATGTGAGTCACTATCATAAGTGCAAAAAGAAAGGACATCAAGCACATGACTGCTAGACTAGGACTATCAAAACACCAAGATTTGAAGGTTGCTACCACAATTGCAAGAAGTATGGACATAGAGCTTTTGAGTGTAGATCAAAGCCTATGTGGACACCTAATTAGCCAACAAGGGGAAATAATCATGGACATCACTACAATTGGGACTACAACACCAAGTATAGTTGTCATTACTATCAGGAATATGGACACATTCCTACAAATTGCATAAGGACACATTTCAATAAAAATTACAGCAGATGGTTGAGTCAAACCACATGTTTTAGTTGCTTGAAGACTGGTCATATCAGTAGGAATTGCCCAAAAAGGTCAAAGGAACCCAACTCAAAGAACAACAAAGGCAAAGAGAAGGTAGATGTTGAACACATCAGAGGAGAAATGAATATGATATGGAAGAAGAAAAATGGGAGTGGGAATAGCACATCAAATGAAGGGATCACTTCACCTAAAAGGTGAAGTGGTCACACTTCATCAAACTAAGCAAAGAGAAGGCATGTGGAACTAATTTACAAAGCTTTATCATACATCAGTTCCTAAATAAGAAAGTACTAAAAAGAAGAGATCATCATGATTAGAGATGCAAAAGTCAAAATTTCAAGATTACACAAGTGTTGTTGAGTTGCCCTCAAATGTTGAATAAAATCTTATTACATGTTGAGTTGATTGTCAAAATCAATAGAATCGAAATGATTAGTTGCAAATGAGTTAGTATTGGAAGCCAAGTGAAGAGATATTTTAGTTGAAGATGAGTGAGGGGTACTCCTGTGGATGCCAAGTGGTGAAAAGAAAATGGAAGTTAAGTAATGCAGAAATGCTTAAGAAGTCGAGTGGACAACTGTAAATGCACTAAGCATTAAATGCAATGAAAATAAGATATATTATCACATTTTGAATCATTTTTCTTCAACAAAAATGAAGAGCAAAGACAAAGAAGAGTGCAGAGTGACTCCAAAGCAAAGAATCCAGCATTTGAGCCGATTTCAACAGTGATTCACCATAATTTCATCAAATTTGAGGTATTTGCATTTGTGTCAAGTTACATAGTTTCATATTTTCTTTGTGTTCAAACCCCATATCACACAGATGGCTTCTAGCTCTAAGAAAACATAGGAGAAAGAGCCATTTGAGGTTCAACTAGTATCCAATGAAGTGAAACAACCTAATTTCTAGCCAATCCCTGAAGTGGCATATAAAAATGACCCAGCCAGAGCCCTACCTATCATACCCCCTAAGGTAGTTATGGTTCAGCATGCTAGAAGATGTTACAACTGTAAAATTGGAGCCATAGGAGACATGGAGATAAGGGAAGCCTATGATAAATTGTGTGAAAATGGAGTGTTGAAAGAAGAATATCAAATTGTTAAGAAGAAGGGTTTGACACATGCCCTAGAATTCCCTATAGTTTTCAAGACTGAATGGATCAAGCTAGTGCTTAGCAGGATACATGATGGAAGCTTATGGTTAGATGATGGTCTAGTGAAAATTACAAAAAATATTGTACATAGAGTGATAGGGTACCCAACCCTAGATCAGCCAAAGACCCTTAGGAGTGATTCTAAGGAAACAATTGAAAAGAACACTGGTGCCAAGTGGAACAAGAGAGGAATGATAATAGACACCATTCAAGACCCATTTGTTGACTTTGTTGTTAGAGTTATTGCACACAAATTTTACCAATCTAGCAGACTTAATAGTGTGCCTTGCATTGCAGTAGATGTGGGTTATAAATTACTAAAAAATTAGCAGCTATAAGGAGAACCAAGGGAGCCCAATGCAAGTTTGGTGCTATTTTGATTTGCATATTCTTCTATGTACAGAATGAATTTCCTTCTTTTGGTAAAGTTGTTTGGAAAGGTAATAGGTCTATCATAGCTCAAGTTAATGAATATATAGAACAAATGGGAGCTAATTTTGAGACCCTTATGACTAGCTATTTTGAAGACTTCAAGAAAACCATGAAGCAAAGGCTAAGAATGCCAATTTCATTGGTAGAGAAGCATGTAAATGGTGTATGCTTTCTTGTGGATATTGACTACACCTACATACAAGCTTCTATACCAAGAGTGAGATGGTTAAGACCTCTTGGCTATGAAATAAATATAGATGAGGCATTAGCAACTATAACTACACTACTAGCTGAGGAAGGGGACAAAAGTGCACCACATTTTGGAACCTATGATGTGGTGAGGTCAAAGGTGGATATGGAGTTAAAGACTACCTCCACACTAAAGAAGAAAGAAAAACTTGTAAAGAAGTTAAAGGCCAAATTTGGTAAGGGCACAGTAGAAGAAGAAGAAGCAGGTGAAGAAGTAGAAGATGAAGAAGAGGAACAAGGCCAGGAAACACTTGCTTTGACCCAAGGCATGGGTGAGGATGTAGAAGAAGAGGAAGGTGTCGAGAAAGAAGCACCAAAGCTAGAGCTAAAGAAGAGAAAAGCACAAAAATAGCCAGCTGCATAGCCCAAGGGGAAGAAGAAAGCAACAAAGCCAAGCCTAGCCAAGCCAACTACAAGGGTAGATATTAGGGCAACAACCCAAGTAGCAAAGGAATAAGGGAAGAAAAAAGCCATAGAGAAAGGAGGGCCTACAAAAAAATATATATATGTTGAACCCCTAGAATCACATGAAGAAAAGACAGAGTCTGATAATGATCAATTCAGATTGGTAAGGCATTCTACCAAGTCTAATCTGGAAAATATCTGTGATAACATTAGGGACAATGTAGATTTGACTAGATTGAAAGGAATTGATTTTAATAAATTTTCAAGAGAAGAACAAAACATAGTGTAAGAGTCCATCTACACTATGATGGCCAAGTTCAAGACCACCCCACTTGAACTTGACAATTGTATGCCTAAGGAGCTAAGCTCCATTGTAGAGAATAAATCGCATTATTGCCTTAATCTAGAAAAATAAATACAAGAGTCAAAATTTGTTCATGTGATGCCAGACCTTACAAAAGGTCAAATAACTAAGGCCAGTAAGAAGCATGGGAGCAAATTTGCACCCAAATATAGAGCCTTTAGCATCTTACAAAATAGAATAGAAGATGTTGTAAAGAAATCCACACAAATGTGGAAATTAATTTATGGATTGACCACTATCAAAGGAGGGTAGGAAGATCCCTTTGAGGGAATAAATGATGAGGAAGAAGAAGAGAATGAAAAGGATGAGGAAGGAGAGAAAGAAAAAGAAGAGGAAATAGTAGAGAAGACACAGCAAGGTTAAGAGGCAACAGTTGAGGAGCAGCAACCAAAACAGAATGTCCAAGACACCCAAATGCCACCACCAAGTCCTCCACATACAGCACCTACAAAAATAGTAATTGTCAAGGATTTTCCTGACACCTCAGGTTAGAACATCAATCCATTGACTGTAGAGGATCTCAAAAAGATCCTTCACCAAACCACATTGCGATCACAATTGTGCACAAATCTTGTTTTGATGAGTGTGGAAGTATTGCAAAAGGTTGTAGCATAGATCACTAAGGAGAAGGTGAACAAACAAGAACCACCTTCACAACCTCCCACAACTACAAAAGATCAACCAAAAGAGAAAGAAGCATAGGATACAACTACTAAGGTTGATCATATAGTCATAGCAATAGCAATTGTCAAGGAGCCAGCAAACGAACATATAGGACAAGATGTTCCTACATCACAAAGCCAAGTTGCACCTCCTCAAATCAATATCATTGATCAAGGTAGTAGAAAAGAAGACCAGGAAGAGGAGAAAACCCCTAAGGAAAGAGAGCGAGAGGCAATACAAACACTGGTAAACTTGCCTACCTTAGGGAATCCTACTAAGCAGTCGAGCACTGATGCAGTACCACTACAAATTTTAGCACCAAGCTTGAGCTCCACCAAGGTAGCAAGGGTATTTCACTATGGAGACCATGCACTTGATGAGAAAATAGTCATACCTAGTTATGACTATAAAACAATGAACCTAGCTCAGATAAATGAAGTGTAAGAGGCACTAGAGAGAAAGAAGAAATAAGAGATACTCAGAAATAAGTATAGACAAAAGCAAGCATTGGTGGAAATCAAAGACATATTCCTTGATGTATTCAGCTTGTCTGTACCTGATGAAACTAATCCATCATGGAGCAACTATCCAATGTAGTGGACCAGGCACAAAACAAAGACCTTGATACTAATGTTAAATTATTAGAATGGATTTGAAAAGAAATTTCAAATGGAAGTTAATGAAAAAATATCTAGTGAAATAGCACTTTCACAAGTGGAATTGGCTAAGAAGATAGAAAAGGTGAAAATAGTACTTGAGAATATATTCTCATTATACTCCAAATTGTGTGACTCATAATTCTTCACACAGAGACTGGCCAAAGAATCTAAGCTCGGAACACGGCTACATAAAGATCCAGCTCAAAGTGAAAAGCATTTTGCAAAAATGCTTCACACTCAGAAGGAGTTAGCTATATTGACAGAGGAAGAGGCCAATTTCAAGGCCAAATTAATACAAATTCAATTTTCCATTACCCCACACCTAGAAGTACTCCATAAGGAAATGGCCTATGCAGAAAATGTCTTAAAGAAAGACCCCAATCTTTCTACTTTAGAAGGCCTTGTACATCTTGCAATAGAGATAGCCATCTAGCACAAATCACTAGAAATTGCCTTAGACAATTGGGATGCTTCTTTGAAGATGATAATGGAGGTAAATAAAACATTTTTGGCTAATATTCTATTCATTCTTAGGACCCTTTGACATAAGTGTCAAAAAAGGGAGAGATAAGCATTATGTAATAAAAGGGGGAGAAATTACATTTGTGGAGATAATATTCATTATTGCATGGGGGAGATAATACATTCTTTGATGGAGGTAATAAAGAATACCAAAAGGGAGAGATATTCAAATTTTGAGGAAGTAATAAGGAGATAAAGCCAAAAGAATGCAAAAATTGTAAGAAGATGTGGAAAGGGGAATAGAAAAAAAGGGAGAGTATAAATAAACAAATACAGAGTACAGGCAAGGCAAAGAGTATCAAACACATTAGCATGAGACAAATACAGCACAAGAGTCTTTGGTTGTAGAAGTGGAATTTTGGTTGCCGAATTAGCACATCAACTCAGGGGGAGTTACAAAATTTTTGAGGTATACAAAATTTTGAACAATTTTTTGAAGTTTTGTACATATGCCAAATAGAATGTGTAATATACTCATAAAGATCAGATTCATAATGTTTAGTTAAGTGTTTTTGCCACTCATGTCAAAGGGGGAGATTGTTGGTCTCAGATTGGTTTTGACAATTGAGTATCAACACACTTAATCAAATTTTCAAGATGATGTCAAGTATAATACAAAAGCCAAACTACAGTGTGTGACGAGCCAGAGATTCAATAGGTGTCAAGTGAACTTTAGGTGCTGAGTGAAGTTCAAGTGTTGAGTGATAAGTGATGCCAAGTCACTATAAGTGTTGAGCAAAGTATAGATGTTGAGTAGAACAAAATCAAGTATAGGAGTTGAGTGAGACAGAATTCCTATATGTGTTGAGCATAAGTAATTAGTAAGTGTCGAGTAACACAAAATTAGTATATGAATTTGTACCTTAACAAACTAAGATGTAAAGTGTTTTTGAGCTAACTTAGGATGAATCTCGAAGGATCTTGAAGATAAGATCGAATATTTTGCATTGCCTATGTAATCAACATGCAGCCAATAAGAAAAATGGAGAAATCATGCAACCAATAGGAGAAGTGAAATAATTGAGTGGGACATGAAGATGGAATATTGATCATAGATTCATACCTAACCCTAAGCCTTCAAAGCCTTTAAAAGGAGGACAAACCCCCATTGTATGTGCACATATGAAAAGTGTATGGGTGAATTATAGTGAAGTGTAGAGGGGTGCCAAGCAAAGTTCAAGTGTCAAGTGATAAGTGATGTCTAGTCACTATAGGTGTTGAGCAAAGTATAGATGCTAAGTAGAATAGAATCACTATAGGAGCTGAGTGAGTTAGAATTCCTATATGTGTTGAGCATTAGTAATTTGTAAGTGTCGAGTAACACAAAATGAGCATATGAGTTTGTTCCTTCACAAACTAAGATGTAAAGTGTTTTTGAGCTAACTTAGGATGAATCTTGAAGGATCTTGAAGATAAGATTGAATCTTTTGCATTGCCTATGTAATCAGCATGCATCTAATAAGAAAAATGGAGAAAGCATGCAACCAATGGGAAAAGTGAAAGAATTGAGTGGGAAATGAAGAAGGAATATTGATCGTAGATTCATACCTAACCCCAAGTCTTTGAAGCCTTTAAAAGGAGGAAAAAACCCCATTGTATGTGCACATATGAAAAGTGTGTGGGTGAATTATAGTGAAGTGCAGAGGGGAGACTTAGAAAGAGCAGGATAGCATTGCAAAATTCAGCTGATCAAGAACAAAGTATCAAAATTTTGAGAAGGGACATATCAAATCAAGAAAGGATCATAACAAACAGAGTAGAATGAGGATCTAGAATTAGTAATTGAAGATTGCAAGTAATCAGGTCAAGACTTTATAATACTCTTTGGCAATTGTATTAGGAATGAAAATACTATGATAATAGGTTGGTTTAATAGCCATGTTGTAAGCCTTTAAACAAGGTGCTAAATCCTTTAACAAGGTAACATTCCAAGTGAATTTTTGTAAATCCTTTAACCAGGTCACTTGTAACATGGTGTAAAGTCTTTAACAAGATAGGCCTTTCATAGGGAAAACCATTGGAAGTGGTCAAACTTTGTAACCTTAAATAGTTACATAGTGTTGCAGTGATACTTTGTGGGTGTCATCCCCACCCCAGTTTTACCTTCTCATTTTGGAGGGTTTATGGGTTACCAAATTCTTGTGTTATTTGTTTTCATGCATGTCTTTACTTTCATATTTATTAGATGAATTAGATGCATGTGAATGATATTAGCTAAAAAATTTTGAAAAAGTTAAATTTAGAAACTTCTAATTCACACCCCCCCCCCCCCTCTTCCTACAAGTAAATTTTCCCACTTGTAAATTCCAACAAAAATAATGCTAAATAAACCTCTGAATCTCATTAGGCTCCACATCACAACACCAAGATATTGTTTTTTCTTTTGAGAATGTGGAAGATTGAGACATTATTTTATTTGAGTGCCTTTTAATTCGCTCCTAATGATACGTTATGCATTGAGTATAGAATTATTGAAAGTTAACTATGTCTATTTTACATGCATATAATATGGTTATTGCATAGAAATTGGTAATTTGTACCCCTATATATCTCATGAGGTAATATTTATAAGTTTGGTGATGTGACTCATATGATAGAATTGCTTGAGTTGAGGACAGATGTTCGAAAGGTTGTATTTATTATGTACATTAAGTGGATCTTCAAATGGTATACCATGTATAATGGAATATTTGTATTACATGAGGATTATAATTGGCTATAAACTAGAATAGTGCATTTTTTCTTGGATTAGAGTGTAGATTAATATACGATCGATATTGTTAAGAGATCCTTGCTCAAATTTGTCTGGGTATTCTCTCTAGAATGATTCTCAAATGTTGCATTCTTAAGTGTTGTGTAGACATTACTCTCCTAAATGTGACAACTACATGTCACAATTATTTTTGATATCTTATTTTGGTTGATTGTTAGAGTTTCCCTTGTGTTGTGTGGGTTAGCAATGAATTTCTGGATCTTCTTATGTTGGATTGGTTACCAAGACTCTTCTATTTGTTTATCAATAACTTCACCCATTTGGGTTTTCTCTAATTTGAATTTCATAGAGACCATTCCAAACATTTCAAATAGTTGTCCATTTAATGTTGAAATTGTGTGTCATTTTATGATTTAATGATGAAATCAGTAGCTTCACCCATTTGTGTTTTTTCTTCTCTGAATTTCATAGCGACCATTCTAAATGTTTCAAATAGTTATCCATGTTATGTGTTAAACTTATATTTCTATCATTTATTTTATATAATTTTGGTATTATGTGTTAGGGAGAACCCTGCAAAGAGCATAGTGTATATGTTATTGTTTTTTAGGTTGGAATGAAGTTAGATTGAGATGCATGTTAGTTTAAATTGCAAGTAATTGGTGGTGTGTATCACCCATGATAAAATTATATTCTATTGTATTGATTAGGTTGTTTTAATGGTAGAATTTATATTATTTGGATGCTACTACATATACTATGTAATTTATTAATTAGAGTGTTTGTGATGATTTATGACACTTCCTTTCCACAATGTTGGGGCTTACGTGTATTCTTCATGCTATTTTTTGTATGTCTTGTTAAAAAATTGATGGTGTGTGCACTTATATATTTTGGAGAAGAGAGTGAAAGTAATGTTTAAAAAAATATATAGAGGGTAAAGGAGGTCTTATAAGTCCACCATGGAGTGATAGGACTTATCAATAATCCATGGAATGATAGGACTTACCAATAATACATGTCTTCCCATGCAGTGATTAAACTTACAAAGTTGTGGAATTTTGAGTATATTTTAAATCATATTGTGATAGGATTTTTCTTTAAAATTTTCCACACTTGTAGTAACTGGACGTACTTGGTCATAGATATCCTTGCTTTCTGCATTGATATTTTTGGTCTTGTTAATAATACATGCCTACTCATGTAGCATTTGGACCAATGATATTGTGGTTGCAATTGTTTGGTGTTGAGATTGTTCTTGTATTATAGGAGAGTATACATTTTAGGTAGTTACCTTTTGATTTTTAACTTGGCTATATTTTTTTATTGTTCTTAAGTTATTGAATCATGCCAAATTATTGGGCCACTCTTAAATATCACACACATTAGAAAAAACTATGCTTTGAAAAAGAAAGTCAACTTTGACTATTTAACACTTTTAGCTTAGGAATGAAGCCTTATAGTGTGATGTTTAAGCCATCTAAAGTTGCAAAGTATTCTGACACATGTATAAATGAACTTGTCAATAAGGCACACGTACCCATTTATTAATTTGACATACTAGATCATAGATATTCATGGTTACTATTAGAAAATTAATCTTTCTTTGGATGTATTATAAAGGGATATTCCAAGGATGCCTACAACCTTTTTTTTCCTCTTGTACAATTGTAAGGACAAGTCATATTTTCTAATTCTTTTGATCATAAAATTATTAATCTCATATTGGTTTTGAAAAGTCAGTGACAAAACACTTAGTCATTATTCTATCAGTATTACAGTGCAAGTCAAGTGATCAAAGCAAGTCAAGCAATCATAAAGAGCCAAGCAAGGCATGTCAAGCACTAGTTGCTAAATAATACATGCCGAGTAATATACATAGTTAGTGTCAAGTGCCAATATGTGCCGAGCAGATAGTTAGTGCCAAGTAACTCATGAGTTGAGTAAACAGAGTATGCCGAGTCATTCAGGAACAAAGTTACAACATTGAAGATATAGTGAATGCCAAGCATCAGAGACTTTAATTTCCAAGTGAATAGTTTTGGATGTAGTTGTTTATAATGACACAAACTTCTATGTAAACCACTTTTGGGCTGACTTAATGATTTTTTTATGATTCTAAATATGTATATAGGTGTATATTACGAATCCCTATATAGTACATGCGACCAATCAAATTGAGGGATGTTCTAAGTGGCATAATGGATCAAGCTAAGCCATTGATTCTAACCAAACCCTAACCAACTTGTGTTTACTTAAGGAGACAAACCCTAAATAGTTTCTATTATGTGAAGGAAGAGAAGGAGATGCAAGAGAGAAGAATGCTAACTGCAGAGAGAATTTGTAGTGACTATGGAGGTTGTGATAATGTTATGAATTGCAGAAATAGTTAGAGAGAATAGAGAAAAGTAGAGAGAGGATAGATGAGATATATCTTATCAGAAGGATCAAGTTCACACTAGGAAAGAGAAGAGTTAACATCTAGCAACAAAGTGCTAACCAAAGGATCATGGTGTTGAATCATTCTAACAAGTGATGTAGAGCAATTCTCCTAACATAGTAGTCTTAATAGGCTTATGTAAATATCTTAACCAAGTGCTTATTTTATTGCAAATTTAACTCCTCTAACAAGGCACACTTTTAGTAGGATGTTTAAATCCTTTAATAGGGTGAGATGTAATAGTCTTTTTAAGCCTTTAATAGGGTGGACCTTTCATAGGGTAGATCATACTTTATGATCAAACTTCTTGTAACCTTAATTGGCTACACTTTACAGTTGCAACAGTGAAGATTTGTAGGTGTCATCCCTACCCCAGGTTTACCTTCTTAGTGGAGGGTTTATGGGTAACAAATTTATTGTGTTATGTGTTATTTGTTTCATGCTATGGATGAACATGTATAGTTAGCTATTTCAATTTACATGCTAAATTGTGAGATGGGTGTGTGGTGAATATTTTATGGTTAGAATTTTGAAGTATTGATTCACCCCCCCCCCCCCCAACCCCCTTCTCAAAGTTTACTTTCCTATTGTTATTTCCAGCAATTGGTACCAGAGCCTTTTTCTCTAGAAAGGAAAGCTTTACAAATTTGAGGAAAGATCTTGAAGATTAAAGTCCACAAGTTGGAAAAGACTATTAAGAACCAAAATATTGAAATCTAACTTTCCTTACACCAACTCATGGAAGCAAGAGATGAATTGCAGCATTCATTGAGGAGACTGCAACGTTCACTGAGGAGACTACAACTTTCATTGAGGAGAAGGAAAGAGATAGCTATTGAGAAAAATGACACTCATTACCAAGAGGAAGACATTAGTGAATTGTTTGCAAATAGAAACTCAAGTGAGTTTGATGTAGTTGTTGTAGATCTAATGGAAAATAATGGCACCCTAATTGAAGAGGTCAAAAATCTTAAGATAGAACAAGAAGTCCAATTAGTATTGCTATGTGAGGTGACCAAGCAGAAAGAGAAAGTTGAGGAAGATAATGTCATGATTGAAGATGACACAATAACATTGACTAACAAACTGGAAGAGAAGACGTAAGAGGTACAAAGGATTTCTCACATGCAATTGGATAGAATGAATCAATTGATGATTGTCAATCATGAATTGAATGGAAAGGATATTGAGATGACAATCCTAAAATTACAAAATGAATAGTTGAGGCATGAACTAAAAGAAGAAAAAGAATTTGGTGAGAGTTTTAGGAAGCCTTATGAAGCCATCAAATACTTTGAGAAACTGATGAGATCTCCTAGATCTAACATTAATGCTATTGGATTGGGATACACTAGTACTAAGGAAGGAGAATCATCTAAAAGTGGTGAACAAAAAAACAACAAAGGTAAGAACTACAAACCCACTTGTCATAATTGTGGAAAGTTAGGCCATATAGAAAATGTTTGCAAGAGCAACAATGTAAATCAAAATCCTACGTATTCAAGGGTTACTATCATAAGTGTGATAAACAAGGACATTATGTACATGAGTGTAGGACCAAGACCATAAGGACATAGAGATTTGAAGGATATTACCACAATTTTCAAAAGTATGGACATAAAGCATATGAATGTAGGTCTAATGCCAATTGGACAACAAAAAGTAGACAAAGGTACAACAAAATAGAAAATCATACAATTGGGATTACAATACGAGGTACAGTTATCACTATTTTCAAGAATATGGACATGTTCCTAAGAATTGCATTAGAACACATTTCAAAGGAAACTACAATAAATGGTTGAGTGAGACTACATGCTTTAGCTATTTGGAGACTGGTCATATCAGCACAAATTGTCCAACTAGATCACCAACACCAAGTAATGGAAACAATAAAGGCAAGGAAAAGGTGACTGTTGAGAAGGTCAAAGTGTAGATGAACAAGAAATGGAAGAAGAAGGAAGATTGCAACACATCAAATTCATATAAGGTCACTTCATCCAATGGATCAGGTGATCACATCACCTCCAACTAGGCAATCAAAAGGTATGTGTGGGCCTAATATTTCAATCATATATTTTACATTAGTTCCAAGAATCTAAGTTATGAAAATATCATATATTCGTGAATTAAGATTCAATGTATCGGTTAGAACTTGGAAGAAATATATAGTTTTGTTAGTTTTCATGTTGTTCCCAAGGAAGGAAAAGTTTTACAATTTTTTTCTGCGATGGAATTATGGTAGTATTGGTCGAGCTTGCTATGTGAACCAAGCCTAGTGGAAATAATGTGTAAGCCAAGTGAGTTGGATACCATATGATTACTAAGCTTATAGCTGCATAACCATTAAGCATTTATTACATAATTTTAATGTTTATATAGTTGTTGCTCGACTCACTTTCATTCACCAACGATCGAAGAGAGCACAAAGAGCATGAAGGAAAATTGCAATAGAAGATTCTTGTGTTTGCAAACTAAATTCAACTACAACTTGACATATTCATTAGAAAGGTATTTTACTAGTGCCAAGTTCTGTTGTTTGAATTTTTGTGAACCCTAAGTATCAAATATGGTAGCTAGCTCTTCTAAAACTATTAGGAAGGAAGGAAAGGAAGTGTTTAATGTGAAATCAATTAGTAATGATGTAAGACAACCACCTTTCTAAGCAATACCTAAAATTTCTAATAAAGGAGACTTTTTTCGTGTGTTATCGATGATAGCACCAAATGTTCTTATGATTCAGGATTTCAGGTGTTGTTATACATGCAAAGTTGGAAGTATAGGAGATGTGGAGATAAGAGATTTGTACAGTCAACTTTATGTAGATGGAGTCTTAAGGGAAGAGAATAAAATTATAGAAAAGAAAGGGTTGACCTGTGCCCTAAATTTCCCTAGTTTATTCAAAATTGAATGGATAAAGATTGTTCTTAGTAGAATACATGATGACTTCATATGGTTGGAAAATGGACCAATTAAGATCACTAAAAGGATCATCAACCAAGTGATAGGGTATCCTACCCTAGACAGACCTAAGAGCATGCAAAGTGATCAAAGGAGATAATTAAGAACACAGGTGTAGTATGGAACAATAGGGGAATGTCTATAGATTATATCATAGACCCCCTAATTTCTTTTGTTGTGAGAGTGATAGCTCACAAGTTATTTCAATCTAGCAGACCAGACAGTGTGTCCTACATGGTTGTAGATTTGGGATACAAAATAATGAAGAGAGACCACACCTATGACCTTGCTGAGTTACAAGTTTAGCAACTATTTGAAAACTTAGAGGCCATAAGGAAAACTAAGAGTGTATCTTGCAAATTTTGAGCCAGTGATGACTAGTTATTTTGAGGATTTTAAGAAATCCATGAAACAGAGACTAAGGATTCTTATGTCACTAGTGGAGAAACATTACAATGATGTTTTCTTCTTAGTGGATGCAGATTATACATATGTGCAGGAAACTATTCCTAGGGTCAGATGGATTAAACCCTTTCCATATGAGATCAATGTTGATGAGGCATCTACAACTATTACAATTCCACTGGCAGAATGATTAGATAAAAGTGCCACCTCATTTGGAAACTATGAGAAAGCCAAGTCTAGGACTACAATTGACTTGAAGACAACTTCTATGGTAAGGAAGAAGGAAAAAATTTGTAAAGAAGCTAAAAGAGAGATTCGACGAAGGGGAAAAAGAAGAGGAAGATGATGATGATGAAGAGGATGAGCCAATCCAAGCCCCTTTGGCACTCACTCAAGGACAAGGAGAAGATAAGGAAGTAACTAAAGAAGGTATCGAGGAAGAACCCAAGCCTATTGAGAAGAAGAAGAGAAAGGAGAAGGAGCCTGAAGTAGAGAAACCCAAGAAGAAGCTTGTGAAAATTTCAAAACAGAAGCTAGCAGTACCTGCTACTAGGTCTAACACAAGGGCAGCCACCAAGAAAGTTAAGGTTGTTGAGAAACCTCAAGGAAAGAGGACTATTTCCTTAGTAGAGCCAAGCCAACCAGCCAAGAAGACATATGTGAGGAGAAAATACACTCCAATGGTCAAGTTAGATGAGGAGAAAATAGAATCTGATGACATGAGTCAATTCAAGGTGGTAAGACATAGTCCTTCCTCTAACTTAGATAATTTGTGTAATAGTATAAAATCAAATGTAGATTTGTTTAGTTTTGCACACATAGATTTTGATAATTTAGGAAAAGTTGAACAAAATGCTATAGAGGAAGCCATATATTGTTGGGATTACAAATGGGAAAATGTATACTTCTAAGAGGGGGGGGGGGGGGGGGGGGGGGGAGGTAATCAAAAGTACTAAACTCTACCCAATAAAACTTTCAACTTTAAAACATTGCATGCATAAACATATAGAAATAACATATAAAGAAAATGCATTCACACAAACACTTGACACCAGATATGATTACCCAAAAACCCTCCAATGAGAAGGTAAAACTAGGGTGGGGATGGCACCCACAACTCTTCACTACTGCAGCAATAAATTTCACCTATTAAGGTTACATATTTTGACCATTCTCATGATCTGCCCTATTAAAGGCTTATAAAGGATTGTTAGATCCTACCCTGTTAAAGGATTTCAACACCCTATTAGAAGTGTGCCTAGCTAAAGGACTTTAGAACACTCACTTGGAATGTCACCCTGTTAAAGGCTTTATACAATGGCTATTAAACCAACCTAAGTCCATAGGATTTCATTATGTTGTAAGAATTTGTTAGAGAGTACAATAGAATTTTTTATCTAATACACTTACAATCTGATATTGCTAATTTCATATCCTTGTTCCGTCCAATCTAATCCTCACTGATCTAGCATGAAAAATGGTGTGACCTTGATTCTTTGTTCTGCTAACTAATTCTACAATGTTGTCCTTCTTCTAAGTTACCTCAATTTAGATCAATTCACCCCTTTTACTTCCTTCAAATATTTGCTAGCATTATCTCCTTGCATGCATTCTCTCTCACACTTTGTAAAATATGGGGCTTCATCTCCTTTAAAAATATTTTGTGACTTGGGGTTAGGTATGAATCTACGATTGAAATTCATCTAATTTTCCCACTCAAATCCTTCCATTTTTCTCATTGGTTTCATGTTGATTGCATGGGGAATACAAATAGATTCAATCTTATCTCTAAGCTTTGATATCTATCCATATGTCAGCTTCAAAAATGGTTTACATCTTAGTTTGTGAAGGCACAAACTCTTATGTTGATTCTATGTTGCTCGACACTTGCTAATTACTGATGCTTGGCACATACTAAAATTCTATCTAGCTCAGTACTTGAACTTGCTCAGCATCTATTGTTCACTCGACACATATACTTGCTCAGTACTATTTGTTTGCTCAGCATCTGAATGACTCGACACTTATTGAATTTTTGGCTCAGCACGTATTGCAACTCAGCATCTATATTATACTCAACATGAACTTTGAAAATTTCTTAAGTGTGTTGACACTCAATTGTCAAAACCAATCTGAGATCAACAATCTCCCCCTTTGACATGAGTGGCAAAAATACTTAACAATACATGATGAATCTAATCTCCTTGAGTATAATATAAATTCTGTTTGGCATATATACAAAACTTCAAAACTATTCAAAATTTTGTGAAGGACTATATACCTCAAAATTTTGTGTCTCCCCCTAAGTTGATGTGCCATTTTCTATATCCAAAATCTTTCTGAGTAAAGTGATTTTCCTCTACTGATACTCCTTATCTTTATTTTCAATTCTAATACTTTATATCTGATATGTCTTGTTATGCCCTATTTCCTACTGTTTGCTCTATTTTCTCTTCTCTCTATTTATTTTATAACTCCTCATTTTATTTGGCTCTCCCTTTCATTATGGCTCCCCCTTTCATTATGTCTCCCCTTGCAGATTAAGTTTCCTTCTAGCCTTTTGATTTTTCTCCTTCTTTTACAATTTCTCCCCCTTTTTAACACTTATGTCAAAGGGTCTATACATTGACTGAGTATTTTTCCAAGAAGGTCTTGTTCACGTCCATCACAATTCTTAGAGAAACATACAAGTTTTGTATTGTAACTTCTAGGGATTTGATTGTATTGTTGTCTCTACTGCAAGTTGAACTAAGCCATCTAATGTTTAAAGATTAGGATCTTTCTTCGATACATTTTCTACATAGGCTAGTTCCTTTTGGAGAATTTCCATGTGAGGGGTTAGGGTGGCTTGTATTTGAACTAATTGGGCTCTAGTATTAGCCTCTTCTACTATCAATATAGCTAATTCCTTTTGTGTGTGAAGTGTTATATGAAAGTGCTTCTCACTTTGAGCTGGATCTTTTGGAAATTGTATGCTTGATACTTTCCAATTTCTTTCCAAGCTCATTATTCTTTGGCTAGTATCTTGTGTGAAGATTGAAGGATCAGACAAATTTGTGTACAGTGAGAATATATTCTCAAGTATTGTCTTCACCTTTTCAATTTTCTTTTCCAGCTCTACCTATGATAGTGTTATTTCACTAGATATTTTTTCATTCACCTTTGTTTGAAACTTCTACTTAGACCATTCCATGAGTTTTACATTTGTCTCTTGGTCTTCATTGGTCACTTTCTCAACAATTTCTAACAATTGTTCCAAAATTGGCTTGGTTTCATCAGGTGCATGTAAGCTAAATGCATCTAGAAAGATGTCTTTTATCTCAATTAGTGCTTGCCTTTGTTTATACTCATTTTTGAGTATCTCCTACTTCTTCTTCCTCTCTAATGCCTCTTGCACTTCATTAATCGGTTGGTTGCATAGTCATACTTTGGAATGACTATTTCTTCATCTAATATAGGGTCTCCATAGTGAAGTACCCTTGCAACCTTTGTGGAGCTCTATCTTGGTGCTGAAATTTGGAGTGGTATTACTTTAGTGCTCGACTTTTGAGGTATTCTGGTAGGAGTCCCAATGGTTGGTAGATTTACCAAGGTTTGAATTGCTTCTTGCTCTTTTTCTTTTGGAATCTCCTTCTCCTCCTTTGATCTTCCTTGGTCAATCACTATTGCTTGTGGTGTGCACCTTGTACTAGTGTAGTAGGAATAGAAGTATCCATCTATCCTATTTGTTCCTTTGTTGGCTCCTTGGTAGTTGTAGTAACTTTAGCTATGGTATCAACCTTAGCTGATGTATCTTGTGAAGCTTGCTATTTAGGTTGTCCACTTGTAGCTATAGAGATGACAAAAGATGTTTCTTGTGTTGCCATCTTATCCCTAGTTAGGTAAACTACTACTTTTTACAACTCATCTACACTAACCAATACTAGATTATTGCATAATTGAGCTTGTAGACTTGATTGGTCAAGGATCTTCTTAAGATCCTCTGCAATCAATGGATTGATGTTCTAACCAGAGTTTTCAGGAACATCCTTCACTTTGATTGTTCCTACAGGTGTAGAGGTGTCATGTGGAGGGCTTGGAGGTGGAAATTGTGTGTCTTGCACACTCTGATATGCTTGCTGCTCCTCAACAATTGCCATATTTTCTTCTTTTTGTGTTCCCTCCTCCATAGTATCATTTGCCTTTTCCTTCTCAGCTTCTCCTTCCTTATCATTGTCATCCTCTTCTCCATTATTTCTTCCCTCAAAGGGGTCTTCCTCTCTTTCTTTGATAGTATTTAGTCCATAAATCAACTTCCACATTTGAGTGGACTTCTTGACAACATCTTCAACCTTGTTTTCAAGAATTTTGAAGGCTCTATATTTGGGTGCAAATTTTCTCCCATGCTTCTTATTGGCTTTTTTTATTTGCCCTTTTGTGAGCTCTGGCATTACACAAGCCAATGTAGACTCTCTTATTTCCTTTTCCATGTTAAGGAAATAATGCACTTTATTTTCAATAATAGAATATAAATCTTTGGGCATTGAATTGTCAAGTTCAAGTGGGGTGTTCTTGAACTTGGCCATCATGGTATAGATTGATTCCTTAACCATGTTTTGTTCTTCCCTACTCAACGTATTGAAATCAATGTTCTTCAAGCCTATTAAGTCTGCATTATCTTTAACATTATCATAAATATTTTCTAAGTCAGACTTGGTGGCATGACTTACCTCTCTAAATTGGTCCTTTCTTCATCAGATTCAAGTGCTGAAACATATTTTCTTCTAAGTTTCTTCTTTGTTGGACCTTCTTGCTCAGTAGCCTTCTTCTTTTATATTATTTTCTATTTTTCCTTCTGAGTAGTAGCCCTTGTAGTTGCTCTTGTGGCTGGGGTAGTAGGCTTGGCTGGACTTGGCTTTGTAGTCTTTTTTCCCTTGGGCTAAGTTGTAGGTTGTTTCTGAGCTTTTCTCTTTTTAGGCTCTGGCTTAGTAGGTGCTTCCTTAGCTTGTTCCTCCTCGGGACCTTCTTCCTCATCTTCTCACATGCCTTGTGTCAAGGCAAGTGGCTCCTAGCCCTATTCTTCTTCTTCTTCATCTTGTTCTTCTCCTTTTGTCGTCCCTTCTCTGAATTTGATTTTAAGTTTCTTGAGCAATTTATCCTTTTTCTTTAGAGTTGAGACAGTTTTCAACTCCATTTCCACTTTAGACTTTACAACATCAAAAGTGCCAAAAGGTTTTGCACTTTAATCAATCTCTTTTGCAAGAAATGTTGTGATTGATGTTGATGCCTCATCAGTGTTTATTTCATATCCTAATGGCCTTAGCCATCTCACTCTTGGTACAACTGCTTGGATATAAGTATAATCAATGTCAACTAAGAAACAAATATCATTGATGCGTTGATCTACTAAAGAGACTGGAATCCTTAATCTTTGCTTCATGGACTTCTTAAAGTCCTCAAAATAGCTTGTTATGAGGGCTTCAAAATTGGCTCCCATCTGCACTATGTACTCATTTACTTGTACTACTATAGACCTATTGGTCTTTCGAATTATGTTACCAAAAGAAGGAAATTCATTCTAAACATAGAAAAAGATAAATATCAAGATTGATCCAAACTTACACTGAGCACTCTTTGATCTTCTTATTGCTCCCAAATTCTCCATAATTTGTTGCAGTTATAGTTCTTCTAGATCATATGTATGATCCTTCTTAACAAGTTTGTACCCCACATCAACTGCAATGCATGGTACACTATTAAGTTAGCTTGACTGATAGAATTTGTGGGATATGACCCTAACTGCAAATTCTACAAGTGGATCTTTGATTGTGTCAATAGTCATGCCCCTTTTGTTCCACTTTGCCCCAATGTTCTTCTCAATGGCTTCTTTTGAGTCACTCCTCAAGGTCTTTGGTCATTCTAGGGTTGGGTATCCTATCACCCTATGTATAATTCTCTTTGAAAACTTGATGGTCCACCTTCCAACCATAGGCATCCATTGTGAATCTTGCTCAAAATAATTCTTATCCATTCAGTTTAAAGATTGTGGGGAAATCTAGGGCATGTGTTAAGCCCTTCCTTTCAACAATCTTAAATTCTTCCTTCAATACCCCATTCTCACATAGTTTTTCATATGCCTGACAAATTTTCATATCACCAATTGCTCCAACCTTGCAGTTATAACATTTTTTGACATCTTGAACCATTACTACCTTTGGTGGAATAATGGAAAGTGTACCAGCAGGGTCGTTCTTGTATGCAACTTCAAGAATTGGCCAAAAATTTGGTTATTTGACTTCATTACTAACCAACTAAACCTCAAATAGTTGCTTGTCCTTGGGATTTCTAGAGCTAGAGGCGATTTCTACAAACTAGGGTTTCAAAGTATAAAAATTGCATAACTGCATAGCTTGGCACTTGAGAAAATACATTAGATCGATGAAATGGTGTTGAATCTTTGTTGGAATCTTCACAAAAGCTTCAATATCTACTTGGAAATCACTTCTGTGCTCACCTCACTCTTGCTTTGTGTTTGTAATGATGAAAAATGATCAAAAAATTGACCTTATACCCTTCAATACATAGCATTTAATACTTAGTGCATATATAGTTGTACACTCAGCTCCTTATGTAATTTTTGTTTCACTAGGCTTACATGAGTTTTCCCATCACTCGACATCAATAGGGATTCCCTTTTACTTGGCAACAACTACACATTTGGCTTCAATTAGCTCTAGCTAGCAGCTCGGCATACACTAGGATTTTACTCAACATCTGAAGGCAACTTTCCTTGCTCAGCAACAATGTGAAAAACTCTAAAGATTTAACCTTGAATCTTTATTCATGTTGAGCTATCCTTTTTAGTACTAACTTATTCTAGGAACTGATTTATGATAAAGCATTTAAATATCTGTCCCACATACCTTCTCTTGCTTAGTTTGATGAGGTGTGACCACTTGACTCTTTAGGTGAAGTGATCCCTCCATTTGATGAGTTACTTCCATCTTTTCTTTTCCATGTCTTATTCATCTCTCCTCTAGTGTGCTCAACATATACCTTGCCTTTTCCTTTGTTTGACTCTGAGTTAGGTGCCTTTGTCCTTGTTGGGTAGTGCTTTTTGATATGACCAATCTTCAAACAACTAAAGCATGTAGTTTGGCTCAACCATCTGTTGTAGCTTCCACTGAAATGTGTTCTTGTGCAATTCTCAGGGATGTGTCCATATTCTTGACAATAGTGATAGCTATGTCTTGTATTGTAGTCTCAGTTGTAGGAATTTTGATGACTTCTTCCCTTGTTTGATAACCATGTGGACTTGGATCTACACTAAAAGGCTTTGTGTCTAAACTTCTAACAATTGTAGCAGCATCCTTCAAATCTTGGTGCATGTATGGTCCTTGTTCTACATTCATGTGCCTGATGACCTTGTCTGTTACATTTGTAACAATGGATCATATTCATTGACTTGGCATTTTGGCTAGCATTCTTGCTCCTACAAATATTAGTTGTATGTCCTTTCTTTTCACAATGATGACAAGTAGGTTTAGAGTTCTTAACTTTGTCATTCCTTTCTTCAGCAGTCTTGGATGATTCTCCTTCTTCAATGCTTGTGTAGCCCAAACTTGATGTGTCTTTACTAGATCTAGGGGATTTCAATAGTTGCTCAAAGTACTTGATGGATTCATTTGGATTGTTTAAGCTTTTAGCAAACTCCTTTTCTCTTTTTAGGTCATTCTGTAGTTTTTGTAACTTCAATGTAATTATCTCAATGTCCTTAACATTCAACTCGTGATGGGCATTCATCATTTGACTTAGGATGTCTAGTTACATGTTTGAGATCCTAGATAGCTCTGCTCATTTTTCTTCCAATCTATTTGATAAGATTATTTTGTCTTCTTCAATCATGACCTTATCCTCTATGGCCTTCTTCTTTTGCATAGTCACTTCACATAGCAGAGTTGCTTGTGATTCTTGCTCCATCTTGATTTTTCTGATCTCCTCAGCTTGTACTCTATTCTTGTCCATGAGATTTGCAATTGCTACATCAAATTTACAAGAGTTACCATCTAAAAATAACTTTGTGGTGTCAATCTCCTTGTATTGAGCATCATTCTCAACTATAGAAATCTCTTTCCTTCTCTTTAGCAAACTTCTCAAGGAATCTCTGGCTTCATCCAGTTGTTGTAGTAAGAGATGTATCTCAATCTCCGGATTCTCAATAGTCTTTCCCAACTTGTAAACTTTCATCTCAAGATCTTTTCTCCTCTAAGGCTTCTCCTAATGAGAACTTGGCTCTAATACCAATTGTTGGGATCACAAATGGGAATTTGTATACTTCTGAGAAGGGGGGTGAATTATAAGTACTGAACTCTATCCAATAAAACTTTCAACTTTAAGACATTGTTGTAATGTCCCCATTTCCAAGATCAATTTTTATAATAATAATAAAGTTTAAGATAAGATAAATAAATCCATAAATATAATTTATAATTATGATTGTGTTTGATAAAGTAAAATAAACATATATATATATATATATATATATATAATTTATTTTTATCTTATATCAAATAGATATAATATTATATCAATTGATAAAAACATTAAATAAATAAATAACAACAATAATTAAATATATAATAATCATAATAATAATATTAAAAATAATTGTCAAAGACTAAATTTAATAAAGTGATATTAAACAACAATAAATAAATATTATCACATAAATTATTAGCGGATATGTTATTTCAACAAGATATCAAATTGATATAATCATATATTATATCAATTGATATATGGCAATATGAAAATAATACAATTACATAAATAATAATATAATAATAATATAATTATATTATAATACGTTAGTTAATATGAAGTTTGATAATAAACAAACATTATTGACAATAATTAATAAATAAAGATATGAATATGAAAAAAAAAAAGGACACGACCATTTGATATTGAAATATAAATGGAGAGCAAGGGATATATATCAAAGGAGGAAAAAGGGAATATATGGATCAGGAGTAGAGCCAACATTCAGTGAATGATACAGGAGGAAAATAGACAGCAGGATGGACAGAACTGAGCAAGAGACCAACCAGCATAATCAGAGGAGAATATGTGGACATCACTACACAGTGGACAAAAGAGAGGCCTGACTCATGAAGGGGAGTGGAGGATTGAATGGGACCATCGGGCAGAAGGAAAAAAGAGAAAAAATGGAGATATACATCTAAATCATTTTTCTAAAATCAACATTTCCTAGAGTGGGATTCAAAGAACAAGTTAATCATTGAAAATAATAAATACAACATCAAACTATGCTACCGTCAAAGGCTAGGAGAGCACCATTGGATGAAAGATCAATTACATGCACTTTCCCTTTACTATGGTTAAAGATAAATCAATAGGAAGGTACATTTACTACTGAGATACCTCATAGAAAAAGCATACGTCAGATGTGATTAAGCGATTGGAGAATCTAGGATCTGTACGTCAAATACTCCTCTCCTATATATATTTTTGGTGTTATCTCTAAGAAAAGTGTCAACCATACTCCTATTCATCAGTCAGACCCATGTCCATAATTGAAAGGAATACAAGAAGTAAGAGGAAGAATTTTGTAGATACAAGCATGCAAATCAGGAACTTGAAGATCTAATCAGCACAATATATATGATATAAAGAGGATGGGTATGAAGAATTCATCAAGACATTAAGAGTTTAATATCAATATAACTTCATGACAAAGCACAATTGTATCAAAGAAAACCGCTACAACTAAACATGGGGTTATATCAATAATTATAGAGAAACAAGTAATGGACAACAATTAAAGAGGGATATAACATTCCACCAATAATTATCTCAAATCATTTGTGAATGTTAAACTACAGAGATATGGATTATTTCTAGAGAAGAGATTATTTGCATAAACTATTTATGTTACCGGTAAAGTTTGGAATCAAAATGCCCATCCATATGTAGACTACAATTCGATAGCAATTCATCCTTATAAGATAGCAATGACAAATATGAGCCATTTAGTACCATCTATGTGCAAATAGATGTCATTAGCAAATAATCAAGATGAAGAGATGATCATCACATAAAATCAGGAGAGCCATAGGTCACAATCATTGAAAATACAATTCGTGCTAAAGGTTAAGGATGCTTAGTCATGATGTTACTCTAAATCAAACTTTTCCCTCACTTTGATACAATGATATTACAATCTCAAGACATAGAGGAAAACTCATGTTAGTTAATACTATAATGGTGATAATAATAGTGAGTGATTGTTGGCTAATCATACAAGCTGTAATTTATATAGAACATGGAAGAAATGATCAAACACAATAGATATTTAAATTTAGCATTCTAAGGAAACATATAACTAGTAATAAGTAAAAGAATGGAGATAGGGCAGGGGATAAGAAGAATATATATTTATCAGATTTGAGTAAAACTAGAGAGGGACATTACAATTGCATGCATAAAATATAGAAATAACATGTAAAGCAAATGTATTCACACAAACACTTGACACCAGATATGATTACCCAGAAACCCTTCAATGAGAAAGTAAAACTGGAGTGGGGATGACACCCACAACTCTTCACTACTGCAGCAATAAAGTTTACCTATTAAGGTTACATATTTCGACCATTCTCATGATTTTCCTCGTGAAAGGCCTGCCCTTTTAAAGGCTTACAAAAGATTGTTAGATCCTACCCTATTAAAGGATTTCAACACCCTGTTCAAAGTGTTCCTGGCTAAAGGACTTTAGAACACTCACTTGGAATGTCACCCTGTTAAATGCTTTAACAATGGTTGTTAGACCAACCTATGTCCATAGGATTTCATTCTACTACAATTTTTTAGAGAGTACTATAGAATGTTTGATCTAATACACTTACAATTTGATATTGTTGATTTTGTATCCTTGTTCTGTCTAATCTGATCCTCATTGATCTAGTATGAAAAATTTTGTAACCTTGATTCTTTTTTCTACTAATTGATTCTACAATCTTTTCCTTCTTCTAAGTCACCTCAATTCAGATCAATTCACCCCTTTTACTTCCTTCAAATCTTTGCTAGCATTATCTCCTTGCATGCATTCTCTCTCACACACTATAAAGTATGGGGCTTCATCTCCTTTAAAAAAATTTCATGACTTAGGGTTAGGTATTGTAATCACCCAAAAATGGTCATCTAGACTATTAGCCCCCTTTTCAACATTTTGGCTAAATTAATTTAATCATTTATCTAGACCAAATTGCTAATAATCAATTTATTTGATTATAACCTATAGTTTGACTATGCTATCCTAAGTTCATTATTTGATTAAAAGAACATGTCCCCTTTTAATTAAATAAAAGACCCCATTCTTCTAACCCACTTAAAGTGCACACATAAAGTCCTTTTTCTATTTTGCAATTAAAAGAAAAGGCTTTGTGACTTTTGTCTTATATGACAAGTTAACTTATATTCTATTGGTTGACTTGTGTGTGCACATGGATCACTCCTATTTTTGAATTCAACCGTTGATCATCCACCATCTTCATCTTGATCTCCACCGTCCGTACATCTTTAAAAGGGAGAGAGCTTTCCCCCTCAATCAATCCTCATGTTGAATATTGTTATGCTGCAGCTTTTCTAACAGGTTTCTTTGGAGCTTTGTGGAGAACTTCTATTTCTTGTCTACATTCTCTCATCCATGGCATCATGGCATTCTAGCTTAGCTTAGCTTTCATTTTTACATGTAGCTTAAATCACATAGCTTAATATTTGGATTGTAACACTCTCATCCATGCTTAGAATAGCTGCACTTTTCATATTCATTCTAGTTTAATCTTTAGTTGCATTGCATCCTTGAGGAACTCTTTGGGACATTTGCATTCTTGCATCTTGTCTTTGGAACCTCCCATTGCATGGTTTACTAGCAAGAAGAGTATCTCTAAGGCTCATCTGAGAGCCTTCTTATTCTTGAAATATACTCTCTTGCACTCCGTGGATAGGGAGCTCTAAGCCGGCATCCAAGCATTCCAAACTCAATGGAATCGTTTGGATAGAAGGGTTTAGAGTGGGACACTTTCGAGTGTACAGGTATGAATCTATGTTTGAGATTCATCTAACTTTCATGCTCAAATCCTTCCATTTTTCTCATTGGTTGCATGTTGATTGCATGGGGAATACAAATAGATTTGATCTTATCTCTAAGCTTCAAGATCTATCCATATGTCAACTTCAAAAAAAATTTACATCTTAGTTTGTGAAGGCACAAACTCTTATGTTGATTTTTTGTTGCTCGACACTTGCCGATTAGTGATGCTCAGCACATACTAACATTTTATCTAGCTTGGCACTTGAACTTTCTCGGCATCTATTGTTCACTCAACACATATACTTGCTTAGCACTGTCTATTTTCTTGGCATCTGAATGAATTGACACTTATTGAATTTTTGGCTTGGCACATATTGCAACTCAACATCTATATTATACTTGGCATGAACTTAGAAAATTTCTTAAGTGTGTTGACACTCAATTGCCAAAACCAATCTAAGATCAACATATATGTGATGATGGCTACATTGAAATCAACTCCTATTGAGATTTCCAATTGACTACCTAAGAGTCTATATTATTGAGTTGAGGAAAAATGACAATACACTTTACAAATAGAGAGACAGATTAGAGAATCCATTCTAGCCCAAGTAATTCCAGAATTGGATAAGAGGAAGTTTATCAAGGCTATGGAAAAGCATAAGTCAGAATTTAACCCAAAATATAAAGCTTTCCATCTATTGAACAATAATATTGAGGATGTGGTGACCAAGAGTACACAATTTTGGAAAACAATCTATGGGTCATCCACTCCTGCAATAAAAGACAAAGGTGAGCAAGAAATGAAAGATCCTAAGAAAGATGAAAAAGTTACAATAGAAACAACGCAAGAGGAATTGGTAAAGGATGGTAGTGTGGGAGGCACTGAGGAAGCAGCAGCAATCGAAGAATCTATAACTGAAGAAGAGCAGCAAAAGGAACAAAATATACAAGATCTACAAGTGTTGAATGATAATCCTCCATGTGTAGACCAAGTGAGTCAACATTCAAATAAAATCAAGGATGATCTTGAAAATTCTTCTTAGAACATCAATTCTTTGACTGATGATTACTTGAAGAAGATATTGAAGGATTCCACCATGGCAAAAAAATTATTCTCAAATCTTGTATTGGCGAGAACTGATGAAATTGAAAAGGAAAAAGTGGCAGCATTAGGGGAGGAACAAATTGTCATCTAGTGTACTCCCTATAACTACAAAGATAGAAGATCAAAGTGCAAGCACTAAATAACTAAGTGTTATTACTAAAACACTAGTAACATTGTCTCTAGTGCCACTCATTTCAACTAATTAAGCCTTAGATATAGTTGAGAAAGATGGAACAAAAGTCAAAATAGGTCAAGAATCCAAGCCTGCACCTACTCCACAAATTCAAGGTGAAGCTCAATAGGAAGTGAGACAATTTGATAGGTCTAAAGAATTGAAGTTGACTACTTCTCCAGAGGATCGCATTACTATCCAAATTTTGGTTACCTTACCAGTTTATGTGACTCCTACCAATAGTCAAGTTCTTCAGAGTTTGAGCACTTATGCCACACCATTATAGATATCAAGGCCTAGTGCAGAAACATCAAGGAGCTCATAAGAAATATCTTAAGATGTAAGCTTAGATGAGATGATTGAAATACCCAAGTTTGATCAAAACACAATCACCACAAAGAAGATGAGAATTCAATAGGAATCTCTACAAAGGAAGAAACAAGAGTTGCTAAGAAGGGAGCATAAGTAGAAGCAAGTGCTTCATGACATCAAAGACATTTTTCTTGATGCTTTCAGTCTTTGAGCTACAAATAAAAACAAATCGATTATTGAGAAACTAGTACATATTATTGATAAGATTAGTGATGAAGACCTAGATGCAAATACTAAACTATTAGAATGGTCTAAAAGAAAATTTCACACTAAGGTACTTGAAAATATATCTAGTCCCCTTGTATTATGATAGGTTGATTTAGCAACCAAGATGGAGAGTGTGAAGAAGGTGTTGGAGATCATTTTCTCTCTTTACACCAAGTTATGTGATGTGAATCTTTTCACACATGAGATTCAAAAGCATGTTGACCAACTGGAGGGAGATCTAAAGACTACATGTAATACCTTGAAACAATCTCCTAATCAAATTCACTTACATTTTTAGAGACTGCTATCCACTCAAGGTAGGCTTGCCAAGTTGAAAGCATAAGATGCTAACATCTAAGCTACTTTGATCAACATCTAATCCATGTTGACCCCACACATGGAAGTCTTACACAAGGAACTAGCCTATGTTGAAACATTGATGAAGAAGGATTCTCATCTTTCCACTCATGATGGCCTAGTCAACTTTGTTGTCGAGCTAGATACCCAATATCAATCTCTAGAGGTAACATACAACAATTGGGATGCAGCATGGAAAATCATAATGGAGATCCATAAATAAATCTTTGATAAAAACACTATCAGTATACCACCCATGACATAAGTGTCAAAAAAGGGGGATTTAGTATAGAAAGGGATATAGTGAAGTGAAGGTGAGTAATGTAGAAATAGGGTACAACTAACATACTCAGTAGACGTATCAGATTCAAATACAAAAAGGAAACATTTACACAGGGGGAGTAATGGAGGAATGAGGTATGAATGTTAGTCATCCATTTTGAAATTTTTTGAGGTTTTGAAATTTTGTATAATAACCGAGTCATATATATTGTTGAGTTATGCTCATAATAAAGGATTCTATAAGCATGATAACGTATTTTTTCCACTCATGTCAAAGGGGGAGATTGTTAATGTCATATTGGTTTTGACAAGGCAGTGGCAAAACACTTAATCATTATTCTATCAATACTACAGTGCAAGTCAAGTGATCAGAGCAAGCCGAGAAATTAGTGCGAGATGAGTGATCAAAGCATGTTGAGCATCATCTGCCAAACACTACTGTTGGAAATATAAGAGGAGTAACTGAGAGGGGAGGGGTGAATTAGTTACTAAAAAAAAAATCCAAGATCCCTTAGATGTCAGAACAAAACAATAAACTTTGAAAACTAAACTTTGTTGATGCTTGGTAGATGCACAAAGATGTAACTCGATAAACACTAAGAATACTCAGTAATTACTTAACATGAAAATCTTAAGATGTTATCTATGATTACTTATTACTTTAATTTAGTTGTAAACATAGAAAAGAAATAGCATGAACACATTTGACACCAATAGTTAACATGGAAACCCAATTTGGGAAAAACTACCAATTGCAACTAGTTATAGTTTTTACTCTTTTGAAGTGAGCCTTGATAGGAGTAGACCCTATTAAAGGTTACAAAACACACTATTAGGTGTGATCCTATTAGAGGATTTAATCACCCTGTTAGGAGTGGCCTTGTTAGAGTTCTTTAGACAATTCAATTGAACTACCTCCTTCTTAGAGGATTTACAAATAGATGTTAAGCCAACTCTGTTAAGAGATTTAGATCACTGCTACAATGGTCAGAAAGTAACAATGACATGATATGATTTGGATGCAACTGAATTGTTGAATGCAGATCTCAATTTTGGCTTGTACTTGATCCTTCCTAATCAAATGTATCCTTTAAGCTTCACAAGGATATTTTACAATTTGCTTCCTCTTTGCATCATTAGATCTTCAAAATCTTCCATGCATTCACATTCACACACTCTCTAATTCTCATTTTGACCTTTTATTTATATCTTTCATATTTTCAAGTTGAATCAAATACAACTTAGAATAATTAATATTCATCTTCTTAGTCAGCTAGAACCATCATATAAATCAATTGAACTTAATATGCCAAATATGAAGAAAATCCTTCGTTGGTTGACCCTGCTTGGTAGACACTAACTCAAAAATGATTTTCCTGTGTCAACCAACTGAAACTCAATCAACATTGCATACTACCAAATTTCCTTTGGTAACTAAGTAATCTTGGTTAACACTGGTTCCATCCAACATTTTCTTTATTAACCAAGTGAGCTCAGTTAACACTCATCTTCTATAGACTTTTCTTTGATGCCCGAGTGAACTCGGTAGACACTATCTTCTAACTAGGAAAACTTTAGATTGCTCAGCAACCACAAAAAATTGTCTTCAATACTCGAGTGAGCTTGGCATACACTAACTAGTAATGATATGACATTTTGTGTAACATCAATGACAATACACAATTAATCAATTCTATTCAACAATCTCCCTCTTTGGCATTGATGGTAATACAATATGTCATAGCACAATGAAATTTTTGGAGCAAGAATAAATTGAGGAACATATCCTTAGTTTCATTTTGATTCTCATCCATGAGAACTCCCTCGATCAGTGTGAACTCTATCTACCTAAAGTTTCTACCCCTATCAAAAAAGTTCTATCTACTAGAACTTCCACCAAGTTCATTCTCCCTTTTTGACAATTCTTTCTATGATAGCAACCTCTCCCTCTTTTCAACAAAAACAAAATTTTATGAGATATGATAGTAAACTTCTCCCTCTTTGACATCTCATGCCAAAGACAATACTTAATGAATATTAATGTACCTCAAGTATTGATTCATGTGCAATATGCCCTTGCCGATTTTGCATCAACTAATTGATCTTCAACATGCTTTGGTTGATGCATCACTAAACTTCATTTAGTGAGCTTTAGATAGGGGAATGACCCCTAGCTTACTTCTTTGATATAGAAATGCATCCTTAGGTAATGGGTTGGTGAATATGTCTACAATTTGTTCTTTTGTATTTACACATTCCAATTTGACTTTTTTATCTTGCACCAACTCTCTTAAGAAGTGATATTTTATAGAAATGTGCTTTGTTTTGGCATGCATTACTAGATTATTTGATATATTGATTGCACTGATGTTATCATAGTTTATGACTACTGGATCCTTGATTTCTACCTTCATACTTATCATTATTGTTTGAACCAAATAATGTTATAATAATTAACTGTTGCTATCACATATTCTACCTCTGTTGTGGACTAAGAGATACAATTTTCCTTCTTGCTTGTCCAAGATACTAGTCTTTACCAAGGAAGAATGTTCCACCACTAGTACTTTTTTTGTCATCAATATTTCATGCTAAATCAGCATTTGTAAATACTTTTAAGTCCAAATTGCCTCCTATTTTGTACCATAAACCATATTCTTTAGTACCTTTCAGATCTCTCATGATTCTTTTGATTGCTATCAAATTATTTTCTTTGGGATTTGTTGAGAATCTTTCTACCATACCAACTACTAATGCAATATTAGGCCTTGCGTGTATTGCATACTACAATTTTCCAATCACTGATCTGTATGTGGTATGATCTACCTCTTTAGAATCATCATTTTTAGAAAGCTTATGTCCAGTAGACATAGGGGTTTTGACTAGTCTTGAGTCTTCCATTCCAAATTTCTTAAGTATCTCCTTGATATATTTAGATTGAGTAATGCAGATACCATCTTTCTTCTACTGAATCTATAATCCAACAAGGAATTTTATCTCTTCAAACATAGACATCTCAAATTCCTTACTCATTTCTTTTGAAAATGCCTTGCACAAGTCATCATTTCCTGTTAAAAAAGTGTCATCAACAAATATTTTTGCCAACACAATCTTCTTGTCTAATCCTTCTTTGATATATAGGCTATTGTTATCACTTGTTCTTTGAAAACCAATCTATATCAAGTAGTTATGAAGTCTTTCATACCAAGCTTTCGGAGCTTGCTTAAGGCCATATAATGCCTTGTGTAATTTGCAAACCATTTCCCTTTTGCTAGGATCTACAAAAACCTTCTACTTGTTCAATGTAGACTTCCTCATCAAGAATTCCATTCAAGAATGCAAATTTTACATCCATTAGATAAACTTTAAATCCTCTATAAGTTGCATATGCTATAAAGTTTTAACACCTTCTAACCTTGTAACAGGAGCAAAAGTTTCACCATAATCAATACCTTCTTCTTGACAATAGCCTTTACATACCAACCTTGCTTTGTTTCTAGATACTTTTCCCTCTTCATTCAACTTGTTTCTAAACACCCTCTTTGTACCAATTACATTTCTATCTTTGGGTCTAGGAACAAGAGTTCAAGTTTTGTTCTTTTCTATTTTTTCTATTTCTTCATTCATTGCTTCAATCTAGCTTTCATTTTCCAAAGCACCTTTAACATTTATAGGTTCAAATTTAGCAAGTAAACGTGTACTTTTCCTTTTGTCATTGTTCCATTTGATTTGTCTCCAATGATTTGATCAAGTTCATGATGCCTTCTAATATATCTTGCTAACAAAGGTTCTTTGGATTTACTGATTTCATTATAAACTTTAGTGTCAAGCTGAGGACCCATTGTCTGTGACTTGGGTTCATCAGACTCAATTTTCTCTTGAAGTAGCTTGGTAGCTTCTGATTGCAACTTGGATCCTTCAAATCGTGACTTAGGTTGTACTATCTACAACTCAGTAGTTGTTGGAGATTTTGGGGTCTTAGGAGGTGAAGCTTCCTTTCTTTCAGATAGATTTGATACGGTATTAGGTTCATAGTAAACAAATCTTCTATAATCCTCAGGCTCTTTACTACTTTCTTCTTCACTCTTTTCTGCAAACTCGTCAATTCTCACATGTGCACTTTCTATTATTTAATGAGTAGACAAATTCAAACATTTGTATGCTTTACTTATGCAGGAGTATCCTAGAAATATGTCTTCATCACCTTTGACATCAAATTTTCCTTTTCTAGATTCTTTCAAGATATAACATTTACTACAAAATACTTTAAAGTAACTTACATTAGGTTTGTAGTCATATCATAGTTCATAAGAAGTCTAATTTGAGTCTTTCTTCAGTTGTACTCTATTTAATGTATGAACTATGGTGTTGATTGCTTCCTTCCAGTATTTGATTGCAACATTCTTTTCTATCATTAATGTTCTTGCACAATCCATGATGGATTTGTTTTTTCTTTCAGCTATACCATTATGCTCTGGTGAACCAGAGGTTGATACTTTTCTTTTAATTCCTTTTTCAATGTAGAATTTATTGAATTCATTGGAGATGAATTCAACATCTCTATCTAATCTCAAGTGATTGAACTTATTTCCAATTTCTTTTTCTACTCTTGCCAAATACCACTTGAATTTTTGAAAAGCATCTAATTTTTTTTTTAGACACATTATAGTCATCATTCTAGAATAATCATCAACAAAAAGAATGAAAAAAAATTTCTCCATCGTAACTTTCTATTCCAATAGGTCCACATAAGATTGTATGCACAAGCTCTAAGACTTCTTCAGAATGATAGTTTTTTCTTTTGAAACTAATCTTTCCCATTTTACCAATTTGGCAATTTTTGCATAGACCCATATCAGGTTTCTTCAAACTAGGAATACCTCTAACCTTTTTTTGTTTTCTTATTTTAACCAGATTATCAAAGTTCACAGGACATAATCTTTTGTGCCATAACTAGCTTTCTTCTACTTGAGCAATAAAACATGAACTTTCACTGAGATCAAGATAAAATAGGTTATTTTTTGTTTTCTTGCCAAATCTAACCAGATTTCCTTTTCCATCCAGCAATTTGGCCTTCCCATTCATAAATTCTATCTTGAATCCAATGTTATCAACTATGCCACACTCAATAGATTATGCTTTAGATCTTCAACCCAATAAGCATTATCACATACAAGTTCATTGGTTAATGAGATACGACCTTTTCCTTTTATGCAACAAGGTTCATTGTTTCCAAATCTTACACTACCTCCATCATAATATCCCATGTGTTCAAATTTTGTTTTATCTCTAGTCATATGATGTGAGAAACCACTTTCAATGAACTATGTATCATTTTTTCTAACATGAGAGATAGTGCCATCTTATCTCCTTCATCATCAGATTCATCTTTAATAGCAATGTATACCATTTCATCTTCACTGTTATTAGAATCTTTAGCCATAACATAAGATTTATTATCTTTGTCCTTGTAGCTCTTGAATTCCTTCTTGCCTTTGTAATTATTACTTTTCTTCTCATCATTTTTTTCTCTATTTGGACACCTAGTAGCAATATGACCAACTTCTTCACAAGAAAAATAGATCAAAGGAATCTTGCCTTTTTACTTTCCTCTACCTTTGGAGTATTTCTTTGCAAGTAGGGCTTCAACAATTTCAAGATCACTCTTAGAACTTTCTTCAGTTTCTTCTTCACTTCTTGATTGATTGGCCTTTGATTTCTTACTCTTTTCTTTGAGTGAGAGTTTGGCTTCAAATGTAGACTCAAAATTTTTGGAACTAGGAACATAGTTATCATAGTTATCCAAGTCAAAAGTTGTCAATCTTCCAACTAGAGCATCCAAAGTTATTTTTTTATTTGGATCACATCTCATTTCTTGAATAGTTGATACTCTAGTTGCATAAATGGGAAGAAGAGTTATGAGTGCCTTGTTTACAAATATTTTTCCATCAATGTCTCTTCCAAATGATTTGATTGCACTCACACTTGCTTTGATTCTTTTCACATATTTTGCAATATTTTCATCTTCTCTCATTTTCATCTGATCAAATTGACCTCTGAGACTTTTTTCTTTGGCTCTTCTTACATTTTCATCTCCTCCATAGATGTCTTTTAGTTTTTTCCACATTGTATGAGTTGTTTTTTAGTCTTTTACTTCATCAAATGCAGCATAACTAAGAGCAGATGCAATATCAATCATCATGATCTTCTGATTCTTCTTTTCAGCAATGTCTTCCACTAATAATGTTCCAGTAGGAGTCTTGTATTTAGCATCAAGATATTTACAACTTGGATCACTGATAGTCACTAGATTTGATCTCATAAGTCCTTTCCATGCTACAAATTTTTCTCTATTCAACTTGGGAATCTCTCTTCTGTAAGACATCTTGATCTTTAGCTTAGGTACTTGAAACCTTCTCTGCAAGCACCAAAAGCTCTTATACCAATTGTTGGAAATACAAGAGGAGTAACTGAGAGGCAAGGGTTGAATCAGTTACTACAAAATGAATTTAAGATCCCTTAGATGTTAGAAAAAAATAATAAACTCCAAAAACTAAACTCCGTTGATGCTCAGTAGATGCACAAAGATGTTGTAACTTGATAAACATTGTGAATGCTCAATAATTATTTAACATGAAAATTGTAAGATGTTATTTGTGATTACTTATTACTTTAATTTAGTTGCAAGCACAAAAAATAAATAGCATGAACACATTTGACACCAAGATTTAACGTGAAAATCCAATTTGGGAAAAACCACCAATTGCAACCAGTTACTATTTTCACTCTTCTGAAGTGAGCCTTATTAGGAGCTAACCCTGTTAAAGGTTACAAAACACACTATTAGGTGTGACCTTGTTAGAGGATTCAATCACCCTATTAGGAGTGGCCTTGTTAGAGGTCTTTAGAAAATTTAATAGAACTACCACCTTATTAGAGGATTTACAAATAGTATTCAAGCCAACTCTGTTAAGAGATTTAGATCACTGCTACAATGGTTAGAGAGTAACAATGACATGACCTAATTTCGATGCAACTAAATTGTTGATTACAAATCTCAATTTTGGCTTGTACTTGATCCTTCCTAATCAAATGTATCCTTCAACTTCACAAGGATATTTTGGTTATCCTTCTAATTTGCTTCCTCTTTGCATCATTAGATCTTCAAAATCTTCCATCCATTCATATTCACACATACTATAATTCTCATTTTGACCTTTTATTTATAATTTTCATATTGTCAAGTCAGCTCCAATACAACTTAGAATAATTAATATTCATCTTCTTAGTCGACTAGAACTATCAGATAAATCAATTGAACTTAATATGCCAAAATAAGAAAATCCTTCGTTAATCGACCCTACTCGATAGACACTAACTCAGAAATGATTTTTCTGTGTTAACCAACTAAAACTCAGTCAACACTACATACTACCAAATTCCTTTGGTAACCGAGTGAGATTAGTTAACAATTGTTCCATCCAACATTTCCTTCATTAACCAAGTGAGCTTGGTTAACACTCATCTTCTGCAGACTTTCCTTTGACGCCTGAGTGAACTCAGTAGACATTGCCTTCTAAACTAGGCAAACTCTAGATTTCTTGGTAATCACAAAAAAATTATCTTCAATGCTAGAGTGAGCTTGGCATACACTAACTAGTAATGATATGAAATTTTATGTAACATCAAAGATAATACACAATTAATCAATTGTATTCAACAAATACATACTAAGTAATATACATAGTCAATGTCGAGCACTAGTATGTGCCAAGTAGATAGTTAGTGTCAATTCACTCATGAGCTAAGTAAAAAGAGTATGTTGAGTCATTTAGGAACCGAGTTGTAGAATTTAAGATATAGTGAATGCCAAGCATTAGCAACTTCAATTGTTGAGTGAATATTTTTGGATATAGTTATTTGTAATGACACAAACTTCTATGTAAACTATTTTTGGGCTGACTTAATGATTGTTTTATGATTCTAAAAGATGTATATAGGTGTATATTACAAATCCCTATGTAATGCATGCAACCAATCAAATTGAGGGATGTTCTAAGTGGAAAAATAGATCAACCTAAGCTGTTGGTTCTAACCTAACCCTAGCCAACTTATAACTACTTAAGGAGATAAACCCTAAATAGTTTATATTATGTGAAGGAAGAGAAGGAGATGCAAGAGAGAAGAATGCTAGGTGTAGAGAGCATCCATAATGGCTATGGATATTGTGATAATGTTATGAATTGAAAAATTAGTTAAAGTGAACAGAGAAAAGTAGAGAGAGGACAAAGGAGACATATATAATTAGAAGGATCAAGTACACACAAGGCAAGATAAGATCTAACATCTAGGAACAAAGTGCTAACCAAAGGATCATGGTGCTAAATCATTCTAACAATTGATATAGAGGAAATCTCCTAATAGAGTAGTCTTAATAGGCTTGTGAAAATCTCTTAACTAAGTGCTTGTTTTATTGCAAGTTTTAAGTCCTCTAACAAGGCACACTTTTAGCAAACTGTTTAAATCCTTTAACAAGGTGAGACTTAATAGTCTTTGTAAGCCTTTAACAGGGTAAACCTTTCATAATATAGATCATAATTTATCATCAAACTCCTTATAACCTTAATTGGCTACACTTTATAGTTGTAGCAGTGAATATTTGTGGGTGTCATCCCCACCCCAGTTTTACCTTCTCATTGGAGGGTTTCTAGGTAGCAAATTTATTGTGTTATGTGTTATTTGTTTCATGCTGTGGATGAAAATGTGTAGTTAGCTATTTTATTTTACATGCTAAATTGTGAGAGGGATGTGTGGTGAATGTTTTATGGTTAGAATTTTGAAGTCCTGATTCACCTCCTTGTCTCACAGTTTACTTTCCCATTGTTGTTTCCAATGATTATCTAATCCTCATGTAGAGGATGTTGACACTTTTCACACACCTATTATGAATGGTAGTATTAATATAATTGGGATTTACACATGCAAATCTACTCCTCATGTCTATCTAAGAGATGTTTCTCTCATTCTTCAACATTTCATAATGCTGTAAGTTAACTTCATGCTCTCTCTCTCTCTCTCTCTCTCTCTCTCTCTCTCTCTCTCTCTCTCTCTCTCTCTCTCTCTCTCTCACACACACACACACACACACACACAGTCACACACACACACACACACACACACACACACACACACACACACACACACACAATGTCACAAGGAGTTTTCTTTTCTTTTCCCCTTTTTTCATTTTTCCCCTTGCAAATTATTGTGTCTCCTTGTTGGCCCTTTTGGTGCAAGCTCTTAGTTTATCGTTTTCTCATGGTAATATTTTCTTCATCATCTAGCTCACTTGTATTCGTTATTTCCTTATTCCACTTACTTTTATTTTCACTTACTCACCATGGAGCAAGAGAATTATAAAATTGTATGCCTTCCCATGTAAGGATTGGACTAGTTGGAAAGGGAGTTGGGAGTATCCATGATACTTTTCCATCCATATTATTTTAGGTCTTATTTAATAATATATTGCACATGCAATAATTAGACTTATAGGAATAAAATATGTTGTTGGTATACCTATTGTGTTAGGTCTTTTTTGATAAAAATAATTGCACAAGTAGTGATTGGATTTACAAGGACAAGTTTTTTGGTGTACCATAGACATGGAGACTGGGAAATAATTGGGTATATTATACATCTTATGTTGATTTTAGGCATGACAAATATTGTCTTTAAGAGTCTTCATATAATCTATTTTTTTGTTGTACAAAGTGCTTGCATTTGGATACTATACTCTCTTCAATGATTAGGTTCCCAAAAGTAGTGGCATCATATCTATACAAGAATTAGAAGGACTCATACCAATGGACATGTGATGAGTGGTGTTTTAGTAATATTCACCTATATGTAACCATGCAATTCATATAATTTGTTTCCCTATGACATAATTTTTGTGGTACCCTTCTATCCATTTGTTAAAAAATTAATTTCAGTTTTTCAATGGATGGTAAATGATATTGGGGTCTAGAATAGTTCTCATCAAATGAAAGAATTATTTATAAATATGCTAAGGAATTTCCTACCTCTATCACTAATGAATTTTTTAGATAATCCATGCAAATTGAAGATACCTTGAAGAATACTTCTTTTATGTGTGGTTCTCCATATTGAATAAATATTATAAAGAAATATGTATATTTGGTCAATCTATCCACCACCACCACAAAGATGTAGTTTTTTCCTTGTACTTTAGATGTCTCATTGATGAATTCCTATGAAATGTTTTCCCATTTTTGGTTAGGGATATGTAATTTTTGTTATGGACTTATAGGGTATCTTGTCTCATCTTGTTCTTTTGGCAAGTCATACATTCTTGGACATATTTTAAAACATCCCTTTTAGACCTTTCCATGATTAATTTCCCTATATCTACTTATAGTTTTATATTCATACCAAAGGATCATCATGATATTCCTTCATCATCTTCCCCTTAGTTTTAAAGTTAGGAACTATAAATATCTTGACCTTATGTAGCATTAACCCTTTACCTATCTTATACTCATCATTTAGAAATCCCCCTTCAAGTATATCATTATCTTGTGGATTTTTAGAATATTCTACATTGAAGTCATTTTTCCAATCTCATGTGATGTTAGTAATTAGAGGACAAGGCATCCACTACCACATTAGGCTTGGATCTTACTTACCCATGTTTGTTGATAATCATTGTGGTCCTTTTGGTTCATAAAACATCATAATTTGTTATGATTTTTCTTAACATTGAATCTCCCACATGCTAGTTTATTATCTAAAGTTTTCCAAAACATGCATAATAGCCAACATTTCCTTATCTATTGAGTAGCATCTTTCAATCTCGATAATTTTTTGGTCTTTGAAGGAAATAGAGTGTTTGTTTTTCATGACAACTACCACAATTCCTTCTCCCAAACCATCACATTATAACTCATTGATTTCTTTAACATTATGTTTGCATCATTCCATCCAAAAGTCCCCTTTTTGGTTAGATCTATTAGTGGAGCAACTATTTTGGAAAAAATATTCATGAATAACCTATAGTAGCAATATACACCCGCAAATCCTCTAAGTTGAGTTAGAGTTTTGGGTTTTGGTCATTCCCTTATTGCTTTGAATTTCTCCTCATCCACACATATACCTTTTGCATTGATTTTATGTCATGGATACATGATTTCTTCAAAACAAATTTTACATTTAGATGCCTTAAAAAAAAGGATTCATATTCCAATACAATTATGACTTCTTAGATATGTTGGAGGTGTTCCTTACATGTCTTACTATATATGAGGATTTCATTAAAAAAATGAATAGAAGCTTTGTAAGTTATTTCTATGAGACATTATTCATGCATGATTGTAAAGTGGTAAAGGTGTTAGAGAGACCAAAGGATAAACCTAGAAACTCAGAATGCTCATAATGAAATCAAAATATTGTCTTAGGGACATCTTACTTCCTCATACTGATTTAGTGATATCTCAACTATAAACTAATTTTAGAAAAATTCTCAGCCACATGAATTTTCTGTGTTTTTTTAATGATTTTTAAGATTTTTTTTTAATATAAAATAACAAAAAATAAACATGTGTTGAGGAATATACATGTACTTATGAAGGAAAGAAATTTGATGCAAGGCATAGATATTAAAAATAATAAACACTAGGTCAAGAACCTTTGTACATGTAGCTAGTAAAACAATTTATGAAAAAATGATTTCAAACTGAAAAGAGACTAGTAACCTAAAATGACTAAAATAGCAATTCAAAGCACACTTTAAAAATTAATTAAACAATAGCATATTAGGAAAAAATATCAAATTTGAAAAATAAAAAGTGAAAACATGTTAGCAAAGACAACAATCTAAGGCCAAGGCATTAATTATTGAAAATGTCATTACATGTAATATAGGGTTTGATATGCTAAATCAATATGTAGGACTCACAAAACACTCAAAATTCATCAAAGTCAAAGGGATCTAGTGTTGGAAATATTCAAGACTATGCTAAGTTACTAAGAGGGAAGGGGTGAATCAATAACTTCTAAAAATTTAACAATTTCAATTCTTAATCCAATAATCCAATTTAGCACTTTATTCATCACATATGATCTAATTGCATGCATGAGAAACTGAAAACATGAAAGCATCCATAACACATTGACACAAAGATTTGGTGACCCAGAAACCTTCCAAATAGAAAGTAAAATTGGGGTGGGGATGATACCCACAAACTTTAGTACTACAGCATAAAGTTGGCCTATTAAGGCTTACATTGATCACTTCTGATGATCTACCCTGTTAGTAGCAATTAGGATTGCTAGGTCCACCTTGTGAGAGGATTTACAAACATACAATGAAGTATGCACTCGGTAAAGAGATTTATGAAAGATTATTAGATCTACCTTGTTAAATGATTTTGACTGGTTCACCTGTTAGGATGGAGTAGTAGTAGATCTTTGATTTGCAACTAGGTTTGTTGAAAGAGATTCCTTTCTATATTGATCACCTTTCTATGATAGATATGTCTTTGTTGCTCGTTGTTATGACCTTTACAATTTTCTCTTTTTCTGTTGCATTTATAACTTTAACTTTCGCATCCACATTCATATTATATTTATGCATTCACACTGATATGGTACAATACATTACATATATATACCAATCCAAATTACATAATTACAAAGTCGTCCATGATACAAGTTAATACAAATATTATAAAGTTGACCCACATGAAGACACTTAGGTTCTGAATACTGACTCGATGAGGTTCTGATACTCGGCATCCACTATCAATGCTTGGCATCATCATGCACTCAATAGTTGTAGAAGCTCGGTCCATACTGATCACTTTCAAGCAATCTTGAACTTGATCTACACTAGTGACTCAGTAGATATTGTGCAACTCGGCAAACACTGAATCATTTGGGTAGCATAAACTAGCTTGGTTAAAATTTTCTTCACATCACTTAAAGTACAAACTCAATAGACATTGCAATGCTCGATAAACACTAATAAACTCAGTGTATACTGAAATGCATAGTTTGAACTGCTGGACTTCACACTTACTGAATCTACTCAGTAACCACTGGAATTCGTCCAAAGGACTCAGTAGCAACTATAGAACTTGGTGGCTACTAAATTACATGGAAAACATTGTAAACTATTCAATAAGCTTGGTGGCTATATACAATTTGAATAAGTGCATGTCACTAATAACAAACTTGACTAATATGTCAACAATCTCCCCCTTTGGCATTAGTGAAAAAAACACTTATTAGCCAAAACTAAATACCTTATATTCATTACCATGTGATACTAGCTCAGTAGAGTATACTATATTTTTTGAGATTTTTCAAGATTGATTTTATAAGGTATATACAGTATACTATACATCTTTTGTTATATACATGTCTTACTAATCATTTCACATTTGTTACAAATTCTCCCCCATAGCATATGGCTTTCTCCAATGTAATTTTCTCCCCATTTTTGACAATAATGCCAAAGATTTATTCTAACTTATTTATATAGAGACACCAAAATGGGATAAGAATTTAGAATGTACCTTGAGAGTGATTTCCAAGGTTTTATCTCAATTTTCTTGCAGGACCTTATAGGTATGTAGTGCATTTTGCACCTCTACTGATAGTTCAATCATATGGTTTGCAATAGAGAAGTTTTAGATTAAGGTAAAAGCAGGTTTTGAAGGGGCCCCAAAACCCATTACATCAAAGAGAAAGATAAACCATTAAGCACAACCAGCTTTTAAAAGGACCTGAAACCAGCCAAACAACTAAACCAGGTTTTGCAGGGACCTGAAACCAGCAAATATGACTAGTAAAATTAATCAAAAACTCTAGAATCTGAAAGGACAAACAAACTAGAGCAAAGCAGCCAAGAAGTCTATCCAAACCAGATACCAAAAAACTAGAGACAAGACCATAACACCAACCCAGAAGAACCAGTCAGCATAAGGGAACAAAAGATTATCCTTTTAAAATGAGGTTACCCTTACACAACCTAAGGGTCATATCTAAAGGGGGAGCAGAAGGCTTAGCCTTCTTCCCTTTAACCGCAATCCAACCATCCTCAAACTTCGTTGCCTCGATCACCCAATCCTCAGAGGACAAAGACCTGTGGAACCCAGGGGACACAAAGGCCTCAGCAAACACCCTATGAGAGACAGATGACAACTAACCCCTAGGAGGGTCAACCGAAGCAAGGGGAGAGACCAAATCCTTAACCACCAGCTTGGAAAGAACGCTGCCCATGGCCACAGAATCCATAGGATGAGATGCCAAAGCAACCTCCGCAACCACCGACACGAAAGGAACACTAGCCTCAACCTCTAAAACTGCAAGAGCAACCGAGGATTGTTTCACCGTATAATGCTTAGAGAAGGCCCCAGTCCACCAAGAGGGGGAACGCCTGGGTTTGGATTTCCCAGCTACACAACGAGCAGCAATATGACCCGTCAAGTGGCATTTCCTACAACGAAAAGGGATTCCCTCGAAATCCAACATTTGAGACCAAGACCCCCTCGGGGAATCCAAACAGACCGCCTCAGGAAGACCTTTAGAAACATCCAAGTCAACAAGGAAGCGAGCACAGGTCGAGTGGAAAATATTCGAAGTGTCAGCATCCACATATAAGAAATCCCCAATAGCGTTCCCAATAGATTCAAAAACTGAATCCTGCCAAAGATGAATCGGAAGATTAGGGAGCCGAACCCAGATAGGGTACTTATTAAAGGATTCTGAGAGAGGATCAAAATCCATATGCCATGGTTTGGCCATAAGTGGAAATCTGCCCTGCCAAGAGAAATTATTGTGACATAAAATGATCTTCCTGTCATTAGAATCTTGAAACTTAGCTATAAAAAAACCTTTAGCACACAGAAATATGTGAACATTATAATCAATCATTGGCAACTAGTTCTTGGAGATCCAGCCATGTAGATCAGCAAGGGAGGGCCAATAGCCAAGGAAGCAAAAAATTGCAGCAAAAGAAGAAAGGTCATCTACCGTTTGGAAAATGTCTTCAACTGAATCTGGATCCAAAGGGACCCTAATAGGCTTTAAAGCACTTACAAGCTTTAAAGCACTTCTGCAATAGAGAAGTTATTATCATGGATTAGAGTTTTAAAATAAACAATATGTTTTTGCATTGCATCCATGATTGGAAGGATCATATTTTGTATGTTAATCAATGTTGATCAGATCCTTGCTTCTTCTCTTAGCAATTCAGCTTGCATGTTTGACAAAAATCTAATTTTCTTGAAATGTGTAGAGCTTGAATGAGGGTCAAGTTGCAGCTGTTGGGCATTAGCCTTTGGATCTATATCTATTTTGGACAATTTGTCCTTTATTTCCTTTGTATATTTAGAGACATCACATAGTTGCCCAAAAAGTGATGACACATTTGAACAAGACACCTCAAGATTGACCAAAATTATGGAAAGCTCTACTTGATAAATGGCTATTTGTTGAGCAATGTGCTCTAACACTTTATTATTAAATTTCTTTTTACCCTTTTTAGCTAGCTTGTCTTGTCCATTAGTGTCCTCATTGAATTTTTGGACTGCTTCTGCTAGCTGATACAAAATAGGTTGAGAAGAATCAACCTCAATTCCTATTGCCTTGGTCAAAATGTTCTTGACATCTTCAATTATCTTATACTCTTTATCTCTCTCCTCTCTCAATCTTTGTTGTTTAGGCTTTTTCTGGAGGAGTTCACCAAATGTCTGCATTTGGTTTGGAGTAAGCTTGTAGATATCCCAATTGGGGATTACCATTTCCTCATCTAAATCTATGTCTTCCTCTATCTCCTTTCCATTCCTCAAAAATTTTGTGTTAAATTGAATCTTAGGCTCAATTGTCCTTGCACTTGTTGCTTTTGTACCTAGAATTGAAACAATAGCATACAACTTGGGCTTGCAATAAAAATTGATACTGTACAAACTAAAGGAATATTTATAGAAATACTTGAAGAATCCAAAATTGATGAAGTCAAAATTGTGGTACCCAAAATTGAAGTAGTCAAAATTAGAGAGCTTACCACTGATGTACTAAAAATTGAAGAAGTCAAAACTAAAGTACTTAACTCACTAGATGAAGGAGTTTGCAACTCGTTGGATGAAGTGGAAGTCACTTTTGTTAGTGAAATGCTGAGCTAAGTTGGGGTAAAGAGTGATCGGACATTTGATGTATCACTAGTAGTCATAATCAAACTTGTTGAAGTTGTCTTCATACTTGATGTAGTCACTGGTTTGGTCAAGGAGTGAGGAAGTGAGGCAATGACTGTTGTAGCTATCTTGACTGGGTTAGTCTCCTCATCGTCTTTCTTTTCTTCCTCAGCAGCCTCTTGATCCTCTTCAACTTCTTCATTGTCAAAATGAGTCACTTATTCAACATTCTCTTTCTTATCTTTCTCCTCATCTTCTTCTTCATTATCATCATCATTCTTTACTTCAACTTGAAATTCACTTGGTTTATGAAGATGATAGATATTTTTCCAAGTATTTGTAGCATTCCTAACAACATGCTCAATGTCTTTGATCAAAACCAAACAATTATTAAACTTTAGAGTCAATTTTTCTTCATTTTTCTTTAATGACTCTTTCACCTCCGCATTTGATATGCTCAATAATAACTACCTTAGGGTTTGTGCATATATGGCTTTGATTATTTGCATAGCAAAATCCCATCTTGGCTTTATCTTCTCTTATAATTCACTGGGGACTTGAGAAGCTATATGATCTGGTGAGTATTTCCATTTACCTATTTTACTCAGCACTAAGTCTTCAACTTGCTTCTGCTCAGCCTCAGTCCTAATCTCATATTTTAATGATTTAAAATTTGCTATCCCTTCTCTTTCTTCCAATTACATTAGCCTATCCAGGAAGGTGGGTGGAGGTCTACTGAATTTAATGTCACCTCCTTTCTTCCGTGACCTCCTTGTGAAGACTGTAGTGGATGGCTTTGTAAGCTTGGTGATGATCACCTTGCCCTTCTTTAAAGGTTCTTCTTTCTCAGATTCTTCCTCATCCTCTTCTTCTTCTTCCACATCCTCACCTTTTCCCTCGATTAACCAAAGAGGTGCACTTGATTTTAGCTTTGTTATCCTTCTCTTTCTTTTGTTGACCACCTGTGGGAGCTTTATTTCTAATTCAATTATGGCCTTAGCTTCATCATATGTTCCAAATTAAGGGGCCTTGGGATCAACATGTTCATTGATAAGGGCTTCAATGATATCCTTTGTCTCATCAATGTTCACCTCATAGCCAAGAGGTTTCACCCACGCAACTCTAGGATTAACTGCATGGATATACACCTTGTCACTATCCACCATGAAGCATACATCATCCTTATAATCCTCAACTAACTTCTTCAGAATCCTGAACCTATCGTTCATTTTTTCCTTGAATACATCAAAGTAGTTGTCCATGATGTTTTAATTTTCACCCATTTCGACAATATATTCATTTATTTGGTAAAACACAAGCACATCTATTCTCTAGACTACAATGCCTTTAGAAGGGAATAACTTCTATACATAAAAGAATAGGTAGGTTAACAATGAACTAAACTTAACATGGGTTGTTCTTTGATGTTCTAATACTTTCCATGTTTTTGTTGAACTACCTCAACAATAGGTCGGCAAGATCATATGACAAGTTATTCTTAACCACTTTATATGCCAAATCCACAGCTTCACATGACACACTATTTAGATAGCTTGAACTATATATCTTGTGTGTAATAACATGAATTCCAAATTTCAATTTTGCACCTATGACACTGCTAATTTTCATACCTCTTCCATCCCATTCAGCTAGGGTTTTCTTCTCCAACTTTTCCCAACCTAGGGTTTTTGCCATTTTAGCATTGGCTAGCATAAGGAGGCCAGTGATTTGATGAATCATCTTCTTTGTTATCAGAATTGGTTATTATAACCATAGTTGTCTGTTATGCACCTGACTAAGAACAAACCTAATCCATTTAATTTGAAATTCTTGGGGCATATGGGGGATATGTGTCAACCCTTTGGCTTCTAGATGTTGATGCTCGAGTTTTAGGGTTCCATTTACACATAACTAACCAAGGGCATCATCCATTTCCAGAGTACCAATTTATTGAATAGTACATTTGAAATGAGTATGAATATCGTTAACAAGAAGTACCTTAAGAGGGATTTTGGATTGAGCTCCACTTTGGTCTAGGGTTTCAACAATCACGGGAGTGACTTTGAAATTTGGTGCTTTCCAGTCAACTCCTCGAACCAACATGTCAAATCCTTGCTTGACCTTGCTACTGCTAGATGTGATTTTTTCTTGGTAGATTGAGAGAACTTTGAAAACAATTTGTAGGAAATTCACTCAAATTGCTTTGATTGCACTGAAAATCACTCTTCGCAATAGCACTTGAAAATTCATAGTAAGAAATGAATTCAATTCCATGCCTTTCGATAAAATTTGTCCAGTAATGCTTAGTACAAAAGTAGATATGTTGACAGACTATCATCTGCTACATGGCATTGATTACTCGATGACATCTTTATGACTCAATAACCATAGGTGCCTTTATTACTCCTGACCTTGCTCGGTAGAGTCTATAACCCAACCTTACTTGGTAGAGAAGGTAACTCAGTAATAATTGATATTAATCTTGCTCAGTGATCCCTTTGTATCTTGTATACAGATTTGGATCTTTGTCACCTTTCAACTAGAACTGATTCAGATCTCTTTCTTTGATAGTCTGGTTCCAGTTCTTCCTTGAGAACTTAATTAGAAATGTTAGAGTCACCCAATTATTGAGTGAGTTGACCATCATTACTTAGACCAGTATCCTTGATAGACTTAGGAATCTATTTTTGTGTCATCTATTTTTGGATGTTATCAGCCTTTGCCTTATTCTCATCTTCAATTATACTAGTATTCATATAGTTCTTGGAAAGATGACCAAGTTATGTACAAATGAAACATCTTTTGGTGGTATCTCTTTTCCTCATATGATGTTTAACACAATTCATACCAATGTGTCCATATTCTCCACAGTAATGACACCTACACCAGATATTGTAGTCCTAACCAAATATTGCTTTCACAATTTGCTCTATAGGATTCAATGTCTTTATTTTGCATTCTGATGCCTTGTATCCATGTTTCTTACATTTATGATAGTTGCCTTCAAATTTTGGTTTCTCTTTGCATTCATTAGCCTTATGATCATGCTGATTGCAATTGTAGCATTTTCCATTGAATTTTGTTTTTCCATTGCTCCAACATTTGTTTGATGTATGACCTATCTTACCACAGTGATTTCAAGTAGGTCTTTGATTCTTTTGAGCACCTTGTTTGGAGGATTCACCTTCTTCTTTGTATCCAATTTATACTTTACCTTTTTGCCTATAGAGGTTTTGCTCATTCAATTGATTCATGTATGCTTGAGATTTCATCATTCTCTCATTGATTTGCTTCTCGGAGTTTAGATCATTCCTCAATCTTTCATTGATTTGTCTTTTAGATTTCAAATCATTTTTCATTCTTTCATTGATTTGTCTTTCAAAATTTAGATCATTCCTCATTCTTTCATTTTCAAATCTTAGGCTCGTGATTTCCTCATTTGCATTGGAGAGTTGATCAATAAGGTCTGCTTGCTGAAGGGATTGGTTCTAGATTTCATTGTTCTTTCCATCTATCTCTTCTTTTATCTTGTTTTTCTGTTCCAGGACTTCACATAACCTTACTGACTAAATCTCTTGTTCTCTTCTTAGCTTTCTTACTTCTTCTTTTAGAGAACCATTCTTCCCTAGGAGTTCTTTGATTGCATCATTTGCTTCATTTGAGCTACTTGAAGGGTGAAAGTCTTCAATTCTTTCTTCAATATAGAGATGATCATTCATTTGATTTGCAAGTTCCTTTCTTGTTTTCAAGGATTGAGAAAGTTGCTCCGTAGCTTTTTTGAGTTGGGTAATGGCCATTTCCAAATCCAACTTTTCATTATTAATAGCTTTGTCAAGTTTGAATATCTTCATATCCTTGATCTTTGCTCAAGCTATTAAACTTTCTCCTAAGAACCACAATGCTTTGATACCAATTGTTGGAAATATTCAAGACTATGCTAAGTTACCAAGAGGGGAGGGGTGACTCAGTAACTTATACAACTTTAACAATTTCAATTCTTAATACAATAATCCAATTTAGCACTTAATTCATCACATATGATCTAATTGCATGCATGAGAAATTGAAAACATGAAAGCATCCATAACACATTGACACAAAGATTTGGTGACCCAGAAACCTTCCAAATAGAAAGTAAAACTGGGGTATGGATGATACCCACAAACTTTAGTAATGCAGCATAAAGTTGGCTTGTTAAGGTTTATATTGATCACTTCTAATGATCTGCCCTATTAGGAGCAATTATGACTACTAGGTCCACCTTGTGAGAGGATTTATAAACATACAATGAAGTATGCACTCAGTAAAGAGATTTATGAAATATTCTTAGGTCTACCTTGTTAAAGGATTTTGACCGGTTCACCTGTTAGGATGAAGCAATAGTATATCTTTGATTTGCAACTGGGTTTGCTGAAAGATATTCCTTTCTATACTAATCACCTTTCTATGATAGATATGTCTCTGCTACTCCTTGTTGTTATGGCCTTTACAATTCACTCTTTTTCTTCTACATTTATAACTTTAACTTTCACATCCACATTCATATTACATTCATGTATTCACACCCATTCATTTGCATTGATATGGTATAGTACATTACATATATATACCAATCCAAATTACATAATTACAAAGTCAGCCATGATACAAGTTAACACAAATATTACAAAGTCAGCCCACATGAAGACACTCAGGTTCTGAAGAATAACTTGGTGAGGTTCTGATACTTGGCATCCAATGTCAATGCTCGACATCATCATGCACTCATTAGACGTAGAAGCTCAGTCCATACTGATCAATCTCGAACTCGATCTACACTGGTGTCTCAGTAGATATTGTACAACTCAACAAACACTAAATCATTTGGTTAGCACAAAGTAGCTCGGTTAACACTGGCTTCACATCACTTGAACTCTGAACTCGATAGACATTGTAATGCTCAGTAACCACTTATAAACTCAACATATACTAAAATGCATGGTTTGAACTATTGGACTTCACACTAACTAAATCTACTTGGTAACCATTGAATTTTGTCCAAAGGACTTGGTAGCAATTGTAGAACTCGGTGGCTATTGAATTACATGGAAAACACTGTAAACTGTTCAATAAGCTCAGTGGCTATATACAATCTGAATAAGTGTGTGTCACTAATAAAAAACTTGACTAATATGTCAACATCTAGATCCCTATGAGCATGTTAGAATGTATAGAACTGTAAAAATTTGAGTTAGTTAAATGAAAATAACATTAAAAAATCAAAACAAATGCATTCAACGAAATAATTCTACAATATATATTCGATTTAGATAAAATGTAAGTACCATACTCCATTGATGTAATACCCTATCAGTGAACCTAAGATAAATTAACCTAAAACATGATACTAAGTTTATAGAATAATTTTTTTCTTTAAAATTTTACAAACAATAATGTAAAACAATGTGGAAGCAAAGTATCATAAGATAACACATGCACATAAATATAACTTGAACATTGATTAGAAGTCTCAAGGGCTCAATAATGTTGAATTACTTAATAGTTAATTAATGATAAAGATAACTCATACATACAAAGTCACACATCCATGGATGAGCATGAAGTACATAATCACCTAAGTGACTACATAGATACAAATGATACCATGAAATATGTACACAATGAAATAACATCCAATGCACAAGTCATGGGGAATGTAATAATGACCAAGTAAAAACTACAACACAATATTCAAAAACATTACAACTAATATACTACTAAATGATACAAAATACAAAATATGAAATATAAGAACAAGTCTCCAATAATGATAAACAAGGAACTACAACTACTCCAAGGGTCATCCAACACACAAACACAAACATTAAACCTCAATGGTAATATAATCACTACCACCCAACCATGTAGAATTAAAGGTCCACTCCCACCATGCTAAGGAGATAACAAGAAACCCCACTTGAGAAATAAATAAATAAAAATCACATAAAGAAACTAAGAATGAGATCCTAAAAAGTTATCTATATTATTAAATTGTACTACATACATTAAGAATGTGATACACACTAATCAATAGGAAAATGAAAAACCTACAAAGGAGACTTAGGTTATATGTTACAAGAGTTTCCGCACATGTCATCTACTTGAGTTACCCTGGACTCATCTCTCTAGACCCACATGTCATCTACTTGAGTTACCCTAGACTCATCTCTCTAGACCCTAGAGCCTCAAGCATTGGGTTATCATAACTTTGACACTTTGGACCTTGGACCCTAAATATTATCCATGTAGAACTACAATACCCTCTCATGAATATAAGGTACTCTAAGCATACCTACTCTCTAGGTATTATCTCACTCTTTTCCTCAACCTATACAAGAACTCAAGGAATGAGTGAGGCAATATCACTAATCATGTTTTTAATGTGATCTTGAATTTTATTTAGTGATTTATCACTTATAACAAACTTGAGATAGGTTACCCTAGATCTAGCATTTTTAGGCCTTGAACCTATAGTAAGCCACTCCCTGGATATGCACCTAGATAACCTCCCCTAAGCTCACATCACAAATAGGTCTCATAAATTATAAAGGAATGATAATAAAATCTAGCTCCTCAATGAGACAATTACAACAAATATTAGTCCTTAAACCATACATTAAAATACACTCTAAAAAGTTTACAAAATAATGAGTTTATGTTTGGGTAAAATAATCATGACCATGTTAATATCACATAAACACTAAAAAATACACATCATAAAGATGATGACAACAACCCCCAAACCTCTAGGGTACTACTCCTAAAGCTGACATAATTCTTATATGACCATCACCAAATAAAGCAATAAATACACCTAACAAACAATTCACAAAATCAATCTTAGATATCAAACAATTCAAGTATTAACTAGAGACCAAATTGATTGTAAAATATTCATATAAAATTATAGGTGCACATACACCATTTTTAAAACTTTTAAAGTAACCTCCCATGAAGAATTCTCCAAAATTGTTTCTGATTTGCTTAACAATGTTTCTACAAAGGATAAAGATCAAAGTTCTAATGCAAATATGAAAGTTCCTATGCCACTATTCAGAATTCATTGCATCGGTTCAGAATTACAGATTTAGTTTGATATGATTTATTATGCTTCATCAGCTTCATGTTCATAATCTGACTTAGAAAAAGGTACACACAGATCTCTTACTGGGGAAGAGGTTGCTAGACATGCCAAAGTTGATGGATATTGCTGCTATATATGGACATGACAATTTAGATTTGACACAATTACTAGTTTTCAATTCTTTAAAGTCACAACTAGGATTGGTTGACAATTTGGGAGGAGTGATTCCTCAGTTCTTGCTTATAGTTGATACAATGGATCATTGGTGCTCCTTTTTCTTAGAGGTCCTACCTTCCTCTAGAGAAAATGAGAATTCATCAATTGGACAACTTCATGGAGATCTTTGGGAGGTATTGGACTTCATAAATGATGTAGTTGTTATTGTAGATGCCTTTATGGAAGCCTATGCTCCTACTGCACCATTATTCATCTCTTCAGGAGTTTCCAAGGAAGGTAACCAAGAATTGCTTCCAAGGCTTGCTTATATGCACGAGACACTGGTACCAGTAGTAGAGAAAGGATTGAATTTGACATCAAAATATACCATTAAATATTCTTCCAACAACTTAGAGTTGCATCTACAACCATGTTTGAAGATGTTGTGTGCAAGAATAGTAAAGTTTGCTTTGAAGCTACTGTATACTTGTTATCTCACTCAAACATTTAATGACAAAAAACTCTTATCATTCAAGTTCAATGATATTTCCAGCACAAGTTGAGGATCCAGGACTAAGGTGTAATGGCCCTCCTCAAATCTACTCTCAAAAAATGCTGATGAAAGCTCAAGGAATTTCATCAAACAATTCACATGCAAGGGACGTATGACTGATATAGTTTTTCAGCTAGCTTCAAATGACTTTTTTTTTCAATTTGTATCAATGAGATTCTTATGCTAGAAGACTCCAAATGGACTACACAATGGCCTAACATGAGTGTGCTACTAATTTTGACAATATTCAGTGCATATATATGATCTAAGCATGAGAAATGAACACCTACAGCCAACTGGCATTTTTACAAACAGTTGGTATGCAAACTAGCTAGTTGATAAATAATGATATTGAATTGCTTAAATGACACTAGCAACTATTATCTTCTTAATTTGCAATAAAATTTCTAAGACAATGCTCATGAAATATGGCCAAGACTTTTGGCATTTACATGGATTATAAAATGATAATGCTGGTATAATGCACACTTACAGCTGAAACTTATAACACCTAAAAAAAAATACTAATAAAGGAACCTGGTTGTAGATGGCTGTAATAATTTTCTTCAATGCTGCCCCTTCTACTTTGCTTTGTGATTTTCTTTTTCAAACTACTTTTTCGGACTGCTTTTTTTGGCCTGCTTTTTCAGTTCCGCTTTTTCAGACTGCTTTTTTGGCCTGCTTTTTCGGTTCCGCTTTTTTAGAATGCTTTTTCGTATCTACTTTTTCAAACTACTACCCTGTTGAATCTCAAGACCATCTCTTTCAATGGCGTCAATATTTCCAGCTTGAAGGGATTTCGTCCTTCAAACTATTGAGACATAATCTTCAAAAAATTTCCCAATTTCTTTGATATTTCTAAGCCTGAATAAATGAGGGCTATCCTCTTTCTTTTAATCCCTTCCTCACTTGCTCCACACTTCCGTCTTGCCAATGTGGGATAATACATGAGTTTTAATATTACTTATTTTTTTCCTTTTACAAAGTCCATGTATGTACTGAAAAGGGGGACTCTTGATTTTTTATAAAGTGACTTTATGAAACATTATAATATTTAATTTTAAATAGTCACTTTACCATTATAACTTCAAACATTAAAATAATATACCAAATAAACTCGAAATCTCACATATAATAGCTCATCAGAAAGAGCCCAACAAAATGCATCTCATCCTGTCATTGAAAATTGAAGGCACTACATGCCCCTATTGGCTTACTAAAAATAGTAAGTCTTTCCGAAAACCCAACAAACGAACTCCGTTTGGCCTGTAATTAAATTTGACTAGGCCAAATAACCTCAGGATCCCCTTTGAAGTCCTGGTTAGCCCTCGGGACCATACAAGAATGGGCTAACAAAAACATACATCCAGACTGGCTAAGTGGGGGACATTACAGTCTACCCTTCCTGAAATTTCTTCTCCCCAAGCAATGGCTGAACAAAAAACTAGTTGCTCCACCTGGATCCCAAATGTAGTCATAAACTGTATTACTGTCAGTCAACGTAGGCTCCTGCAACAACCTCTGAAATATAATGAAGAGGAATCCATGAATGAATCATGAATCACGGTGCAACTGAACTCCAAATCCACTACTGCCATAGTCAAGAACCCATGAGGCAAAAACTCTCAAAATATCAGACCCCAAGTAGAGTAGATCACCCAAACTGTCAACATAATAAACACCATCCACACAACCCACCATGTTATGCGAAATGCACACTCCAACTCTGCTACAATGGTGACCACTCCCACATGAAATTGCACCAAATAAAGAGAATCCACACACTGTACATCTGTTGTAGTTAACACAACTCTACAGATTACTGGCCACTGTCTCATAACCATAACACCCATGCACTGCTGATGGTGAATAGTCATTACATGGTAGATAGCAAAAATGAGAGCCCAGTCCAAAACTGTCTTCCATCAACTCCTCAACACATGGATCAAAAGAAAACTGATGAACATATCCTGTAGTATAATGTCGATAAAAAGAACCAATCCCAATCAAAGACTCATCATGCAGACATGATACGACCAACTGTGACCAATCATTAGCTAAGTCAGATGATAATATAGCCGAGGGTGTAGAATCAACAACATCACTAGTCTCTGTGCCCTTCAAATCAAACATACCACAATGCTCAACTGCAGTGCCTAACTCAGCTGAACCTACCTCTAGTGGAAACGTACCAAATATGCCAATACTAGTGTCGTGGACAGATATATCCTCATCTCCACTACCTTTATCAACCTCGACCATGGACATCCTCGAATCACCAGACACCATAGTCCATGATTGTATAGAATTTGGTAAAGATTGAAGTCTTTCTAACTCCATGTCACCTTAGCTAAATAAAACTGTGACTCCTTGAAAGCCAACTGTGTACTCTCAAGAAACTCAGAAGTCACCTCGAGCTACTGAGTAAGCTCACTCACCTCATCTTCCCTGACCAATAACACGTCATATGTTGTACTGCCCCACTTCATAAGATAATCTCTGTCAACTGCCAACTGAATATAATCCTATCTCAGAATCCGGATAGCCTCCCATAAAGAGTGGATCTTTGTCAAGGAAAGATAACTGCCTCCCTACTCATCACTAGTAGGAAAACCCCATCCATAAACTGCTAATAACTGACGAGCAGAGTCAAAATGTTGGCAAGCGATAGAAATGTCTTGCTCACTTACTTTCAATTGACTAGACACATGATGGCACTGGCTAGACTGTCTCCTACAAACCTCCTCTGACACACTGTCTAAAGGAGTATCCTCAAAGTTACTGCTCTCTAGAGTATTACCATCTATATCCTGTGAATCAACTCCAAAGCTCATATCAACATATAGAGTATCAAATTCTATAGCACTGTTGTCCAACTCCTCTATACCAAAAGAAATTTTCAAGGAAACTAAGTCTCCAAAACTGCCCACTGCATCCTCCTAGATGTCATCAATGCCAATATGATCCTGGGACTCATCTATACACACTGCCAAATATGAAAGATCATCAACACATTCCAGCAAGAATGGTCAACTGGATATATGAACAAAGCCCAACATCGATGTATAAAAACTAATACCAACATCAGACAAGCTGCTGGCACAAGAAAAGAAAAAACCATGCAATCTGCTAATCAAATCCATGATAGCACCCAAACAATCACTGCTACCAGAAAGTGTTAAAGATCTCCAGTCAACTGAATCCCAAATGCCAATGTAACAATCTTGAGTCCATATCCATAAACTAGAATTAGCTGGTAACTCAAGCAAACTCCTCACCTGAGTAATATGACCAATACCAACTAACTCCACATACATGTCTGACATTGTCCCTATATCCTGGATATGAATGCAAGATGAACTCGCAACATTGTCAACGACCACATATGATCTGCCTGTTGTAGAAAGCTGAGCATCAGGAGTGCAAGATGAAACTAAACTCAATTCCATGTCATGCTTATCCCCATGTCCCTCCCAGTCCTGTAATGCCAAGGGAATATTAACCAAAGAAGCTCGAGTGTCCTCAAGCTCATGAGAAAGCTTGTCAACTTCCTCCTCCTTTCTCCTCAAGGCATCTAAATAGTCTTTGACAAGGCTACGAAGATGGTCACGATCTGATAGAAGATGTAAATAACTCAACTTCATCATTCCCATTCCTTCCCTAATCGCCTGTGAAGATGATGCAGATAGACCATTACCTGAAGATGTGCTAATGTCTCCCTGCATCGAATTTGCATGTCTGTTAAGCTCCTCATACAAGTTTTTGCCTGTCATAGGGAAGGTACAATCCTTAGGCCTATCAAAGCATTCAATCAGTCTCTCCATAAACTCCACATATGAGGTAATGTGTGCATAACCCATAGTGACCATACCATGATGCCACCACTTGTGTGCTAACCCATCCAAGTGAATTGCCGCATACTTAATAGCTTCTTTCTTAGGCATAGGGTTCAATTGAAAGTATGTGTCAAGCTTTTGAACCCAAGCTCTTGCTGTAGACTTCCCCGAGCCATCATAATATGGTAACTGAAGTTTCCCTACTTTATTCCATAGCTCATAGCTTTGGTTCCTGTCATGTCCACGTGGCATATGCTTCATCCGCACATCTATATACTCCCTAAAGGTAATTGCAGCAATAAAATTTGGACCTTTGGCTTCTCAATCTCTCTTCAGCTAGTCCTGTATATTAGTGATCTAGGGCTCTAGTACAGGTTGCTCTGGAGCTCTAGGAGGAAATGTGGGAATCATGGGCCGTGAACTCATTGTCCTAGTATGCTAGGGTGCATGACCGAAATTGTTCCCAACTTGTTTGCCTCCATTATGTGTCCCATCCTGATTATTACCATTCTAATTATTTCCTCCACCCACATTAGCATTCAACCCCATTTGACGAGCCATCATCTGAATCATAATCTCCAATCTCTGACTCTGTTCCTGTGCTCTCTACTCTGTTGATCGCTGTCCTTGTGCTAAGGTGTCTAATAACTATAAGAATCTTTCCTTTCCCTAATCTGGATTGGCATTCCTGCCTCTGCCTAATCCTGTATTCATGTCATCTTAGTCACCCATATTGCTGACTTGATCCAAGAATACCTCCTCTGTGTCTGTATGACTGGATTCTATGTCCACCTGCACGGATGAACTAGATTGTTCGCTCTGCAAGTCTGAAATCCTATTTTGTCTTGCTCTAGTATTGCGGAAATTATAAGGCCCCTGTCGCATGCTCAAACATAAATGCTCTGATTTTAGTGTTTTGACATTTTTTCAAACACTTTCCCCTCTATCCGGTTGTTCCAAATTCCCTATGAGACCTCCATAGGATGGTAGGACTTATAGCTCTGATACCACTGTAATAACCCCAATCGGTAAAACACCAAAAATCTTTATACTTTAGTTGTTTGACATTTTGTCAAACACTTTGCTAGCAAGCTCTAATACCACTATAATGGACCCTTGTAATGAGCTTTGATACCACTATAATGGCCCTCCTCAAATTTGCTATCAAAAAATGCTGATGAAAGCTCAAGGAATTTCATCAAACAATTCACATTCAAGGGACGTATGACTAATATAGTTTTTCAGCTAGCTTTAAACGACTTTTTTTTCAATTCGCATCAATGAGATTCTTACGCTAGAAGACTCCAAATGGACTACACAATGGCCTAACATGAGTGTGCTACTAATTTTGACAATATTCAGTGCATATATATGATCTAAGCATGAGAAATGAACACCTACAGCCAACTGGCATTTTTACAAACAGTTGCTATGCAAACTAACTAGTTGATAAATAATGATATTGAATTGCTTAAATGACACCAGCAACTATTATCTTCTTAATTTGCAATGAAATTTCTAATACAATGCTCCTGAAATATGGCCAAGACTTTTGGCATTTACATGGATTATAAAATGATAATGCTGGTATAATGCACACTTATAGCTAAAACTTATAACACCTAAAAAAAAATACTAATAAAGGAACCTGGTTGTAGATGGTTGTAATAATTTTCTTCAATGCTGCCCCTTCTGCTTTGCTTTTTCGATTTGCTTTTTTGAACTGCTTTTTCGGTTCCACTTTTTTCGGACTACTTTTTCGGCCTGCTTTTTTAGTTTCGCTTTTTCAGACTGCTTTTTCGTATCTACTTTTTCAGACTGCTACCCTGTTGAATCTCAAGACCATCTCTTTCAATGGCATCAATATTTCCAACTTGAAGGGATTTCATCTTTCAAACTATTGAGGCATAATCTCTAGAAAATTTCCCAATTTCTTTGATATTTCTAAGCCTGAATAAATGAGGGCTATCCTCTTTCTTTTAATCCCTTCCTCACTTGCTCCACGCTTCTGTCTTGCCAGTGTGAGATAATACATGAGTTTTAGTATTACTTCTTTTTTTCCTTTTACAAAGTCCATGTATGTACTCAAAAGGGGGACTCTTGATTTTGTATAAAGTGACTTTATGAAACATTATAATATTTAATTTTAAATAGTCACTTTACCATTATAACTTCAAACATTAAAATAATATACCAAATAAACTCGAAATCTCACATATAATAGCTCATCAGAAAGAGCCCAATAAAACGCATCTCATCTTGTCACTGAAAATTGAAGGCACTGCATCCCCCTATTGGCTTACTAAAAATAGTAATTCTTTCTGAAAACCCAACAAACAAACTCTGTTTGGCCTGTAATTAAATTTGACTAGGCCAAATAACCTCAGGATCCCCTTTGAAGTCTTGGTTAGCCCTCGGGACCATACAAGAATGGGCTAACGACAACATACATCCAGACTGGCTAAGTGGGGGACATTACATAAGGAGTGAGATTACTAGTGAAATGGTTGCAATATCTGGTAGTTTTGATAGGCTTACTATGAGTGGATCATTTCTCTAGAATCTTGACAAAAGACAAACTTATGAACAAGATTGATGAGCTTTGTCATAATGGATGGATGCACTTGGATGAAGCACAATACGGTTATATATCCCAGTTAACAGGTAACTCAAAGCCCCAAAAGTTGAGAAACTATAAGATAGATGAGGGAGCTCCTGACATTTCTAGCTTGACATTGAAGGATGAGTTCAACTCTATAGAAGAGACTACAATTCATGAGTCAAAAATTAGTGAAATCAAGGACATTTTTCCTACATATGGCTATGGTTTCTCGGCTACTTGTTTGGATGTTTATAATGATAATCATCAAGAAGTGATTCAACACATTTTAAATGGGACACTTCATCCAGATTTGTTATCTTTGGATACCATTCTTCAGGTGAATTGCAGGCGGCTCGTGAAAATTACCTTCTCGTGGTCCCAGCATTTCTATTTGCTATTAATAATTATCTCAAGTTCATCATGCAACTTTATTTCAATCCAGCAACAGTGAAGATGCTTAGTAACTCAAAGGTTCTTGTTATTGCAATGCTATTAAAAGTTGTCATGCAATGAAGGTTTTCAATAATGCAGTGGGTGCCACATAGGCTCTCCACCATTAGAGAGGCACATCGAATATCAGTTGTGAGAAGGGCCCTTGTTATCATGCATCAGAGAGATGAAGTGGAGTACTAGAGAGAGCGATGTGTCATTGTCCACAAAGCATAAGCTTCAAAACCTTGAATATTCTGCCGCCACAAACAAGGAATCATTATTGGGCTGATGCACTATAGGAAATTGTATTTTGGTGTGAATGGCACAACATCAAAGTCTTTACAAATTGCCAGTTTTGAATAATGGCTTTGGCAGTTCTTGTTGTAACATTCGATCAAATGCTGATAGCCTCCATTGAGTAGTCATCTAAATGCATTATGAAGGTTTCAAAACAATTCATAGCCGCTAGTGGATGAATCTTGCAGGTTGCTAAGTAACATGCACGTCATAATGGTTCCATTATATCAAGGAAGATGTTAGGGATGGATACTTGCAATGCTCATCTTCCCCACTATTTTCTATTGTGATCGATGCCTTCACAAATCAAAAGTGTCATATTACACTTCTTCCCAGTCTGCCAATGCGAGAGCATGTGGATATGAGTCCCTTGCAGCAAGCTTGAACAATGGTGATGTGGCTACAGCGAGCACCAAACTATATAGGGATGGGATTGGATGTGGTGGTTGCTATCAAATCAGATGCATTGACCTAACGATTTGCATCAAACCAGGTGTAAAAGTTGTGGTTTCAGACCTCATTCAAAACAATCAGATAGATTTTGTGCTGCCCAATAGCACTTTTGTAAAGATGGCACAACCCACAAAATCTTCCAAGCTTGTGAGGATGGGTATTGTGGATATCGAGTACAAACGGTAAGAACATGACAGTGGAGATAGACAAGATCAGCAATTACCCATACTTTCTTGCTCTGCAATTTTTGTACCAAGGAGGGCAAACGGATATCATGGCCATTGAAGTTGCCCCTATGGGATCTTCAAGGTGGAAATCAATGACTCGCAACCATGGGGCGAAAAACCTAATGTCACAGTCCATCTCCAGTTTTCTACCAAGTGAGAAACTAAAAATGAATTTTTCGCTATAGGGCAGTCACCAAGTGCATTGCAGGGCAAGCACAATGAATCCAAGGATATCGAGTTGGAAACATTTGCAGAATAGAAAAGAAGACCTTTGAGCAAAGATCACTATGGTGAAAATGCCGCATTGTTTATTTATGCAACGCAGTTCTTCAATAGCGTGGCTTTCCTGCCAATACTTGTAAACCTTGTGACATATTTCAATGAGGTTATCCATTTGGAAATCGCGGAATCAACCACTACACTCACAAATTTTTTCGATACTACATTTATGGTGGTGCTACTCGGAGGACTGATTTTTGACTCTTATGTTGACAGATTCAAGATGACCTTTTCTTCTGCTTGTATAGAGCTTGTTAGGTACATTATATTATTAGTACAAGCACACTATGAATCATTAAAGCCCCTAGCATGCAACTCACTGGATCATAATTCTACATGTGCAAAAGTGGGTAGAGCCAAAGCTATGATGGATGCCTCAAGGGTACTCTATTTCCATTTGGAGCCGACCAGTTCAAAGAAACTAATCCTAAAGAAAAGACTAAAATATCCACCTATTTCAACACGTATTTCTTTAGCAACAATGTGGGAGCCACCATTGGAGTAACAGTTGTAGTATGGGTGATGAACAACAAGGATTGGGTTCCTATCACTTGTGTTATATTGGTTTGTCTATTTGCCTTGCAACATTATGAGACACATAGGGTGGGAATGATTTTTGTGACTTGGTTTGTGTGCATTAGTGCACTTGGTCTGTACAAAATTTTTCATTGGAACTCACCCTATGCATGCACAACACACATTATACAAATTTGTAAAGCTACGATTAGTGCTCGAGGCATATTCGGTCTCCAAGTACTATGAAGCAGACATTAGACCTGATAAGTAATGCAAGGGATACAAGGAGTGCACATTCTATCAATACATATGAACTATTTGATAGAATGTCTTGAAAATGGTCTTCTCTGAATTTAGAACTGAGAACTTAAACTTTGAAAAACCTCTTCATTTTGCCTGCAACAAATCATTATGTAGAAGATCATGATTTCCCTTTCTCAATGAAGGAAGGCAATTTGTAATTGGTGCTAGACTAGATGTAAAAGAATCTGGGCTAGTCAAATTTTGGAAATGAAGAGTCAGGGAATCCCAACAATGCCAATATTTAGAAGACGATTTCAAACTTTGAAGAATCTTTTGCATTAAAACCATAAAGAGCGATTCCATTAAAATGGTCAAGGTATTAAAGTTAAAAGAATGGGATTCCAAAAGATTGAAAATAGATTATCATTAAAAAATGATTAAAAACTTGGATTAGAAAGAATCGATTATTTTGGTGACTAAAGGGCGATAGTCAGAATAGGGAAATGTTAAATAGGAATTTGATGCAAGAAAAAGGGGTTCTTCTTTTTAGAATTTGATGCACAAAAAAGGGGTTCTTCTTTTTTGAAAGAGTGGGTATTGCTGGAGTAGAAGGGAGACAATAGTTTCATTTATGCATTTCATTTCATGTACTTAGGGGATTTGTATTCTGATTTTTGTAGTTGATTTGACAAAGGGATTGTAAGCAAATAAAGTCTAAGTATTCTTATTTGTTTTGTTCAATGTGAAAGGAGGTTTTATATTGAATTAGAGCATTTGGTTATTACTTTTCTGATTATAATCAATCGGAGCATGGTTGTATTCAATTTTGAGCACTTTCTTTCATCTTGAGTCAAATGGTGAATGGGTTGTAGATCAGAGTATTTTCAACTATTTCTATTGCAAAGATTAGAATGTTTAATCTTATTTTATTTTAGTTTCATTGCACTTACATAACTTACATTCATATTGCATTACCAGTATCAAGAAGTCACGGGAATTGTGGGTTCTTGGCATTGGCTAGATTTAGGAGTTAAAATCTGCCTGAGTTAGTTATGTCTAGGGCTAGCTTGGTTTTTCCTCTTTCCTTCTCAGGATAAGAATGAGCCCAATTAGTTTAGGAACAAACAAGATTCATTGAATACCATTCGATGAGGGAGCTGTACCTTTTCAATTTAGAGGAAATCTATCAACCTGATGATAGATTATCCACTTGTTGGTATCGGGTCGTTCTTTTAGATTTGGGCATTTGAGAGTTAAATTAGAAATAACCAAATTTGTTTACCAACAAAAATTCACAAGCATAATCAAACATTAAGTGCTTGATAATAAAATAATGACATTATCTTTCCAACTACAAATATCATTACTATTAAAACTTGAATCGTTAAAATATCTACAATTAAAATACAACAATTAACTTTAGAATAATATTATTTATTTACTAATAATAAATTTAATGTTAATATTTAATATTTATCATAACTAACAATAGTTTAAAAATAACTCTTGAATAGCAATAAATGTTGCAATTTTCCCTCCACCCATTTTTTTAAATTTTGTTTTTTATTTAAATTTTTTATAATAATTTTTTAGACCTCTTTTTTTGATAAATTTGATTGGATTTTCTTTTCCAACTAATTCAGTTTTAATTATTTATAAAGACTTTGAAACCTAAAATGATATCTTTTATATATGCCAATATGAATTGTTTTGTTAATAAGTTTCCTAATGGAGGACAGCAACTTGTAATTATACAATTTTTAAAATAATGCCAATAGGTTTTCAAAACACTATAAAATATGAATCACAAATAGTTTCCTTTTTTTTCATCAAAACATTATGTGGATGATTTGTATGTTTATCTAATGTTCCTAGAATAGTTCTTGGTTTTTTGCCCAAGAAATTTAATTAATCAATTCAAACTATAAAAAAAAATTAAAAATCAAATGATAAACCTTAATACAATTAAAATCATGATTTTTAATAATTAATTCTAATCACAAAGTAGACAACTTCTGTAGTGCCTCTCCTGTTTGCAGTCTATACCTTGTCTATTTTGATTCGAGAGATACTTGATACTCTTATTGTTATTTGTATTTTGAGATGACATGAGGGTTGAAAGATATACTTTAATTTAGTACCATGGATACTTACTACTATGATGTTCAGTTTATCATATTTGTATGCTGATGCCATTTTGAGATGATAGTAGATCTATGATGATGTTTGATTATTTGGTATTTGGACATACTTTCTGATTATGTTATGTGATGGATTTAATGCTATGGTTATTTACTTCATTCTTGTATCTCAAATGTGAGTGATGTAAATGGATTAATTAGGTATTTAATGCATTTTTTCTTTAGCTATGATATTCTATGCAATCATACTTGATCATGTGTTTTAGTGTGCAGGAATTATATCCCTAGCAGTGGCACATGGAGTTAGTGATTCAACTATTCATATTTACCAATGTCGTCCCTGTATGGTCAATGTATCCTTATTTGAAATTGTTTAATTTAAAACCTTTTGGTGATTATTAAATCTGAACTCATATGTATTATGTGATTAGACCAGTAAGCATGTCTGTGCATTTAGAGGTTAGCATTATTGCAAAAGTTGTTTAGTGATTATCTGTGATTTTGAGTTTTCAAGCTTTAAATCTTTTTGGATTTAATTTTTGGCAGCTTTTCCTTAGGTAAATTTTCATTACAGATAATAACCTATTTTTGGTTGGGTCAATTCGGAGTCTAGCTAGTCTAGTTGGCTATGTGCCCTAATCGAATATTCACTCAAAAAGTGAATAAGTATTGAAAAAAAGAGTTTTCATTATTCACTTCACTTTTTCAAATTAGAAATTTGAGAGCTCTTTTGAGAATCCTCTTCTAAAGGATTCAATTTCTGTTCATTCTGGGAGCTGTGAGCGTGGGTTTTTCCTGAGATCAAACTCATTGGATCTGGCTCAAGGACTTGGTGGGATATTTATTTTATTATGTGGGTTTCAGTTCTACCCTTTTTTTATCAAGTATGGCATTCATGTTTTATTATTTTCGCTCTATTTTAGCTTTTGTTTCTATTGCCCCACTTTTCACCCTGTGACCATTTTGCAAGAATGGAAATTTTGTGTCTTAGTTAAGTCTAGGTATGTCTAGGTCTAGTTTTAATTTCCCTTAGGTGAAAAGAGTCTCCATCAAATTTTCCATCTTTCCCTTCTCCCACATCTCATGCCTAGTTGGTTTCCCTTGATGTTGTGAGTTTATGGGTAGCTTAGTACTTAATTCGATGGAGGTTCTTACAACATACAAAAGTTGTTCACAAAGCTAGGCTTGTTCATGACTTATCACATTTTTCAATGAAAGAAGGAAGCTTGCAAAACATCGAGCATCGCCTTCTCCTTGGTGGGTTTTCAACCCATGAAGGCGATTTTTTTCAAGGACCAATAGATGATGCTTATGGGCCTATATAAGAAGATAATGAGCTATTTTGTGGAAAATCCTTATTTTCATTACAATATTCTACCTTCGGAAGCATTCCAGATTTATCACAGTGTTTAGAATCTCTTAAGTGGAAAACTCAAAAATGACTTCCCCTCAATAGGCTTTTGACCCATGAAGTCCATTTTTCGCCAAAGGCAATTGTAAAAGAAGAAACAAGGAAGTAGGCCCTCTTTTCAACTTTTGTAGTCCTTTCAAGATTTTTTGAACTCAAAGGAAATATTAACTTAAAGGATAAAGTTTAAAGGAGGGTCTGGGCAGAAAAATGGAAATCATCTTCTCCTCGGTGGGTTTTCAACCCATGAGGACGATTTTCTACATTCAAGAGAAAATCAACTTTGTAAGTGTATCGGGCCCATGAATTATACATAAAACATCTTAAGATGATAATGGAAATGATCTAGCCATAGTGGGAAAGGTATTTTGAGTAGAATTCAATTGGGCAGACATTTCCTTGTGGGGTACTCTTTTCCTAATTCTCTGAAACTTAGTGGGAAATGGAAAAGTAAGAATGAAAGAAAGGAAAGTTACCGTTGGACCAACAAAAATAATGAAAAGACATTGAAATATCTGTTAGAGCTCCTGCATTTATTGTTTCAATAGATTTATCCTTTAATTCATTCATGTGGCATGAATCCTAAAGATCAACGGATGAATTGAGGCTCCTATATAGATGGAAACATAACAGTTACTCAAACTACCATTTTTTTTTCTTGAACTATCATTCTATTAAATTGCACAATGTTTTCAAATAGTCTATATTTGTGAATTCAATATCCTATTCTTCATCTAGATTTGAAATTGCAATTTACTTCATTCTCTAATAGAATGACAACTAGATTTGTGACATTCAATGGGCTAAATGGAATCAATTCCACATTGTAGAATTTCATGGATACTTCACTCCATTTTTATGACATGCAAGATTTTCAAAGGAGGTTGAAGTTGGAGCCGATTCATCCCATAACTAAAAAGCTTCGAGGAAGTGGACTAGTAGAGGTAGTTGGTTTCTCGGTGGTAGTCCAAGCTCCAAAATTATTTATGAATGCATAAATCACTACAACCTAGATACTAGATAGAACATGTTACTTGATCATATAGTATTAATCTCTATTGATAGACAAACTGTGATGAATTATTTTCAGGTTCCAGAAGGAGAGGAGTTTTTGGACTTGACAGTAGGAGGAGCAATGTCTAAGTTCTTCGTGAAGAAGATGGTGTGGAGGAAGGAAATTATGCAATCCTAGTTTTAAAAACCGCAGAGTGCCAAGAGTAAGGTCCCCAAAACTCTATTTGGTACTAACCTCAAACTTGAGATTGTAAACATTCTGGTTCTCTTGCATAGATTGAAATGTGAGGTAGAGGCTTTGAATTTTGTTGAACATTATTTCATTTTGGTACAAGTTATTTGTTCATATATACAATATATTGATTGGGCCCATGAGGTAAGTGAAAATCTTTCCAAACCTCTTAGCGTCGTGAAGTTCTACAACACCTTTTATATGTCTTCCTTTTTAATTTACATGTAAGCATCTCTACAATTATGGCCAAGCCTTCCAAGAATAGAAAACTTTCCTAACGATGTGAAGTGTTGTGATTTCTATCCATGTTTGCAATTGCAAAATAGTTATGCAGAGTATGTCAAAGTTAATGATGCATTTACAATGACAATCTGTAGGGAACTCCAATGATGCTCAAAGAGGAGATTCAGTCCGGAGGCAATGGCGGCTATTAGTCAATTCAGAAGCTATTTTATCCAGTTCTCATCTTTCTCATATTTATGTCTTGCAACTTTTCATGGATTCCCCCAAAATCTGCCTAGGTATTAGAGCAACATGATCGTGTTGATAGAAATCATGAGACAGGTGATCCAGGTGAACGTGCTAAGCAAAAGCTTGAAGAAGGGATATGAGTTCCCTATGAAAGTAGGAGCTTATAGTTGCAAGTCTTGCTCTGATGTAAAGAATATGCTCAAAATTTTTGAGATGAAATATAAATTGGACATGTATGAGGTCTTGAGACCTATGTTTGATCTGAATGGATATGCTAGGAAGGTGTTGCAGATTGGAAGTGTGATCAAACACATTATCAAATTGTTGAAGACTATTGGGTGGATTGCAAAGATGAGTTTGAAAGTTGAGATCATACTTTTACCAAGCTCACAGTGGAGCAAATAAAAACATATAATATCAATCTTAATGTTGAAGGATTGGAGGACGATGGAAAAAATGTGTATAGTAATACATATTTGACTAAGTTAAGGAATACTCATATTATTTTGGAGCCCTATGAGGATGGTGAGGAAGATTTAGACATTATGATGGACCGAATCATCAAAAGAACTAGGAAGTGGGTTAAATGGACAACCAAAAGAAGTTAGAGTAAAGGCACGGCCACTCAAGCTTCTCCAGCAGTTGCAACTCCCTCTTCCTCCTAGAGTGCCACACCTGGCATAACACAAGCTACCACTCAAGGGCCAGCTCAACCTTCAAGAGGAGGTGATCAACCTCCAAACAAGTGCATTCCCATAGCTAAGACTTGTCATGATGGCTCCCTCCCAGTCATTGGAACCCAAACTAGTGCTAAAGAGAAGAAGATAGAGGAGCCAAAGGATAGTGCTATTACACCAGTTCCCTCTCCTCATGTTAGCCCAATTTCCTCTCCCCATCATAGCCCAATTCTACTAGCAAGTGCTACACTTCTACAACCAAGTGGCTCCTCGATATAGATAGTAGATTTGGGAAATGGAAAGAGTAGTAGTAGTGGATCTACTAAATTTTATGAGGCAACGAAGAAGACCTCAAAGGTGGAGAAAGGCCAGAGTTCTTCCAAGCTCATTTCTCAGGCCCTGAAGAATCCCTTCTCTTCAACTGCGATGACCATCACTCTAGTTAAGAAGAAGATTTTTAGCATAGAATCACTTGGAACGGCCTCCATAGTGATAGGCACTAATTCTTGGCTAGAGGATATTTTGGAGAGGAAGACAAGAATGAAAGATAAAAGTACCCCCACCAAGGATACCATATCCCTTGCAATTCATTCTATGTCTGCATTGACCAAGGTTAAGAAGCAAAAAACTTTGTCTATACTTGGGCAAGATCCAGAAACAGGGCACCTAACAATGGAGATAGCCAAGCCCAATAAAGAAGGAAGAATTGAAGATATGACTCTGTATGATTTTACTATGCATTCGATGGACCTTGGAGAAGCCAGACATGACACTAAGGTTGGCTTGTGGAAGTCAACCAATGAAGTAATTAAGGGGCAATTGGAAAGCCTGAAATTATCAAAAGCTAGGATGAAGGTTGAGATAGAAAGGTTTAACAGATTCATCAAAAAATTGGTTACTCCATTGGCAACTATCTCCAGCATATCAGTAACAAGAAATCCTACTACTGCTAAAGTTCAAGCTCTTATTTCTCAACTTTAGGAAGATAGGCACTTTGGCCAAATTGGTAAAGATTGGATTGGGAAGCTCAAATTAGAGGGAGCCGCTATTATAGAGCAAATTGGCAATGTTATCTTAAGATTAGAAACAGAGAAAGATAACATCTTGGCAAATAGCAATACTTTGACTAGAGAAAGAATGAAGTGTAAGGATTGTGTTTCTCTTCTGAAGATGATCATCCAAATAAAGGCAAAGAAAGCCATTGAAGAAAAAATCTTTCCTAAGGGAGACAAACCTCTAATTGAATGGCTTCAAAGCATGTAGTTCAAGTCAGGAATGATCCTATTAGCAGATAAAGGACTTAAGGAAATAGAGGATAAAGTGAAGAAGACCCAAGATAGAGGATTCAAAATCATGAAGGGGCTACATACAAATTCACAGACTAGCAACCAAGGGAAAGCACTCATTGGGATAAACTTCATGAAGGTGTAATGTCCCCTCTTTAGTTCGACATGACATTGATCATGGATTTTGCCTATTCCAGACTCTCGTAGGCAAATGGTGTGGAGAGAGAGTCAATTCTGCGGATCAGATGGTCATATCTTGCTCTTGAAGAAGTGTTAAGAGGTTATATTTTATTATTATGTGTTATTGGGGCCTACATGTTATAATTTTAAGTTGAGTTGCACTTTTTATTTTATAAAATTACTTTATTATAAAAAGTGCATTATAATGAGATTTTATAAAGGATGTTTCTAGAAGTTCTAGCAACTTCTTAGAAAAGTGAATAAATAGAGGGTTGGGCCTCTCATTTTGGACATGCTTGGATTTGAGATTTCTTCTACTTCTTCCATTGTGGAGCAAATTTGTAGTCTCTTGGGTCTGCAAATTATTTGATCTTTGGGAACGAATCACTCCCTTGGATTGGCGACTTTGAGGGTGTGAAATATCACCTAAATTGTTGCATTTGAGGAGTTGGTAATTCAGCCATCTCATTTGGACTTCATTGAGATTCAGTTATAAGGGTTTACTTTGGTTGGAATAAGGGTTTCAATTGTGCCCTAGCATATGTGGATTGATTAACAGGGTTTGTAGACACAGTTGTGCATTATTTTCAGACTGCCAATCCAGGGTTTGGACCCACATTTTTGCTCATAACTCCTAATTGGCTTGACGGATGAATTTCATATTTTAGGGGGTAATTCAGCAACCCTAGGTGCCCAGATTTATTTCTTTTGGAGTGACAAAAAATGCTGCAATATTTTTATCTAGCAGTCGTACCAGGCCGTACCTGTACGGCCCTGTCAGTTAGGCAGCAACAGTAATTTTGTGAGTTGGTTTGGGGCAGATTGTGAGGTCTTCGTGTGGCATTAATTCAGCATCCATATCCAAAAAAATTGGAGCTATTCCAGTAATATTGCAGCCTTATTCGGTTACATGCCAACTGTTTGACAAAATTCCTAAGTCCAGTTTGAGGGTTTCAGTGGCCTTTATAGTAAGGGTCATTACAGTGGTATCAGAGCTATAAGTCCTGCCATCCTGTGGAGGTCTTATAGGGAATTTGGAATAGCTGGATAGAGGGAAAGTGTTTGACGAAATTTCAAAACACTAAAATTAGAACATTTATGAGCATGCAACAGAGGCTTTATAATTTTCGCAATACCAAAGCAAGACAATATAGGATTTCAGACCTGTAGAGTGAATAGTCTAGCTCATCTGTATAGGTGGATATAGAATCCAGTCATACAGACACAGGGGAGGTATTCTTTGATCAAGACTATGACTACAATATGGATAGAGGCGGGAATGCCGGTCCAGATCAGCAAGAGGAAAGATTTTTACAATTATTAGACACTTTGGCACAGGGATAGCGATTAGCCGAATAAAGAGCACAGGAACAAAATCAGAGAATGGAGCTTATGATGCAGATGATGGCTCGTCAAATGGGGTTGAACGCTAACATAGGTGGAGGAAATAATCAGAATGGTAACAATTAGAATGGGAATAATCAGGATGGGATACATAATGGAGGCGAACAAATTGGGAACAATTTCGGTCATGCACCCCAGCAAGCTAGGACAGTGAGTTCGAGACCTATGATTCCCACATTCCTTCCTAGAGCTCCAGAGTAGCCAGTACCAGAACCCCAGATCACTGACATACAGGATTAGATGAGGAGAGATTGGGAAGCAGGAGGTCCAGACTTTACAGTTGTAATCACCTTTAGAGAGTATATGGATGTGCGGATGAAGCATATGCCCCGTGGACATGACAGGACTCAGAGCTATGAGTTACGAAAGAAAGTAGGGAAACTTTAGTTACCATATTATGATGGCTTAGGGAAGTCTACAGCAAGAGCTTGGGTTCAAAAACTTGACACATACTTTCAATTGAACCCTATGTTTGAGGAAGAAGCTATTAAGTATGCAGCAATTCACCTGGATGGGTTAGCACACGAGTGGTGGCATCATGGTATGATCACTATGGGTCATGCACACATTACCTCATATGTGGAGTTTACAGAGAGACTGATTGAACGTTTTGATAAGAAGGATCCAGAACTCCATTTCAAGGAGTTAGCTCAGCTTAAACAATGGGGATCATTGGAAACATACATTTCAGAGTTTCAAAAACTTGCAGTGTTAGTAATAGATGTATATGAACGGAGGCTATTGGTTTTATTTATGGATGTGCTAGTTGATCCGTTGAGAGGATGGATTAAAGCTCTCAACCCTCCCACTTTGCAGGAAGCCATTAAGAAAGCTCGTGACATGGATTCCTCTTCAGCTTCTAAAAATAAATTCCAGGCAAAAAGTTTCCCTTCAGGAAAAGATAGGGACAGGAAACCCTTTCATAGAGAGACACAACTACCTAAGGAGGAAAGTAAGAGGTTGGACAAGGAGACACTTAATGACTTGCATAGGAAGAAGCTATGCTTCTATTGAAAAGGCTCGTATGATTATGGCCATGACTGTCCTATGAGGCCAAAAGGGAAGACCAACCGAGCAATGTGGGCTTATTACGAAGGTTCAGATTCAGATAGTTCAGAACATCATGATGAGGATCCTGATGAAGCAGAGGGAGAGCAGGAGATAGACAGTGCAGGGCAATAGCAGGGAACAGAGCTACATTTACAGGAAGCACGACTTTCTAGTATCCAGAGAGAGGAATCTATCAGACTTCGGGGAGTTTTGGCTGGGCAGAAGGTTATTACATTATTGGACACAGGTGCCACACATAATTTCAATGATGCACGATTCATGGAGAAGCGTGGACTCATTACTGAGGAGTTCGTGGGACTAAGAGTCAAGGTAGCTGATGGATACACTCTTCGTTGTGACAGGATGGTACGAGACCTACCTTTGCACCTGAACAACTATGAGTTTAAGGCGGACTGTCATGTGGTCAACATGGGTGACATGGATATAGTACTTGGAATGCAGTGGCTACATTCATTGAAGGTGGTTACCCTAAGACTAGAGGATATGGAGATACAATTCAAAGTGAATGGTAGGACTCATGTGCTTAAGGCTATCCGTAATGGAGACATTAGGACTATCTCATTTAGGCAGCTGGAGAGATTAACTAGGCATAATGATATAGAGTGGGCAGCAGTTTGTACTTTGACACCTACACAGGAGGAGAAACATAAGATGGAATATCATCTTGATATTCATAAATTGAGGATTAAGTACGAAAAGGTATTCAGTGAGATTCCACCAGGCAGGCCACCGGACAGAGGCATTGAGCATGTTATTGAGCTGGAGGAAGGTGCTAAGCCTATCATGATCACACCATATCGACACCCAAAGTGACTCAAGGATGAGATCGAAAGGACCATCGAGGATTTGCTAGCTATGGGGCACATCCAACCAAGTAAGTCACCTTTTGCATCTTCTGTTGTTTTGATAAAAAAGGATGGAACTCTTCGGATGTGTGTTGATTACAGGGAATTAAATAAGAGAACCATTAAGAATAGGTATCCCATTCCTCGCATTGATGAGTTGATAGATGAATTGCATGGGGCTTGTTATTTCACGAAAATTGATTTGAGAATAGGATATCACCAGATCAGAGTCCGTGAATAGGATATTGAGAAAACTACTTTCAGATGTCATTGTGGGCACTTTGAGTTTGTAGTCATGCCTTTCGGTCTGACCAATGCACCTGCCACTTTCTAGTCCACTATGAATAGAGTTTTCCACCATCAGTTGAGGAAATTTGTGCTGCTATTTTTTGATGACATTTTGATCTATAGCCGATCATGGCAGGAGCATCTAGAGCATTTGGAGACAGTGTTGAGCATTTTACAGAAGGAGTCCTTGTATGCAAAAGAGTCCAAATGTGACTTAGGGATGACCGAGCTGTTGTATTTGGGACACATTATTAGTGTAGATGGAGTGTGGATGGATCCTGAAAAGATTTGCGCTATTGTTGAGTGGCCTCCACCAGAGAACCTTACACAGTTGAGGGGGTTCCTTGGTTTATGTGGTTTCTATCGCAGGTTTGTCAGTGGCTACTCACAACATGCAGCTCCCATGACGGATCTACTGAAAAAAGGGGAATTTGTGTGGACTCAGAAGGCACAAGACTGTTTTATGAGATTTAAGGAGATAATGACTACGTGTCCAATTCTAGCATTACCTGATTTCACGAAGCCATTTGAGCTTCAATGTGATGCATCTGGAGAGGGAGTAGGTGATGTACTTATGCAGAATAAGCACCCCATAGCTTATGAGAGCAGGAAGCTCAAAGGCCCCAAGCGTTCATTCAGTATATATGATAAGGAGATGTTGGCCATCATGCATGCTTTAGCCAAATTCAGACAATATCTTGTGGGTAGCAAGTTTTGTATTAAAACTGATCATAACAGTTTGAGGCATTTCTTGGGACAGCGGGACCTGAATGATCGCCAACAAAGGTGGGTAAGTAAGTTGCAGGCATATGATTTTGACATCTCATATGTCAAGGGAACTCAGAATGTTGTTGCAGATGCTCTTTCTCGAAGGCCACACCTCACTCTTATGGTTCAGATATCAGAGGATTGGCGACACTTGATTATAGCAGAGTATGCCAGGGATACATGGGCCTCCGATATAGTGGAGGGAACAGTGATTGATACCAGATACACACTTTTAGATGATTTAATCATTTACAAGAATAGGATTTACCTAGTCCCAGGATCGAAGGTTAAGCAACTGATTTTGAGAGCATTTCACGACTCACTGACAGCAGGCCATCTCGGGTACTTCAAGACTTACAGGTCAGTTTGAGAGCGGTTCACTTGGAAGGGGTTGAAAGCTGATGTTTTGCAGTACGTTCGAGAGTGTCTTGTTTGCCAGCAAAACAAACAAGAACACACCTATCTGGCAGGGTTCCTACAGCCACTTTCGATCCCTGACAGGAAGTGGGAGTGCATCTCCATGGACTTTATCACAGGTTTGCCCAAGGTACAAGGACGGGATTGTATTTATGTGGTGGTAGATAGATTAACAAAATATGCTCATTTCTTTCCTATCACCACTACCCACTCAGCAGCTCAGGTGGCAGAGGTTTTCTTTCAAGAGGTTTTCAGATTGCACGGATTGCCTCGGAACATTGTGAGTGATAGGGATAGTCGTTTCATGAGTCATTTTTGGCAAGAGGTATTTTGGTTATGTGGCACGGAGCTTACACCCAGCACTAGCTATCACCCACAAACCGATGGTCAGACAGAGATTGTGAACAAATGGGTGGAAGGGTATTTAAGGAATTATGTGGTAGCTCAGCAGCGAGCTTGGGTCAAATGGATATATCTTTGCGAGTATTGTTACAATACTACATATCACATCACTATACAGATGACACCCTTCATGGCACTTTACGGTTATGAAGCACCTAGTTTCTTGGATTTGTTGTTGGGCGACAGCCGGGTACCCAGTGCAGGAGAATTATTACAGGAGAGTAAGGATATAGTTGCTACTCTTAGATAATATTGCGAGAGCTCAGAACCAGCAGAAGCAGTATGCCAACCAGAAGAGGACTGAGCGTAGTTTTGAGGTGGATGATATGGTTTACCTCATGTTGCAGCCATACAGGAAATCTACTCTTAAGAAGAGTGGTGCAGAGAAACTCAAGCCACGCTATTACGGACCATTCAGGGTTATCAGGCAAGTTGGTGAGGTGGCTTATGAGTTGGAGCTTCCGGCAGATAGCAGGGTGCACAATGTGTTTCATGTGTCCCGCCTCAAGAAGGCATTGGGTCAGAATGTGGTACCTTCCGCAGTATTACCTCCTTTAGACGATGAGGGAAAATCGATTTTAGTGCCAGAATCCATCCTGGAGAGCAAAGAAAAGCAGCTTCGCAGAAGAGTGATCAGAGAATACTTGGTTAAGTGGAAAGATCTACCTATTGAGGATGCTACTTGGGAGGGGGAAGCTATTTTGCAGCACCCGGTGTTGAGATTGCTTGAGGCCAAGCAATTTCAGGAGGGGCGGATTGTAATGTCCCCTCTTTAGTTCGACATGACATTGATCATGGATTTTGCCTATTCCAGACTCTCGTAGGCAAATGGTGTGGAGAGAGAGTCAATTCTGCAGATCAGATGGTCATATCTTGCTCTTGAAGAAGTGTTAAGAGGTTATATTTTATTATTATGTGTTATTGGGGCCTACATGTTATAATTTTAAGTTGAGTTGCACTTTTTATTTTATAAAATTAATTTATTATAAAAAGTGCATTATAATGAGATTTTATAAAGGATGTTTCTAGAAGTTCTAGCAACTTCTTAGAAAAGTGAATAAATAGAGGGTTGGGCCTCTCATTTTGGACATGCTTGGATTTGAGATTTCTTCTACTTCTTCCATTGTGGAGCAAATTTTTAGTCTCTTGGGTCTACAAATTATTTGATCTTTGGGAACGAATCACTCCCTTGGATTGGCGACTTTGAGGGTGTGAAATATCACCTGAATTGTTGCATTTGAGGAGTTGGTAATTCAGCCATCTCATTTGGACTTCATTGAGATTTAGTTATAAGGGTTTACTTTGGTTGGAATAAGGGTTTCAGTTGTGCCCTAGCATTTGTGGATTGATTAACAGGGTTTGTAGACACAATTGTGCATTATTTTCAGACTGCCAGTCCAGGGTTTGGACCCACGTTTTTGCTCATAACTCCTAATTGGCTTGACGGATGAATTTCATATTTTAGGGGGTTATTCAGCAACCCTAGGCACCCAGATTTATTGCTTTTGGAGTGACAAAAAATGTTGCAATATTTTTATCTAGCAGTCGTACCAGGCTGTACGTGTACGGCTCTGTCAGTTAGGCAGTAGCAACAATTTTGTGAGTTGGTTTGGGGCAGATTGTGAAGTCTTCATGTGGCATTAATTCAGCATTCATATCCGGCAAAATTGGAGCTATTCCAGTAATATTGCAGCCTTATTCGGTTACATGCCAACTATTTGAAAAAATTCCTAAGTCCAGTTTGAGGGTTTCAGTGGCCTTTATAGTAAGGGTCATTACAGAAGGAGAATTTCTCCAAATTCTTAAATAGTTTGACTAATGTGTCTTCTGGTGATCAAAATAGAGTTGTGGAGCTCTAAAAACTTAGCAGATGCATACACATGGCCATAGAGGAGTTGTCAAATCAATTGAATGGTTTGAAGGAGTTGGCCAGGGAGCATTCTAAGTGGCTCTTGAGATACACCAATATACACGTGCCTAAGCATGAAGAGCTAATCCCAATCATAGTTGTTGTTAAGGCCTATAGGACAAAAGAAAACAAGGGGAAGAAGATGAAGTGATTCACATTTTGCCCCCTTTTCAATTTCTTATGTAATTATTGTAATACGAAAAATTGGTTTCCTACCATTTGTCATTTTTTTGAGAAGATGAACCGATTGAACTTCTATTGTAATGGTCATCTCAAAATCCTATATGTATGAAATTGAAAGATTAATAAAAGGTCAGTGAATTTTTGGTCTGAAGTACTTGATGTTGTAGAGTCAATTGAATGGTACCTTGTATCAATTATTTTCTATTCCATTTCTATTAGTTGTAGCTATATGTTTTCTCTTTAATCTAGATTGAAGCAAGGAAAGAACAGAGTTTATGTTTTCTCTTTAATCTGGATTGAAGCAAGGAAAGAACAGAGTTTCATTCCCCTATTTCAAGGCAGAGAATGAATGTGGTAGTGTCATTGCATGTTTGGAGAGGAATCCCTTAAAAGTTTTTCCCCTTTAGCTAACTTATTCTTCTTTGTAGTTTAGATTCTAATTGATTCAATTTAGTATTATTTGTTATGCTATTAAGCTTTATTAGTTCATAAGATGTGTGGGTTCATAAACTTAATCAATTTTTCATAAGTCTTTTCCTACCCGAGTTAGATCCTATTTAGGTCTAGCTTGGTTTTACCTGTTCTATTCTCAGGTCAAGAACACACCTCATATTAGTTTAGAAATAAAACATAATTCACTGCAAATCTACCATGTAGGGAGTTGTACCCATCAATTTAGAGAAAACCCAGTCTATCCATAAGTGGCTTTTCAACTATTTGTAATCAAATATTGTTTATAATTTGGGCATTCAAGAGACATAATTAATGAAGAATAAATCTATTTACCAATAGTTTCTTGTAGCACTATGTTAGGAGGTTGAGAACTAGTGTTCCCCTATGTTTCTTTTTGCTGGTACGGCCCCGTTAGTTGAGTATGAATGTTCTTCCTATTTTTGGGATGAGGGTTTAGGGTTTTGAGCCGTTATGCTGGCCATTTTTGCATATGGTGTCTGAACTCATTTATTTTTGGATTTTCAAGGTTTTTACACCCAAAGGCCAAATGGGTTTTAATTTCAAAATTTTTCCAATTTTGGGGTTTTTTGCCTCATCTTGTGTGCCACCCTATTTTCTCGAGTTTCCTTGGCATGAGTTGGGTTGTGGACCTAGATTATCCGCTTGGATGTTAGTCAGACCTTTATTTCATTTTATGTTGCATTGAGATGCATGTTGTGTCTATCCTCCTAGGTATGTTTTTGGTTGAGTAACTTTCTACTTATGTTCTCATCCAGTCCTTATGTTATGATCCGCATGATGGTAGTGCACCACTCATGTGTACATGTGCATACATTTTTTGGGTGACCTGTGAGGCCTAATCTTCTATGGTACTTCTAGAAGATATGATCATTGGGGTTGGGTTGGGAATTTGCATGCCTACGAGCACTCATTGTTGGATGAGCATGGGTAGGGTAGGGTAGCATATGGAGGAGGCTTCTATCTTCGCAGCGCAGTGTCTATTTCCTAAGGGCTGGCATGAAGAAATTTTAATTAAGTGATAACTAAAGAAAACATTGGGTGGTAATGAAATTTAAGATAATAAAATGTGTGTACGAGGCCCTCTGTTGAGGATTTGAAATGTACGATTTGAGCTTGGTCTTGTCAATGCCAAGCAACTCTCCATGATGTCAGCCCCTACTTAGTAGCCCATTGAGTGTCTAACTAGGACCTATAGTTTATGCATTATCTTTGTCTTGATTTCAATCATCATACTATCTGGCATGTGTATTAGCCATGGACATTTATTTTGTGTGTTTGTGATTGGATCATTATCTCCATCAGCACGACAGGTGTGGACCTATGAGTGTCACGTGGTTGGGAGGCATAGCTGCCTACACCACTACTAGGGACTGGTGTACAGAGATAGTTTGTTGTCCTAGTGCAACTGTTGCTGGATATTTTCACTTGATGCTTTGGGTTTTGAAGTACGCTTTCTTGGGATTTATGCTTTCATTGGGATGCTTGTATATCATGTTCAAATGATGTTAGTTATTGTTGCATTTCCTTATTATGATGATTAGCATATGATAGGTGATGTTATCTACTTGTAGGATTATCTTATGCTTTATTTATAGCATGTTAGATTTCCTTCTGCTTATGTTGTAGCATGTTTTAGGTAGTGATGTCCCTATTATGATAGTACCAATGATCTAATTGGTGGCTCGGGATGTTATGTGCAGGTGATGGCTAGGGCCCACAATGGTCTTATGATGCTATTGATGGATGGGAGGAACCACGTAATTAGTTTGTTTGTACTACTCATTGTGATGTTATTTCCATTTACTACAATGTTGCTTTCAGTACTCTATGATGTTTCCCTTCTATTCTTTTCCTTCACTGTATGCTTAGATGGTTTGTTGTGTTTCCATCTTTCAATATTGTATTCGAGTGTTTATGCCTCGAATTGTGGATCCACTACTCCCTGGTATGGAGGAACTTTGTTTCTTAGTTTTCTTAGATTTTGTCTTGGTTTTCTATTTTTGTTTCTTGGCATGCTGACTTGGGATCTCGCATGAAATTGCATTTTCTCACGCGAGATGGCAAGTCCTCACGTGGCATGTTGGGTTTCTTCGCGCAGCTTTGCACTTCTTCGTGTGAAACCCAACACTAGTTTGTGCTATGGGGTAGGAACTTTCTCATGCAATTTGATGCACCTTCTCATGCATATGGAAATTTATCGTGAGGCATGTTGCACATCTTCATGCAAGAATTTGGCACTCTATAGGCCTCGTGCAAAAAATAGGGGCCATCTAGGCTTGTCTAAGAAAAGTTTGAAAGTTGGTTTTGGACACCCTTTTGGGTTCTGCACCTTCCTAGTTTGAGATAGATTTCCTAAGGGGTTTAAAATACATCATTTAAGTTATACCTAAGATATATTTTAATATATGTGACGAGTCTTTTGAGATTGGTTCTAGACCTCTACGAATTAAGATAAAGATTCTAGGATTCATACTTAGCCAATTTTTAGGAGTAAGCTTTTATCTTTCAGCTTGGGTGATCTCTTTTGTTTTCTTGTTATATTTTGGTTAATAGTGGCATTTGGAGATCCATTGGTGTTTGGATGTTTGTTAGTCTTCTGTTGTAATCTTTGTGATCCTTCTATGTTGATTTTTGTGTGCATCCATACTTGTTTTTTTTGAAAAATTATCTTGGCTTATATTTATCCTTGTTTCCAAGGATCTTTGGGTGGGGCATTACAACTTTTCAAAATAATAATTAACATGGGTTTTTAAACCCTACTTGGAATTCACAAATTGAAACAACAAATGCAGTCAAATCAAAACTCCAAAATCCAAGCTTTATAATAATTTTTAACTTCAAACACCAAAATCAGTTTCCAAAACCTTATAGACATAATGAAATAATAATCCAAAAGCCTCGAATATAGGACTCAATAAGTTTTCTAAACTAAGGAACCTAACAAGCAAAAAATAAAAATAAAAATCTAATAATTAATCCTTTAATTAAGTCACTTAACTTTTAATGTGGAATTTGTAATTGTATTGTCATAGAAAGTGTACACTTGCTTTGCAAGACCTTTTAGCCCTCTATTTTGGCAATGTTCTAGAACATAGATGCATTTATGTTTGATTATTTCTTTACTTTGAGTTTTTGTCCTTTTTTTTTACTATTGTTTCTTCATCCTCAAGATCCTTGAGTTTATTCCAATGCAAAAAATTCTCCTAGGTTGAGATTGACGTCGACCTCAACCCAAGGGATTTTTCCTTGAGATCTCAAGCCCATCTAGGGGTTTTCAATTTAATTTCCCATCTAGTGTAGGGTTCCCTTTCGATTTTGATTCCAATTTTGATATAAAATGAGGCTTACTGACTTTATTTTCCTATCCATCAATGGCATGCACAAGATCCAATCTACAAGCATGTTATTCGTGCAAGCCAGAATCACTTCTTCAAGTCATTATTTGCAAGAAATATTTCAAGATCCATTTAAGGATTTTATGTCTACCAAAAAATCAGTCATTAAATGTCCTTACAATCATGTCATCATCCATGAATTCCCTCCTCAATTTCTTGTTGCTTTCTTCCTTGGAGATAGTGGAGTTGGCCATCAAGGAAGGAGATCCACATTCAAGCTTTCCAAAATATACTTAAATCCATATTTCTATAATTTGACACTTCTAGATTTACTACATTTGTGTAAACATCCTACATTATCATCTTACATAATACATCTTTGTGGATAGAAAATATAAATCCATTCATAGAGATTTTCCAAGTAAGGTGAATATTTACATTTGTCTTACTTTTACATGTGTTCTCATTTCAATGTTAATTCCTAAACCAAAGCTTGATCAAGGAAAGCCCCACCCCCACCCCCACCCCCACCCCCAACACACACACACACACACACACACACACACACACACACACACAAAATTCTAGTTTTCATGTGTGTAAGAGTAGATCTACAAGTTTTAAGAGTAATGAATTAAGATTTAGAAACTAGGGTTTAGCTTTCTAGTGGACCTTTAGATTTTAGGATTTTTGTGCAGATAAAGTTGAGGTTGACCTCAACCTCAACCCAAGTTAACATGGATCCTCCATGACTACTTTTACTAGAGGCTTCTAGAATTTCAAGAACTGTAGATCTCAACTTAAGGGTTTCGAAACTGGTCCTATTCCTATATTTGACATAATTTGAGAAGTGATTTTTAGATTTGACTTGGTACCCCCTATTGGATCTTGAGGTGATTTTAATTCCTTATTTTTAATTTCATAGAACTGAATGTGTCAAATCTAATATTTTCAAGTGCTTAGTTATCATACATCTATTTATACTTACAAATCAAGTGGTCAACCCCACTTGCACTAAGAAAGCACTAATCAAATTAATTAATCACACAACATTAAAATGAAGGAATATTCTATAGAAAGAGATCCTTTGAGAATGCAAATTTTTTTTTAAAAAACTTGAATTCAACATTAGCACTTATTTGTATCCTCTTTAAGTAGTGCTAATCTAATTTAGGCCCTTTGAAAGGTTATAATTGAAAGTCCCTTTTTCACTTTCCCTAATGTACATTATAATTAAGATATTTTTACACCATATTCATCACTCCTCTTAATTTTTATGATAATAATTAAATTCTCATAATGGTTGTGCATATAATTGTATGATCATAGTTAAATTTTTTGATAAAGAAAATAGGTTTTGAAGGGCCCCTGAAACCCTTTACAATGCTAGAGAATAAAACATTAAAAGACCAAGCTAACAAGAAACAGAGCTAAAAAGGGACACCAACCAAAAAGTCTAGTTAGAAAGGCTATCAACACAGGGGCCACCTAAAACAACACAAAAATAACAACCAAAACTAGGAGTCCATTGTTCATGAGGAGGTTCACAACCTCCTTCTCCAAAGTGTCCATCTTGCCTGTAGCCTCTTTGATCTTAGTGAGCTCATTATTGTACTCAGAGACTTTCTTATTCTTGTTGGACCTAGTCTTACTCCTTGGGCCTTCTGTATTAGCTCCAACACCCCCATCATCTGTGATGATCATCACCTTTTCCATTCCCTTTCCCTCCAGTATGCTAATAGGAGCCTTGAGGTTTTTATTGAAGGATTTTAAGACAAGGTAGCTCTAGTTAGCTGTGACTCATAGGGTAGCTTGAGTAGCATCCACTTTATTGGTAAGATCCATCACTTTTGCTTTTAGGCTATAGAAGGAAGCAAGGTCAGCATACTAGTTCAAATCATCTTTTTCCCCTTCCACATAGGTCTTCTTTCCTTCCATCAAACTCATTCATTCTTTAATCTCAAAAATTTGGTAGAACAATCATTTAATGGCCTTGAAGTTGTCCATCATGTTATTCTTAGCATTGTTGAGAAAGTTGAAGTCATGTTCCTTGTTGTAGTCACTCATGATCAACATAGTAGGTTCAATGAGCTTATGGAGTTCCACCTTCCCTTTCAAGTATTCATGAATTTGCAGGTTGATAGTTTCTTTGGCAATCCCCAAGAGAATTTTGTTAATGTGCATGTTTTTCCAAGTTGTCACCCTCCCTTTAGTAGATGCAATAACTATCACATTTTTGTCTTTCATCGTTCTTCCATAGGGTTGGTGGGAGTCTCAAATCCCTATTGGTCTCCCAGGTTCATATTATTGATAAGGCTTTGCTCCTTGTCCTCCTCAAATCCCACAGTCTCCTCTATTGGAATTCTTTAGAATAAATGAGAGGGGGGGTTGAATCAGTTATCCAAGGTCCAGATGTACAAATAAAACTTTTTATAGCTTAGTTAACCCATATCCATAAAACATATTCATTATACATGCATCCATTATATCATACGATCACTTAAACTTGTGTAGGTTATTGTCAAATCAACTTTGCAAAAATGTAAACATGAAACATAACAGATTCAATAACACATTTGACACAATAATTTTATGTGGAAACCTAATTTGGGAAAAACCACCAATAGCATGCTACTCATTCTCACTCTTTTGAAGTGATGCCCTGTGAAAGGCCAACCCTATTAAAGGTTACAATTCACACTATTAAATTTGACCTAGTTAGAGGATTTCAATCACCCTATTAGGAGTGAGCCTTGTTAGATGACTTTAGATCATTCACTTGGAGTGTCACTTAGTTAAAGGATTTACAAATGACTGTTAGGTCAACCTTAACCCAAAGGATTTACCTTAGACTGATAAAATGATTAGAAAGCAATGGTAAGGCTTGATCTGATAACAACTTACAACTCACTTTGTAGATTATAGATCTTTGTTTTAGTCCTTCATTCTATGTGGCTTTCACACACTTTAGCTCTGACAGCTTGTCCAACCTTCAAGCATCCATACCCTTAAGCCTTCTTGCTTTGCTTGCTAATACCAATCACTTCTCTTTGGTCACTAAATGAAGAAATACCTTAGACTCCTTGTCTTCCTTAGGTTCTCACACATGACAACCTTTGCTTCTAACCATCCATCTCTATAAATAGAAATTTTAGATCTTTTGTCGTTCATCTTTTATCGTCCATTTTAGGGTTAGGTAGGATTAGGTAGAATTCAATGAATCTACACAAATTTTCATTTTATTCCCTTCTAGAAACTTCTCATTCAATCCTCTTTAAATTCACCTCAAAATGGTCATCTTGAATTTTGTGCCACCAGCTTGTCAAGATTATCTTCCACATGGTTCACACAATCCAAGAAATTAAACTTTCATCTCAAATTCATGATCTTGCTCATAATGTTGACAATTGTCATTAACTTTCTTTTGATGCTCGACACATATTGTGTTCCTCGGTATCCACTATCAAATCACTCAGCACAAACTAAAGTTTACTAGTGCTCAACATCAACTAAACTTTACTCAGCTAATATGGTATCACTTAGCATACACTAAAATTGACTTTTCTCAGCTCCAACTAATTTTTTGCTCAGCTTACACTAACTTTTCTTAGCACCTACTACATAGATTATTAAGCTTGGCAGGCATAATTCATTTTACTTATTCTTCTGAACTTAATCAGTGTATCCATCATTTGCAACCTTAAGTAGATAATCAATGCACTATAATATCGATGTCTTAACTGATCTTTGTACTCCTTTTCCATATCATAACTCAACCTTTCCTCTAGATGCTATTGTTACCTCATTTGATCAAATCCTCTTCATCAATCAAACAAATGATAGTACTCAAATCATCTAAATGATTGTCTTACTAGCAAGTAGCGGGTTTGACATCAATGACAAAACAATGATTGAAACACATTCTCATACTTGCATCAATCTATTTTCAACATCCTCTTGATGTGGCCACTTTTTTTTCCTTTGGGGGTCTTTCTCACAACCTCTTCCTCCCCTTTTGTTTTCATCTCCTCACCTACCTCCTCATCATTCTCAAAGGATGTCAACCTTCCTTTCTTCTTTCAAAATTTCAAGGGCTTTTTATCCTTCCTCTTTTTCTTAGCAGTGCTAGTCTCCTCAAGTGTGTACAAAACCACCATATCCATGTTCATGTCATCCTTACTAGGGCTAAGATCATCTTCATAGTTAACAAGATTGTCCTTTTTCACCCTTTAATGAAGTTGATCTTTGGAAGTTTTCTTTTTGTTATTTTTCTTCTTACTCTTGCTCAGTTCAAAGTCCTCATAAGAGTCAAGACCATCACTCTCTTCCTCCTCTGAGGATGATTGTAGTTAAAGTTATAATTAATATTTATAGCACATTACCTAACATGCAATTTTATGATATCATTATTCATATTAACTATGCATTTAATTTCAAATAAGATTTTATATATTTATACACACACACACACACACACACACACACACACACACACACACACATAATTAATCTCCACAATAAGACTTTTAATGTATGTCCTTTAAATAGTTAAAGGTATTTAATTTATTCTTATTAACTAAATAACCATGTATATAATATTCTAAATTCTTATAAGATATAACTGTTTAATCCACATAATTAATCTTAATTAAATCACTTAACCAACAAAGACCACACCATCAAAACACATGACTACAATCACACAAGAACATTGACCAACCCAAAATAGTAATCATGCTCAAAGGAAGAGTTCATAAATTCATGCCAACTTGATGGATTTAGATAATTAGTCAATCAGACACATGCCCACTACTAAAAGATATTTGATGGTTTAGATTGGGATTTGGATATGTATGTTATCTCCCCTCTCTTACCATTTTGATGTTGCTATAGAGCACACTCATCCTAATAATACCTATATATATACATACTTGCAAATCTTGCTAAGCAAGTGACTACTATTTTTTCCCTCAACCACATCAGATACAACAACCATAAACATAAAACATACATACTAACCATACACATGCAAGTATGGGATAAGTAAAAACCATAATATACCTAACATCATCATATGCTAGTAAACATCGCCATCTAACTAATATGATATAAAACATATAAATGAGGTATCAATATTTTGCATCAAATAGGCATTAATCACAATAAAACATCATAAAATATAACTTAAGATGTAACATTCATATGATAAGTTTTCTGAAATAGTTTGACATCGCCAAGTGAAATTGTAACAAACAACCAGGGTATTACAATTATTATTCTCATTAACCTATTAGAAGTGGATATGCTCTTGAAACAAACAATGATTTCCCCAAATGTTTATGATCTATTGATGATATTAATATTCTAATATGCAAGCCAAAGAAGAAATCTAATTTAGAGAGTCATTTTATATAGACCTCTTTAAGAAAGTGAATACCATTCTATCCCTCAACCTCATCAAACACATCAATCATAAACATAAAACATACATACCAATCATACACATGCAAGTACGGAGTAAGTAAAAACCATACTAATATCTAACTTAAACATATGCTAATAAATATCATCATCTAACTAACATGATACTAAATATATCAACAACATAAATTATAATTACAATAAAACATCATGAAATATAGCGTAAGATTTAACATGCACATGATAAGTTGTCTAAAAGAGTTTGACATCACCAAGTGGAATGGTAACAAAGGAGTGGGGTATTACAATTGATGTTCTTATTAACCTATTAGGTACATATATGCTTTGAAAATATAACTATGGTTTTGCCAGATGTTGATGATATCAATAGTCTAATGTGCAAGATAACTAAAAAATAAGTGGGGTATTATAATTGAGAAGAAAGAAAACTATTCAGAAAGTCAAAGTGATGCTAATTTTTTATAGTTGTGGTAATCTAATGATTAAGGTATGTTCCCTTCTTGATTCTTATTTATGCAAGACATTTATTCTTAATACTTGTTATATACCATTTTATATAGATCTTTCCAAGCAAGTAATAATGATTATGTCCCTCAACCACATCAAACACATCAATCATAAACATAAAACATACATGCAAACCATACACATGCAAGTATGAGGAAAGTAAAAATAATAATATACTTAATATCATCATATGCTAGTAAAATGTTAGAATGATTTGGAATAACTGGGGGGGTGGGCGGGGGGTGAATTAGTCATCCTTAGGTCTAGATGTACTAATTAAACTTTTCAACACTTCAAATAACTTAGATCAATTCTTTAGTCCACTTGGTATTTATAAAAACTTATCAGTAGCATAAACTTACAATCCACTATCCCAATAATTACTAACTCACAAAATGTAAAACATTAAATAGTAAAACATCTCAAACATCATCCACACAAGTATAACACCAGGATTTAACGTGGAAGCCCAATTTGAGAAAAACCACTGATAACATGCTATCAAATTTTTACTCTTCTAAAATGAGCTATATTAGGAGCCAACCCTATTATAACTTACAAAATATATTGTTAGGTGTGATCCTATTAAAGGTTTTAATCACCCTATTAGGAGTGGCCTTGTTAGAGGACTTAAAAACATTCCATTAGAATGTGACCTTGATTAAAGGATTTACAAATGGCTATTAGGTCAACCTTAATTAAAGGATTTTAACTAATACAATGGTTAGAAAGTAATAGTAGGTTGATCTAATAAATACAACTCACTTTGCAAATATAGATCACAATGTAGCTTATCTGCTAATTCATTGACTGAAATCCATTCATGTTTCCATCAAAAATCCCTAATTTTCTTGGAAAATCCTTCAAGAAATCACTCTTCACATTTCCTTTGCTCCTTTTTTACAGCCTTATGCTCTAGTTCATTAGTCAACAAAATCAACAACTGCTAACTTCACTAGGTTAATCCTTATGCCTCCTTAAATAGGTAGCTTTAATCTTTTTTTGCTTAAACATTACTGTCGATCTTAGGGTTAGGTTAGCTTCACTGAACCCTTCCATCATTTTGTTTCTTCCTTCTCCTTCTAGATACTTCTCAAAACTTCTCTTTGAATCCATGCCTAGAAATGTTCAAGCATGGTTTTACATGTATTAAATGCTCTAGCTCATCAATACTTATCCTTTACAAACTTTGACCAATCCAAAAATTCAACTATGTTAGCTGGGAATCTCGATTCCTTCACAAAATATTAAATGCTAAGACTCGGCCAAAACTATGTTCCTCAACCTCACTCAACACTAGATAACTCAACCAATACTAATCTTTCTTTCTCCACTTCTACTATCTTTTCTGATACCCAGTCTTTATTGGTGCTCAATCGACACTATATTCTCTCAACTTCTACTGTTCACTTGGTCGATACTAGCACACCTCGATTTCAACTATAAGTTCCTTAATCTTTTGCATTGTAGCTCAGTTAAGCCTATACATTTAGTCCTTCATTGATCATCTCTTGTAGGCTTCAACTCAACTATCTTCTCCACTTAGTGTTATGATTAAACAAAAAATTATCTTGTCAAGGTCCAACTAATCAAGTGCCCATTGTAACTCCATTTAACTCAACATTTCTACTAGGTCTTCTTGTTATCTCTTCTTCTCAAATCCTCTTCATCAATCATCTTTATATGGCACTTTACTCATGTAGAAATTATCTCACAAATAAAGTTTGACATCAATGAAAACATAATAGTTGTTCCAATTGTAGTTTCCAACAATAAACATCATCACCTAACTAACATGATATAAAACATATAAACAAGGTATAAATGTCCTACATCAATAATAGGAATTCTAATCACAATAAAATATCATGAAATATAAATTAAGATTTAACATACATATAATAAGTTGTTTAAAAGAGGTTGACATTACCAAGTGGAATGATAACAAATAAGTGGAGTATTACAATTGATGTGTGCATTAACCTATTAGGTTTGGATATGCTCTCGAATAAAAAAAATGGTTTCCCTAGATATTGATGATATCGATGATATTAATATTCCAATAAGCAAGCTAAACAAGAAATCTAAATGTAAATAAGTGGATGAAGAATGAAAACCTAAATGATTTAAGCATGGAAACTAACTATGAAAGAAATGATTCTAAGATAATATGAATGAAAATGTTGCCACAATAATGCTAAGATTGAATGATAACTTTAAAGTTAAACTAGCATGATAACCATGCAAATGTGAGTGATGATTTTCACAAGGTGATACTCCTATACATAGGAGTTATATGGAAATAGATAGTGAGGATTCAAACTTGAATGAAGGTATACAATTTAGTAGGATTGATGAGGTATGTGTCAAGGTGGAGTGGAAGTGTGCAAAGTAGTTGGACATGAAAAAGTGATGAGTTTCTCCACATGTGAGAAATCCATGAAAGATATAACTCATTAAGAGGTGGAGACAAAGTAAAAGAGTGGAGGTGGGTCAAGATGTCTCACACATGTGTGAGAATAGTTCAAGGTGGTATGGGAGACAAACATATAATAAGGAATAATAGGCTATTTATGGATGGTGGTTAGACACCTTGGGATGGGGTTCTAAAACATATGTGATCAATTAAAAATTAATGGAAAATGGTTGATAATTATAGGAATGACATAATTAGCTTAATTAAGCCATAGTTATCCAATGTGGTCAGGGCAATGGTGATGGCTTTAGATTATAAATTTAGGCTAGAATTGAGTTTAATTAATTAAATCATAGATTTAATACTTGGTCATAAATGTTTAAATAATAAAATTGCTTGATATTGGCTAGAGATAAGTGTAACTAATTGTTTAAAACCAATTACACTTTTAGGCTAAGAAAAAAGTAGATATAATTAATTTACTAAATCAATTATATAGAGAGGAATGAGATAGTAATATAATTAATAAATGAAAATTAATTATATTACAATGGAAAAAATTTGGCATCTACAAAGCCTTGCCCTTTTGTGGTTATTTGACTTTGATTTTTCATTTTCACAAACCAACATTAGATACCAGCTCTATTGATTTTAGGAGCAGATGCACCAGACACCATTTAATATGTATTCTTGTATACATGCTAAAATATTTTCTTTCCACTCCCTCCCGAACCATAATAAACTAACCTAATTTGTTTCCTTGTTGTGTTTTTCAAAAGTGATAGCCTACTTTATTTATCGTCTATCATCCTTAGTGTGTCTCATGAAAGGGGGATTATAAAAGCCAAATCCAAATGGGTACCTCCTCTAATGTGTCTTTCAAAGGACTAAAATTTGGCTCTCAATATTAAATATATGCCTCCATAGCACTCGCCATGTGTGGTCTATTATCCATAATGCATTGTTTCACTTGTGTAGTTTCACAAATTACTAGATAAAGGACATTTAGTAGGACTTTGAGTTCCACTTTAAATGGCCTTGAAAACTCCTCACATCATTTTCATATTTGAGATAGAGTTGACCAACCTCCTATCCATTTCATAAAAATATATTTTCCTACAACTACAAGATGACATCTTTTGATCTTGTATATAATTTATATTAACCAACACATAAGGGTTGTTATTTTAAAAAAATACCTTCGATGACTCATCATCAATTGAGTTCTTTTAGTCCTTCCTTTGTTCAAACTGCATTAGGTTTCTAAAACTTTTTGTCCACCTTAATCTAGCCCTCTATTCTTCTTTCCAATATTTTCTTGTATCCATTCTTTGAAAAAAACTGCCTCTAATTTTTCTCATTTTAATCATCACTACCAATAAATAATTTTATAACACCCTTATTTAGTATTCCCCCAAAAGAGACATTACCCTCCTTTCTCAGTCGATCGAAAGGACAAGCATATACAATTCTATTTTGTCAGAGTCACTATGAGTATTGACCTACCCATGTCCTACAGCTTTCTGATTTTCCATTGACACCCTTCCAACAACCCAATGTGCCTCATTCTAACACGCAATCCATTCTTTTTATGTTTAAAATAAAATAAAATAATTGCAAAATACCTCATTTTTTTTGTTAGATACAGTATATCTCACTTTAACAACGAACCTATGAGTTATAATATTATGAATCAAATATGTATACATTATTGAATAATTATATTAGTTTTTAAATTATATTTAGAATGTTATATTTTCTCTTGTTAGAATATTAAATATTGATTATATAATGATTAAGCATTATGTATGACAAGGTAATGGGTTGGATAGATAAGACCATTAAAATGCCCTAATATTATAACATAAGACAACAAATATTAAATTACACAAATATAAGAAAAATAAGACAAAATCTTATAAGACAGTAAATGCACCAAGAGATTCATATAATTTTAAATAAATTTATGGTATGAAAATATTTTCTTTGAAGAAAACTTGTAAGACATGTTTCAACTTTTAAGTAGTTCTAAAACACAATTTAAGCATTGAAATCCAAGCCCTTCTAGTAGGTTACCACTATAGGGGATCCAAATTCACATAATAATAATAATATGACTTCAAAATCACCAATACCACTTAAAATCCAAATAGAAATTTAAGCATTAATATATGAGTACTACTCTCACTACAAATGTCCAATTTACACAAACATTACTAAAAACAATATCTTATGACCTCAAATTTGTCAACTTAATATCTAATCTAAATTTCCTCATTAAATGAATCCAACTTACTCCACATAGCCTTCTAATTATTTTGGTTAACTTTATTTTACATGTAAAAAGTAATATTTTCATTTTAAGCAAAAAATTATGTGAAAACTTTTCCTATTATTTTTTAATAGAAAAAACTAATAATATAATATATTAGTAGTTTATATTTTAAGTAAAATTATCATGTGAAAATTTTTCCTTTTGAGAATGCATTGTGTCGGGTTTGTACGACTTTTTTCTAAAGCCTTTCATTTCTATTGCCTATCATTCCACATTTATTGTGGGATATTATTTAGCTTATAATGGCCTTGGCCTCCTCCAACCCAATAGTTACTACTCATGCTGGAGTTTTTATTGTTGGTGTGAATGGCTCCTCTGAATAAACATCTACACAAGTTCATCCTCAAGGTGTTTCACGAGGTAATTCCTCCCCTCAGGTTGTGCTTAATGTAAAAGATTTTGATACCACCTATGCATGGCTTGAACAATAGACCTTGATAGGATATTTTGTTGATCACACTCCTAAAAGCATGCTTTGAGAGTGGGTTTCCAAGGTTTTGACCCCGCATGGTGTCTGTCTTGAGGGGGTTCAAAGTCTCGCCAAGGGTTTTTTCTTGTTCCATTTTGGTAACCTTGGCCAAGCTAAACACATGTTCACCCATGGTCCATGGTATGTTAGGTCTTCCCTTTTGGTTTTTCAATACTGATCTCAAGAATTTACTATCTTTGATGACCACAAGCTTAAGGTCCCTATTTGGGTTGAGTTTCCTAGTCTCCCAATACCATGTTGGTTATTTTAGCAAGCTATTGTGCAAACTATCAGCAAGGTTATTTTCTTTGAACCTGACAATTTTTTCAATACTCGCCCTCAATGTAGGGTTTGTGTGGAGGTTAACCTCTCTTGGGACCTCAAGAAAACTGTGGATATTCATATTGGTACTACCACCTTCACCTAGAAGGTGCTTTACCTCAATCTTCTAAACACTTGCTACCAATGCCAATCTATTGAGCACAAGATTAGGGATTGTCCCTTTCTTGAGTTCAACGAGAAACCAACCAAAGAGGCTAAGCTTCTGAGGCTACAAAAAAAGATGAAAAGACTATGGTTGTTAAGAAGAGTAAAAACAACACTACTTCTAAACCAGGCCCCTCCCGAGATAATGGTCAGACCACCAATTTCTCCAATTCCTTTTCTTATGTCATCACTTGTTTCAAACCTTGAATCTTAGGGGATGGTGGCCTCTGTCAGTTCAAAACTGTAGGCCACCTCAATTTGCACATTGCAAGTGGCTTCCATAATTTCGACATAGAACCTTCACCATTCTCACAGCCCAGATGGCTAAAGTGATCATTTTGATGGTGGGGAGAAAAGGAGGATCATCTCCCTAGGAGACCCCTCTCTTGACTCTTCCAATGTGTTTCTGCATAATAGTTTCTCCTCTCTTTGAGACAACGATGACATGCAAGGTTTTGCATGATGAATTTTTTATCATGGAATGTGTAGGGGCTAGCATGCTATTAGGATTAACCATGGATAGAAATAATAGTTACATGCAAATATAACCAATATCAAAAAAAAAAAAATCACACAAAAGAGAACACAAGACACAGATTTAACATGATTCATCCAATCCTTAGGCTACATCCACCAAAAGCAAGTCCAATAATATTATTATCCAGTGATTAAAATCTACAATCCCTTACAGCTCAATATCATCTTAAGAAGCTATAATATCACCATGCATTATGAAATCCCTATCCCTAAGCTATTTTATATAAGCTTTTGTTGCTTACAAAAATAGGGCTAGAATAAGTCATCTAATAGAAAAATAACAATCGATGCCTTTTACAATATAAGGTAATTTTTTGCTTCAAATGGGGCATTACCCTAGGACCCCACAAGGGCATTGCCCATTGACCCCATCTTGGGGGTGTTGCTTCCAAACCCCCATAGAAATAATCTAGTGGGGAACTGCACTAAATAAACCTTTGAGTCCGATTAGGCTCCACATCACAACACATACCTCCCTCAAAAATACTTTGTTTGTGATACCAGGCATAGGCTTGGTAACTTGTTGGCATGTGATTTGGTTGGATAATGGCCTATTTTCTTCCTAGCATGAGACTAGCCAAGGTGGTGTTGTTATGTTCTCTCACCTTGTTTAATTTCCTCAGTTATTTTGCATGGTACTGATCTCATGCAAAGAATGGTTTGGATTTTATTGTCTTTTTAGAATCATGTCATGATCACCACTCAATATTTATTTTCATTCTTTGAAGATAGGGAATTACATATCACTCTGCTGACATATATAACTCTCTCTAACTATTTTCTTATTTCTTTCTACATCATTTGGCAAACAACTCACCCTCATACTTGCAAGACACTTTTTTTTTAACACATCTATATTGGCTCATTCGCCCACCTCTTTTTATATCTTGCATAGCTAGAGTATTAAACCTTGGCCCCACACTCATGTTGGGTGGATTCAATGGCAGAATGATGCCATCACCCATGCTACGAGGTTCCTTTGCATTTATGATAGACAACTAGCCAGGTACTGCTAGAGATCTTATCATGAAGTCACCACTAAAGATCTTAGTACTACCTGTGAAGCCCTTTCCATCAATCCTTTTGATATGGATCTAAAAATATAGCTCACCACCCTTTATCACTAGTGTTGGGACTCAAAACTGAAGTCCTGATTTTGAGTACCATCCTAAAAATTGAACCCTATAAGAGTTTTTAATGCATGTGTACCTAATTGTCATTTTGAGGCCTATGAAGTGTTTCGTGTTTCTAAAACTTTTCATTTAGTATATGCATGTGTCTCATGATGATAAATTATCATTCTAAGTCATTCCTTGAAGTTTTTTTTTTTGAGCATTGCATAAATTTGCATTTTTTGACCAAGTGTCAAACAACGATAGGAGACCTAGTTTCCAATTTAATATCTTGCACCAGGTAAAGTTTCACGAATCACCACTTTGGGAGTTTTTCATATATAGATCAAAGAACCTGTGTTTTAGATTTCAAGTTTTTTCAATATGTTTTGACTAGGTTTTGAATCCCTCAAAATTGGTTGTTTACTATTGTCGTGCTGATGCAAATTGTTCAGAATTCTGGGAAGCCTAGTTTGACCAGTTATAACTTTGACCCAGTTGACCAAAATGAGAAAATTCTTTTTGTATTGAATTCTAGGGTCATTTAAGTGTTATGTTTTAGATTTGAGCATATGATGAATCCGTTTGACTAGTTTGCAAATGTGATTCCAAATGGAATTTATAAAGATTTACTAGTGTCTAAAAATGCAGATTGATCGGTAACCCTGATCAGGATGTCATAACTCTGAAACTATGATAGATGAGACCAAATGGATTGTACCACTATATTCTTGCCTAAAAATTCTCTAAGTTTACCAATTTCCAAGTCTTGACAAATCCGTCTGCACACTTTCCTACGTCCATTCCGTTTATAAAAATCATTGTTCTGCTAGTGTCCCTAGTTTTGCAATTCTGAGTACCCCACTTTGACCACTTACCAAATGTGCCTAGTTATTCATCATGAGACCAATCATAGATTTATATTCTCCTCATGATAGTGAACTAATGACCCAATTTTTGTGCCTTCAAGTGTCTATTTGACATGTTCTCAAAGCCAAAACCAAATGCATTTTATTATTTTTTGACATGTTTGTTTGTAGGCAATTCAATGAAGGCAACTTTGATGATTAATATCTTTTGACCTAGATGTCCTCATCAGATGAAATCTAATAGGGTACAAGAATGTGGAGAAAAGAATCAATTTTCTTATTTTTAGGGCCAAATTGTATGTTTAGTCAATTTTTAAAGCTAATCCATAGGCCTTCCTATCAGAAAGTCATAGTTTGCAAAAATGAGATAAAATGAGTTAAATAATGATTTAGTGATTGAATTGGAACCTAGTTAGTGCCAAGTGCTCATTGGATCAATTTGAGATATCAGGTGTTTTAGTTTGAAGTTTTTAGCTAAACCCACTTTGGTGCCTAACTATAGATTCATAAGGCATCATGGGATTTTCAAGGTGATTCAAAAAGGATTAGAATGAATTTGGTATATTAAAACATTACGATCCAATATTGCTGTAGGTGATGGTGGTATGATTGGGGCACGAGGATAAACTTGTCTTGACCAAGCCATGAAGAAATTTGTTTCAAAATGCATGTCATCATTTCAATTTGAAAAATGGGTATGTGGGATTATACAAACAATCAATACTAGAGGGATTTGAAAGGACCAAGGAGGACCCACATTTCATACTCATCAAGTGTATGTTTCATTAATGACTAATTTCTTTGAAGCCACTCTTTCAAGTTTTCCTCATAAGGTATAGAAAGATATTTGGAAAACTAGTTTGAAGTAAAAAATTTATCTTCAATCAGCCCACTAATGCACCCCAATATCCATCAATGGTGATAGAATGTTTTCTCTTTTCTTATGCTCCCAAAATGTCAAGTTTGCAAAAAACAATTGATAGAATGAAAAAAGATGAAATAACTAATTTTTTGGCTTTTCTCCCTCATTTACTTTGGTTGATCAGTTGTGAGTGGTATCCTAATGCATTTCAAAATGGGATCAAATAAAAATGGTGGCCAAGCATATAAGTGTTACATTGAGGGGCTCAACGTCCATGAATCTACCACATAGAGAGCAAACATTCTGGATAGATAAGAAAATATTGTTTTCTTTTTGTGAGAGATTGGTCAAGGTTTTTTTTAAAACCAAGTAGTGCCAGGACAATGATGGTTGCATGTGAAGTCATTCATATTTGAAGGAACTTGCATTAAAGATGGTAAGAGTCACACAAGAGACAATGTTGCTATCAAGGTAAGGAGTCAACAAGAAATCTACACATCGCTTAATTTTCTAGAGGAGTTGGCCAAGATTGGAATCTATAAAAGAGGAAAATTTATTAGTTCTTTTGTTGAAACCCATTTTGGGGATGGTACCTTCAGTGGAAGCATGATTTAGAGAATGTGTGAAAGCTCACATTGAGCAGAAATTTCTAATTCATCCATGTGAAATAAAATAGTAGAACCAGAGTCACTGAGATAGAGAAAGGTGTTGGATGAGGGCTTAGTGCTAATCACCTTCCACCAACAATAAGACAAAATTGATCCTAGCATATGACTCATCCGTAGGGGAACCAATGGCTCCTTAGGTCCAGGAGACATGAGCAATAGCACTGAAGGGTGCATAAACAAAAAGACATAATAGATTGTGTAAATTGTAAGCTCTTCTGAAATCACCATTTTCATGTGCTGGAGTTGGCCATGATAAGAATAGAGACATTATGAGGCATTATGTGAAGTATAGTCCACATCCTCTCTCATTGCGAACATTCCCATCAAATGTCTCGTGGACAGGTAGATTCATGAAGGAGAGCATGAAATTTCTCATGAGTTTTTTAATGACCTTTTAGTCCCATATTACCCAGGGCATCATTTCCTAAGATCTTTTTATATACAAACAATCATATCATAAGTGTCTTTAAGACACAAGCCTTTTCAAAGGCAAGGTAATCATGCTCATGTGTGGTTGTGGCCAGCTAGAGAAAACCACAAGGAAATTTTGAACTGACACACAAACTAAGACAGCAGCATGGCACCCTGTTAGATGAACTAGAACATGCTGCATAGCACCTAAATGGACCAACAAGCAAGTGAAAAGTGGCACAAAATGTTAGGAGTTTACAATGTAGCAAGTTCCAAGATCAATTTTACAATAGTGTGACACATGGAAAAATCAATAGTCATCACTATGTCACAATATAAAGATGTAGGGAAGATACCAAAGTGAGAAAGTGACAAGGTGACATGCGATAGTGGACCCACGTGGTGTTGCGATAGTTCTGATGAATCAATTGATACCATGTGGCAGTGACATGGCGAGGTGCCTAGTAAGATGATGATGTGGTGATGATAGTACATAGTAGACCCAATGGGAGGTTGCCACGTGATGATATGTTAGGTGATAGGTGGCAGTTGGTGGACCAATCAGAGGGTTTCATGTGGTGCCCAATTGGTAATGATAGAGTGAAGATCAATGAATCAATTGGCCACATGTGTCAAAGCTTAGTCAACCTAGGTTTGACTTGGATGCAAATTTGGAGGGGAAAGACCCAATGTTCAAAAAAATATATATTATTATTTCCTTGAATTAACATGCAAAAATGATTTTAAATCAAATTGGTTTATAATATAAAATTTTGACCTTAGGGGAAAGATGAGTTTTTGCAAATAAATTACAAGCCTAAGAACCAGTCAGGAACCTAGTTTTCAAATGGGTCTCTTGTGCATTTCTATTAAGCTAGTATATGACTATTATATACCGATAGAAAGGTCTCAAAACAAACTTTCCAAACTTGCCATTTATTTTTCATAGGAAGCCATATGTGTGAGATATTCATGGTTTTTTCCAAGGTGCTTATTTTTCAACTATATTCTGGTATGTTGGTTCAGACTTGGCTTTTGGTGAACTTATGAAGTGGGTGTGTGTTATATTTAGTGGAGATGCAGTTGGTGATGTCTTTTTACCTCCAAGTCAATTTAGTAAAGGATTTATCAACATTTTAGATGTATATCTGATATTTTCATTAGAGTAAGGGTTTCTCATTAGTTGGAGGAGATATTTTTAGTTTGTTGAAGCTCAATGATGAGATTCCATTCAGATTTCAATTTTAGAGAGAAGAGAGAGGCTTTGTAGTAGCAAGGGATGGAGGTTCAAGTGGACATGTGTCACTTCTAGATCAGATCTAGTTTCTTCTTCCTTCTCTGTATCTTTCTCTTTTTCTCTTATTATGGGGGTTGGTTGTAGTTTATTGGAAGGTTTACACTACTGTGATACCACCTAGGGTTGGTTCCTGAGTTTTGAGCAAGTTCTCAGCTAGGCTTCCACCATTCTTCAACATTCTCTCTTGTATGAACAATAGTAATAAAGATAATATAGATAGTTCTAGTCCATGGAGTTTTTTCTTAGTTATTTACATGCATCTTAAGTGTATTGTTTCAAATAAATGAATAAAATGAACATCAAACTTCTTAGTTTCATTATGATTCTCATCTCTTATCTCTACTATCTACAATGTTTTATGGTTTAAGAGCAAAGGGCTTAAACCCGTTTGCAACTCCTTAAAGTTGTATGTCCCAATATACTTTCTTGTTGGAATAAAGAACCAAGTAAATGCTTGATATATTTGATAGGGTTATAGGTTTTATGAGAAGGATACTTCATGAGTATGAGGGCTTTTATGAGCACCGATGTCTAATTCACAAAGTTATAGGATAGATCTGATATCTTAATGTATGGGATATGTCACTGATATCATGGATGTACGTTTGTGATTTATGAAATTGCCCAATAGATAAGGTATTGATCAGCTATAGGATCAATATGTTCTTGTTGTTGCATATTTATATTTTTTTGATATCAAACTTTAATCAATTATACATTTCCCTTTCCATTTAAGAGTTGAAAGGATGCCCTCACTCAACTTGTGGATTTTATAGTTTTTGCAATTTGCTACTACATATATTTTTCATTGCATAAGTATAGGATAAATAAGGGTTTTATCTACTTTATATAAGATTCATATATATATTTTTGGCAACTGTTACCATATGAATGAATCTAAGGTTCACCCACCTAGGTCTTGCAAAGCCTGAAGAAGGAGTATAGCCTTATAGTTGGCCCCGGTGTTTGAATAGGTATGTTGAACATGGGAATTAGCTACCCCTACATTTATTTGTTCCTATCATTGGGTTATTAAAAATATTTTAATTTAGGAGCTAAAAATTGAAAGCAAGTTGTAGATAACTATGCCACCTATGGAGCTTAGATCAATGCCTATCTCCACTGGTTGGAGGTTGGTGATTAGGCTTCAAAGGAATTTTTTGAAGCTCTTTGAGTTCACTATTCCTTAATGGCCATTAAGAGAATCAAGAAAGGTCAACATACTTAATGTGAGCTTCAGGATATTCTCTAGGCCTTTATGCATCACTATGAGAAGTGTTTCACTGTGTAGGGCAATTTTATCACATGTGACCATGCCTTGTAGACCTGTATTTCAATTACCCTTAAAAATATTATCCCTGAGCAACATGCTTATGCTTGTTGATCTTAAAGAGGATGTCTTCTCTATGGAGAATGATAAAGCTTCTTGGTTTGATGGATTTCCCTGTGAATTTTATCAAACTTTTTGGGATGCCATTGGCCCTGATCTGCACAGAGTCTATCTTGAAGCCTTTTAGTCACAATCACTTGGGAGCATAATTAAAAAAATTAATATTAAAATCATACTTGATTCTAGAGACCCTAAGGATATTTTCAATTGGAGGTCGATCACCCTCCTTAATGTCTCTTATAAGATCATTGCCAAGGCCCCCTCCCTCGAGATCTGACACTTACTATTGCAAATTGTGTGTCCTAAGCAGACTAACTTTATCAAGTATAGATATATTTTAGATAATATCATTGTAGTCTAGGAAGGCATGGAATGGGCCTATCAATCCAAACAATAGGCCTTGTTCCTCAAAATTGACTTTGCCAGAGCTTATGATCGTGAATGACCATTCATCCTAGCGTTGTTACAACCTTTGTGGTTTGGCACCATTTTTCTTCAATGAGTACAAATGATTTTTGGGGATGCCTCTATGTGCATCACCATTAATTGGTGTCAATATGAGGCTTTTGGGATCTTCAGGTCTATTCACTAGGGTTACCCACTTGCGCCTTCCTTGTATGTGTTGGTCATCGAAGGGTTTGGTTACTTACTTGCTAATGCCATATTAGCAAGGTGGGTGCAAGGCATTTCTCTCCTTGACTCTTCTAAGAATTTGGTCAATGGAAACTTTGATAATTATTGCTTTCTCACTCTTCTTGAGGAAGAGGAAAATATTGGCAATTCCTTAAAATGCTTGGATACTTTTTGCCTGGCCTTTGGCTCAACTATTTAGTGGCACAAGACTTTGTATGACAAACAATCCTTCTTCCCTGGCCCTTCTTATCTTGCCCAATTCCAATGGAAATGGATTCAATATGGGGAAGTGTTTCAATTTCTTTGCATACATTTTGCCATATAAGCTTCCCTGATGGAGCTTTGGAATGTGGTCTTGGCTAGGATTGAGAAGAAGTTGGAGCACTAGTTTACCAAACCACTTTCATTGGCTGGCAAATTTTAGATTTACTCCAAAGTGTTGGCTACCACTAATGTTTACTACTCCTCACATTGGTCACCTTTGAAAGCCTCATACCTCAAGCTTGAGTGCTTGTTGTGTGATTTTTCATGGACTTTGGATGTCTCCCACCATGGGTTCTATAGAGTGGCATGGTATTTTTGTTTTCTTCCTAAGGAGTCAATGTTGTTGTGTGGAGCCTAATCAAACTTGGAGATTTATTCGGTGCAATTTCCCTCTAGATTATTTCTATGGGGTCAAGGGTAATGCCCCTTGTGGGGTCCTGGGGTAGTGGCTTTTTTTTTCTATTCGATGACTTATTATAGCCCTAATTTTGTAAGCAATAAAAACTTGTATAAAATAGCTTAGGGTTAGGGATTTCATAATGAATGACGAGATTGTAGCTTCTTGCAATGATATTGAGTTGTAAGGGATTGTAGATTCAAATCATTGTATAATAATAATATTGGACTTGGTGATGGTGGATGTAGCTTGGGGATTGGTATAACCATGTTAAATCATTATGTCTTGTGTTCTATTATGTACAATTTATCATTTTTTGACATTGGTTATATTTACATGTAATTGTTATTTTTGTCCATGGTTAATCCTAACAAGTGGTATTAGAGCTAGGTTGTCATCATTTTTTTTAGCCTAGACTATCATCATTTTTTTTTTTGCTATCCTTTGTAGGAAGGTCTCATAGTTGAGTAGGAGAAATGGCAGACGAGGGTAAGTTGAAGGTTGAAAAGTTTAATGGGAAGAACTTTCAATTATGAAAAATGAAAACAGAGGACTATCTTTATCAAAATGATTTATGGAAGCCATTAGAAGGAAAAGCCAAGAAACAGGGAACTACGATAGATGAGGATTGGGAAATTTTGGATAGAAAGGAAATTGGAAATATTTGATTATACTTAGCACCATCAGTAACATTTAACATTACAAAAGTGAAGATGATGGAAGAGTTGATACAAACCCTAGTAAAGTTGTATGAAAAGCCCTCTGCTTCAAATGAGGTATTTCTCATGAAGCATTTATTTAATATGAAGATGGTAGAAATTTGATCTATTGCAAACCATTTAAATGAGTTTAATATAGTTACCAATCAGTTATCTTCTATGAATGTCAATTTTGATGAAGAAATTAGGGTTCTCTTGATTTTGTGTTCTTTGCATGAAAGTTGGAATGGCTTGGTAATAGCATGAGTAATTATGTTTCTAGATCTAATACCCTAAATTTTGATGATGTAATTGGTGTTATTATGAGTGAGGAAACTTGTAGAAAAGCCTCAGGTGCATCTACATTAGGAAGTGCTTTGAACATACAAAGCAAAGGCAGAACGACTAATTAGAGAGGAAACAATTCTAGAAATAATGGGAAATCAAGAGGAAAATTAAAGGGGAAGACATCTCAATTCAAAGGACTAAGAGATTGTTAGTACTGTGTGAAACTAGGGAATAAGAAGAAAGATTGTTGGACTCAAAAGAATAATGAAAGAGATAAACCAAAAGGGAACAAGGAGGCAAATGTGGTAAGTAACAAATCCAAAGAATATGCTTTGCTTCTTTCTTTAGAAAGTGTTGATGATTCTTGGGTTTTAGATTCTAGGGCTTCATTTCATGCTACACCCCATAGAGGTTATATTATTGATTATGTCTAAGGGGATTTTGGGCTTATTTATTTGGGGGATAATGAACCCTATTAGATTCTTGGAAAAGAAAAAGTTCAGGTTAAGTTGTAGAATGTGAATCATTGGCTACTACATGACGTAAGACATGTTCCAAGGCTAAGTAGGAATTTAATTTCAGCAGGGCAACTGGTGATAAGGGTTGTGTAGTTATTTTTAATGATAAAAATTGGAAGGTTTGAAAAGGTTCCATTGTAGTAGAAAAAGGTGTGAACGTAGGTACCTTATATCTTTGCACATGTCATAGTGTTCCTTCTACATTAATTATTTTAGAGAAAAATAAATGTTTAGGAATAGTTGATGCAGTTGAGAAGGAAGAACAAACAAATGTTGTAGATTCTAATATAGTGCTATGACACTATAGACTTGGGCACATGAGTGAGAAAGGTATGAAATTACTTCATTCAAAGAAAGTTTTAACATATCTAAAATGTGTCAATATGGATTTCTGTGAAAGTTGTGTGTATGGAAAATAAAAGAGAGTGAGTTTTATAAAGAGTGGGAAGGAAAAGAAAAATATGAAATTAGAGCTTGTGCATACAAATGTAAGGGGACCAACTTAGGTATCTTCCTGTGTGGCTCTGATTATTATGTTACATTCATTGACGATTCAACTAGAAAAGTAGGGGCTTATTTCTTTAGATAGAAATCTAATATTTCAAACTTTTAAGAAATGGAAATGCTTGGTTGAAAATGAGATTGGTAAAAGATTAAAATGTCTTAGATCTGGTAATGGTGATGAGTATTGTAGTTATGAATTCGAAAATTATTTCTCCACTAATGGTATTTGCAAATATAAGATTGTTCTAAGGACTCAATAGGAAAATAAAGTGGTTGAACGCATGAACAAGACAATAATGGAGCATGCAAGGAGCATCATGTTGCATGTTAGGCTTCCCTTAAACATGTGGGTGGAGGCTATTAATACTGCTATATACTTGGTTAATAGAGGTCCCTCTACTCCTTTATGTTGTGGTAACTAGTAAGAAGGTGGGACATTATTTTCTTAGAACCTTTGGTTGTGAAGCATTTGCACATATTGATTCTAAAAATAGAACCAAGTTGGAAGCTAAGTCAAATAAATGTGTATTTGTTGGATATGGCATTGATGAACTTGGTTATAGGCTTTTGGATTTTGAAAACCATAAAATTGTAAGAAGTAGAGATGTCATATTCAATGAGAAAGTGTTGTACAAGGATCTATCACAGTAACATGAGAAGAAAGAAAATGATTATGTAGTGTTGGATGATACTCAAAATGAAGATGCTCCAACAGGCTCTCATGTTCTACAACCACCACAAAAATGAAAACCACACACTCTAGTGAATGTTAGATGGTCAACAAGGCTAGGTAGACCTCCATAATGATTTTCTCTCTATTTTACTATTTGATGTTGGTGAAGTTGAATCTTACAAAGAAGCTATGCAAGTGGATCCTAAGATTCAGTGGATGTCTACAATGAAAGAAGAAATGAACTCTTTGCTAAAAATTTAGACTTGGGATTAATACAAGTTTCCTACAAGTAAAAGGGCTTTAAAGAATAAATGGGTTTATAGGTTGAAATAAGAGGAGGGAGGTAAGAAAAAATTTGAAGCCAAGTTAGTTGTAAGAGGATTTGCATAGAAAAAAGATATTGATTTTGATGAAGGGATAATTATTTTTTAACAGATAGCTAGCACATCATTTATCTTATGAAGAATTCTTCTCTACATTAAAAGGAAGAACACAAACAATTGTGGTACCATTTCATTTAGTCAGTTTTGGATGATGGATAGTTAAAGTTAGAGAAGATACATATAGATGATAATCCAACAAATATGTTTACCAAGGCAATAACAAGGGAGAAGTTAAACTCCTCTTTAGCTTCAGCTAGTCTTCTAGACTGAACAAAATAAAAGAACAATAGTATCCAGGGTGGTTTGATATTCCTGTGGGAGCTACAGGTTTCATAGCGCTATGATCGATCTCCAAGTGGGAGGTTATTATTGTAGATTTTGATCAGTTTCCAAGTGAAAAATTGTTGTGATGTGGAGCCTAATCAGACTTAGAGGTGTGTGATTTCCCCTCAAATTATTTCTACAAGGGTTTGGGGGCAATGCCCCCAAGACAAGGTCAAGGGGTAGCACTCTAGGTGTATTCCCTATTGTAGTATAGGGTGGGGTCGACTGGAAATACCCCTATGAGGGTTTTGGGGGGCAGCACCCCCGAAGCCAAAAATGACTCACTATTGTAAAATGCATCATCCATTATTTTTCTATTGGATGACTTATTCCAGCCTAATTTTGTAAGTGGAAAATTTATGTATAAAATGGCTTAGGGTTAGGGATTTCATACTGCATGATGAGATTATAGCTTCTTGTGGTGGTATTGAGATGTAAGGGATTGCAGATTGTAATCATTGGATAATAATACTATTAGACTTGATGTTGGTGTTGGTGGATGTAGCCTAGGGATTGGGTGAACCACATTAAATCCTTGTGCCTTGTGTTTTCTTCTATGTGATTTATTATTTTCAGACATTGTTTATATTTGTATGTAACTATTATATATGTTTTTGGTTAATCCTAACAATCAAGTGGCCTTGACCTACTTTCTGCCCAGAAGCAGCAGATTGCCTTGTGTGCCAGATGGAACATGCTTCCTCTCTGGCAATGAAGCCTAGAAAATTCTTTTGCAACACTATATCTCTTCAGGCTTTCTAGTTAATCATTTTTCTTGGAAGGGGATTGGTTTTCAAACCCTTCTTGTCACTCCTAAACCAGATCAAATTTAGGGGACCTTTGTTGCTAAAAGAATATAGAAAGCCTGGGAAGCCTTGGCTTTGTAGGATTGGAGAAGGGTTCAGAGATGGCTTCTCTAAGAACCAAAAATTTTTTTGATCTCGCTTGTTTTCTATTCAAGGGATCCCTTTGGATAAAGTCTAAGGGGCCAGTGCACTGCATTTTTTCAAATGTGGCATCAAGACTCCTTGTGATCTCTTTTATAGAGTCACCATGAACCTTCACTTAATGGAAGATATATGATGTAATAACAAGTCTTTATGTTCAACCCTACCTTCTCTAGGGTTTACAATAGGCCGCTTCTCTAGCCTGCTAGGATTATTACTAACCCTAACTCAAGAGGATTCTAACCCCAATCCTCCACCTCTTCAACTTGTCCACACTAATGATCAAATCCACTCATCCCCTAACAAGCTTCATGGATGACTTTTGGCTTCTCCCACATCAAATGATCAAATATGACCAAAACCAATCAACAATGAGAGGAAGGTATACCTCTAGGTCATAGGGTCCATGACATTATTCATCAACCCAAAATACATTCAATTCCTTATCAATTTCAAGAATTTGCTTGGAACTGGGCCTAAAAAGCCTACAAGGAATTAGGCTTCCAATCACACCTTTTGGCTCACAACTCAGAAAATTGCCTAACAAGGTGGAAAATAAACTCCATATCCTAACACCCTTTTGGAAGACCTTTTTGATTTACCTAGTGTCATTTCCCCAACCTGCCTGTACAATGGGTTTCTAAATTTAGGCCTAAAAATAAGGGTCTCTCCAATATGCTCACAAAACCCACAAGGGTTTCCTCAAACACCTATCAAAACATGTCATCAAGACTTCTCCTTGCTCATAAGGTGTCTTCATTCTCCTATCCTCTTCTCCATCCACTTGGATTGAAGCAACCAATGCACTCAATCCCATCAAATGCCATTTCAATCACTATGATCCCTAACCATGCTCCTTTGGCTTGCCTAGGGCATTGCTGTAAAAAGGCCAAAAATGCTTTTCGAAGCCCAAGCTCTTGCACACCTATAGTACAAGAAATCATCTCACACCTTCCAAGGAATTGTATAAATGCCATCGTGGAAAGGTGAGTTATGACCCCATATTCAAACGTTGCCTACTTCAGACTAGTGATAGTGAGGAAACAAAAGATTTTCCAAAATGCAAAGAAATGAAACCAAAAGACATATCTAATCACACATAGAAACTACTATTTACATCTACTATTTCATTCATAGGTCATAGTGTAGAATCCAATCCATTCAATGAACCAATGAAATGAAAATGCTCTGACTATGGTAAAATTGCTCAATAAAGTTGTTTGTTCATTAATCAACCTTCATCCAAATGTCATCCAAGCTCTATCACAGGTTGAGGGATGCATTATATAGGTCCAATGCACATGTCCCAACTACTTTTAAGTGGTTATTCCACCCATTACTTGAAGTTGCACTTTTTACAATGAATGTTATCATGACAACTTTTGCAATTTTACAAAGTTGTCATGAAACTTGACAACATTTTGTATAATTAGACCAAATTTAGTCAAAGCCTCATGAAACTGTACCAAATTCTTTAATATGATCCTTAGTACATGAAATCACCATTCCACCCTTTCTTTGTCCAATCTAGCCCTCTAAATACACAAATGCCACTTTTGACAATGATGACATCAATTACACAATACTAGCAACATTGGGCAAACAAGTAACCTTGAATGCTTCCAAGGACCTAATTAGACCCCCTAATGACTAAGTCACCCTCTAGGACTCACTAGCCCCTTTATTAGACTAGTGACTTGACTAAGGCCACTACAAGCCAAAACTTGACTAGGAACCCTAGGTTACCATGTAGCCTTACCTAGGTGCTCCTGCACCAATATGCAAGTGCAGTTTTTTCTTTCTTGTCCATATCGACAGACATTTGTTCTTCTAGTTTATGTGGTGCACCTGCAACTAGGTATTCAGTTAGTTAAACCTTTTTGGAAGGATTGGAAGTGGTATCCTTCCACCCCTATGACTAGTTATAAACCTAAGTTGGGTTATCACTAGTTGGTTCCTCACTTGCCTATGGTGGATGTACTCAACCAACACTGGCATTTGCATTCTTCTCAGTAGACTTGGAGTCAAAGGTTCACCATTGTGTGGAAAGCCATTACCAAAGATTGCACACTTTGGCTTAGTGCTTCCTTTTTCAGGGGCTACCTTTGGGCCCTCGACCCTAGATGCCCATTTTGTGGAAAACCTAAGAGGTTTCTATGTATTTTTTGGTTTTGCGAATGTACCCAATAGTATTGGCACTAGATTCATGACTTTTTCAAGCCTTTCTACCTAGAAACTTTTTCTTGGCATATGATCTTGCTGGGGAATTCACCTTGACTTCCCTATAAGTACTCTCAAATTTGGCATGCTTTTAGATTCCAGAATTTATTCACTATAATGTAATGATGTAGATTCAAGTACAAACTGATAAAATGGTTGTGGAGGTAGCCCACTTGCAAAATATTTTAGCTCGTTGGGGGAATGATCCTTGTACAGTGGCTAGGGTGTCACTTGATATTTTTTCTAGTGATTGTATGCCTCCCCAAGGCCATTGGTAGGGTCATAACTCTTCAACCTATCACTCCCACACCCTAGGTCGCAACCTCCTCGTTGCTTGCCTAATGGTGGTTTTGGAGGTCGTCGATGCTCAATTTCTCTCCCTCAAGGCATGGTTCAGTCACTACTATATTTAGGCCTCAATTGCAACAGCCACCCATCACCCAAGTGATAATACTACAAATTGGCTCTTGTTAGACAGGCATTAGACTTTTGTTGTTGTAATTTATGATAATAAGGGAGTCCATCACAATTGTGATGGATAAAGTTAGTATAACTTGGAAGAAGGAAATGGCTAGAGTTCATCTTCACACTGTCATAATTTGTGAGAGTAGACCGTCACAAATACAACAACTTACACTTTTAGTCTACCATCCCAATTACAACGGCTATGTGACAGTGGTGTTATGGGAGCAACGATTATCCATTGGAATAGTCTATCATAATTATGAAGGGTATCTGATAGCAATGTTGTAAGAGCAACGACTATCCATCAAAACAAGCCATCACAATTGCAATGGCTTGTTGAATTATTAAAAAAAATTGGCAAAAAATGTTTAATAAGTATTCTTGGATTCCCCATGAGGACATCACAAAGAGGCTCAAAGTCAACTATGATGCTCAAGGGAACCAAGAGAAGGAGATATTCTTGGATGCAACATGTTTCTTCATTGGAGAAAGAAGAAGTGCGACCATTGTAGCATGGGATGCTGAGTTTTATGGAACACTTGGTTGGGGAACTCTTTTCAACAAATGTCTTGTTGAGGATGATGAAGATGGTCAGATAAGAATGTATGATCACTTGAGGGACATGGGGAGAGACATTGCAAATGGATAGATGCCATACTGCCTTTGGTCTACAAAGTAGGTTATCAAGGTGAAGTCAATGCCTTCTTGTATGGATTTATTAGTCATGGCATGGTTTTACCTTTGGTCTCAAGATATTCCTCAACAATTGAATTCAATGCCTTCTTTTTATGGCTTTAATAATCATGGATAGGGCACCTAGCTTCTCTAGTTATAATGAGCTCTAAAAAATTTCTTATGTTTACTTTGATGATTTAGGAATCAATACAAGTCTGAGGAATAATAATAGATTCACACAATTAGTTGTCATGCAATCATGGGTTAATGTTGAGCTTCACTTGGTTTCAAGAATAGTTTAATATTGTCTACTAATCAGGGCTAACCACATGAAGGTGGAAGCTCATTTGGCCCCACCCCTAATATCTAAATTCTCCATTAACATCTAAAATTCATTCATTCATTCATTTCATTAATAAATTCCTCGTTAACATCATACAATTGAT